>JANVCC010000036.1:4132446-4292186 GCA_025345505.1 Todiramphus chloris collaris
TAGGCGTACAGCATATGTATAGGCTGTATAGGCGTACAGCATATGTATAGGCTGTATAGGCGTACAGCCTATACATAAGTTTTCTCAGTATTGTTTATGCTTCCTGATACATTGCGTTGTTGCCACAAATCCAGTCATATATGTTTCAAACTGGTACATTAAGAAAACATTTAGGTTGTAAATTAAAATGTTGTTGTTTACAGTGTTAACTGAGGACTAATAACAGTTCATGTGTGAGAGATCAGATCTGGCTTTGTTGGTCTTCCCTGTACTTTTGCTTATCGTGTGATTATTTCCGTGCGTCCACACATTTGGGTGGCAAAGGGCCCAAAGCTACAATATTACAAACACACATGAGATTTACTTTACAATCTCTTACTGGAATCACATGAGGAAATTTAAATGTATGCTTGGGTGTTTGCTGCATTAAGTTAGGATTTACCCAACTTCAAATGCTTTAGGGCACAATTTTTAAATAAAGCCACCATTTTTCTATCCTTTTCCAGAAGTGCACTGCCTGAACTGTTGCAGAATAGCTCACTATAAGGAGTTGTCTGAATTCAGTATAAACTAAACAAAAATCAGCAAATTAGACTTTTCTAAAATCCTGTAATGATTTTTATCATTGGTCTATGGCTTCTGTTTAAAATAAAAGTTGAAAAGACATTTTTCTAATGTAAATGCTAACTTAAGCAGAAAGCAGGTGATTTTGTGATGGTTGTTTTTGGTTTTTTTGTTGTTGTTGGTTGGCTTTGTCTTTGTGTTTATTTTTTAATGTAGATTTTAGTTCATCTAAGAAACTTATTTGTTTTGAGGAAAAGAAAACAAAACTACAACTTCAGTATTAGCTAAAAGGAATGTTTATAAACTTCTTGCCCAGATAGATCAGTTCTTATTAAAAAAAGGGCCAATTAGAGAGCTTTCCAGTTACGGTTTTGTCTTCTTGCAACTAACAATTGTAACTTGTGTTCCACTTTTTTTTGGAGAAGCCAAGCTGAAATGCTTTGTTAACATGGCTGCTCAGCTTCAGTGGTTGGAATGAGCTGGCTCTGAAGTGCCAGGCGCTGCTCTGGCTGCCTAATGCTGGCAGTTGCTGACACAAAGTTTGAGTGGTGCTTGATGCCACTCTAGTTATTGAAGTTGCCACTGTGCCTGGGCTAGTTTTGGTGAGTTTACTGGTGCTGCCATGGCTGTGTGGGTGGGAAATCTTGAAGGAAGAAAGTTGGTTTTCCTAGGATTAAAGTAACAGGGGGAAAATTCTATAGGATAGTCAGGGAAGAGACAAAATGTAGATCTCATTGGTCTCCCACGCAATATCAGGATTTTCCAGAAACAAGCAAGTAATTACATTCATACAGGTTTGCTAGCCTATTTACCCAAAGGCAAAGTATGATGATTTCCTTAATGATTTCATTCATTAAAAACTTGAATGGATAAAGTAATTTTACAGAGATACTGAAGATGGATTCAATTGTCTTTCACACAATGGAACTTGTGAACAAGGAAGGAGAGGGTAGAAGCTTCAAGCTGTCAAGAAGAAATGCATTTGATCTACTTCTGGGTTTGCTCCTATTCAGACAGGTAGTTTTGGCCAAAATTTTTTGCTCGTCTCGAGGTAGTAACGTTGGGGCTGTGAGCATCTAAGAGAAGCCAAGTCCTTTGGAGAACATAAGGTGTGGTGTTAGATGACTTCATGTAGCTGGAGTCAGCAAAGAGGCTTTATGAAACCTCCTGTGGGGATTCAGCAGAAGATGGGTTTGCTGGCAGTAAAAGCAGTACAATGATCCTTCCTTAATCTGTGAACTGCTATCCCAAATGTCTGCCCCTTGTGTAGCAACCTCGAATGGGAAGTCTTACACATGTTAAGAAGCCTGACAGAGCTGCTCTGGCACTGCAATAATGAGAATAAATAGATAAATAGCATAAACTGTCATCTGGACTCTGAAATGCAGGGATGAATCTTAGAGAGAAGGGAAAAAAAAAAATCTTTAATAAAATTGAATCCAGATTAAGAAAAAACATTGAAGCTTGAGATGGTCACCAAGTTTTCTTTCTAACTAGTTGCCTGGTGACTAGTGTCTTCCCTCATGTAATTTTATATATTAGCTCTCCAATTACCATACAATTTTTCAAGGTCGACCAGTCCTCACAACAAAACATGCAAGGAAAAGCCATGTGTCTGGCAATAAACCTTACTCCCCAGTAGTGTAACTCTCCCTTTGACAGATTTCTTTCTTACCTGATGCTGCTGCCAGACATAAGCAGATATTCCAGGGCTCACAGATGTTGAGCACAGGCTCTTGCTGGATGTGGCTAATGATGCAAGTGGCCCTTGCTTTAGAAACCTGCCCTCCAGTTGTGGCTGTCTGGGGAAAGTGTGCTGGTGTGACAGAGATGCTAACCCACAGCCATATAGCACAGTCCTGAAATTCAGGGAAGAGGCATGTGTGGGGGATGCCAGTGTCCTAGTAGAATATTTGTCCGGAGAGGGTGAAAACAAATTATGCTTCTGGTAGATCTACATAAGCATTTTATGATTTAATATCAGGAAGATGAGAAATGCATAGGTAAGAATGAGGCAAGTGAGAGCATGACTGTGATCTCTACAGTTGTATGAATGCATTTTCTGCCCTGTTATGATCAAGACTTATCAACACCTCTGAGAAATTGCTGTCAATACCTGTAAACTGCTATCAAAACATAATTGTTCCATTTCTGGGAAATACACTGGAATCTGATCCCTGCAGGTCATAATCAATAAATTTGTCAGGAGAACCACCTTCTGACTTGTTTATTGTTGCGAGATACAAAGCTAAGGGTTTTTTAGAAGCACTTCTTGGTGAAAAAATGCGTGAAATGCCTGAACTTATTCTTGTGTTTTAAAAGTAATAGCTTAGGAGTAGGGGGTATAAATAGTCATAGATGTAGCAAAGAGAAAATAATAAAATTGAACATGGTTATTTAGATTTTAGTTCACTGTAGTGTAAGCCATTCTTCAAGGACAAATAAGTTTTTAATTATTTCTGTGTACAGGTGTAATTTGAATCATGTACCATCTCTTGTTCGCTCAAGGCATTTTTATCTATTGTGAAGAAATCTTATCTAAAGCAAGAAACTACTTTTATATGCTGGTTTGTTTTTTTTTTTCTAAGTTTAGAGATATGTTTATGGTGATTTAATAGAGTTTAACAAGCAATTGATGATTTCTAAAACAGTGGGGTTCCAGGGTTGTGCCATTAATTTAAATTTATTTACAGTAACTTTCAGTTCTTAGTTTTTCTTTTGTCTTGGAGACGACTACTGCCACTGCATCTTTCCGGTCAATGTTCAGCCAAAAGCCAGTGTTGTAGATGAACTTCAGCACAATATTAAAAAAGAAAAAAAATTTAAAAATTGATAATTTTCTGTCAAATTGTGTTGAAAAAGATGGTATCTATGCAGCTGAGTTGTGTTCTCAGAGCCCAGCAGCCAACATGCAGGCCAAGGTTTGTGTCTTTAAAAGTGAAGTCACAGATACTGATTATCTTGAAAATGTCAGAATATCTTAAAATACATAGTGTCAATTAACAACTTCAGTAAATGAGGAAATCTGCACATTTTTTTGAGGGTTTTTTTTTCTTAATTTAATTTCTGAGTGGCCTTTGTAGAAGATGACTTCCTGCTTATGACAACTTGAATAGCTTGCCAGAAGAAGTGGCTGAGACCAGTATCATTCAGTGATTCAAGAGCAGGTTATGAATATGTTATGAAGGAGTTCTGCAAGCTGCCAGAGAAGAATAATAAAGTAATCTAAGGTATTTTTCTGGAGCCTGCTAATTTTACTCTTGTGACTGTGTGTTATAATGAAAGGGACAATTCAAATTAGGAGCAAGTGGGATAATATTTTTTTTTTCTCCACAAATATTTTTCTTGTGAACCATATACACTGATTAAATTCCTACCAAAGGCATAGCTTTCCTTACCTCTATGATGGAGCCATCTTACTCAGCAAAGTTTGTAAGTTCTTTTTAGAGTAGCCCACAGTAGAAAGGACATAAATGAAGCTTCACGAAGAAGCGTAAGGAATCTGCTTCAATAGCAGAGTTGCTGATGAACATAACAGCAAAGGACAATAGATTATTGTGGTGTTTGGTATGTCGTTATTCAGATGAAGTCTCAAATATTACCCTTAATATGTTTTTCTGGTAGTGCTTGTTTACTCATTCATAAGCTAGTATTTATTTCTGAAACTTCATGCATTTTTATGGTGTACTTCAAAAACAGTTATTCCTGCAGGTTGTTGCTTCCTGGGCATCTATAGGACAGTGACTCACTGAGTCTTTGTTAAGAGAAACACATTCTTCACTTTATTATGACTATCCTTTAAGAGAATCAGGCCAAAGTTTTAAACATTTTAAGCGCCTCTCCTAGAAAGTATATGTATATTTAAAATCAAATGTGATTTCAGTAGCAGTACACACGGAAGCGCGCAATACGCACAAAACTGTGTCATCCTCTTGGAGACGATACAGCTTAGTGGTATGGTGGGGATCGTACAGAGCTCTAAGTGGAGTGTCTGTAGGACTGAAGAGCACTAAGGTACATTATGAAATTCAGAGATGGGATGGGCACATTTTCTGCAGTTTTTTTTTTTTTTCTAGGAACTTACTAAGAAAATTCTGTTTCAAATGAGGAATGGCTTGAGCTGTAAGAGCACAGTGTTTCATGCTTTTAGTACAGCGCAGGTGTGAGTCACACTAAGCATTTCCTTCAACTCTAGAGACCGAATACTCTGGGGAAAAGCAAGAAACCCAGGAGCTAACAACAAAAACATCTGAAAATGCCTTGAGGAATAGCTCAGTTCTTGTGTCTTCTGCCAGATAAAACATATGTATTGAGATAGTAGTGCTGTTGTGCCGCTCTAACAGTTGGCCAACTATGACAGTCACAGGCTAATTTTGGAACCTGCCTTATGTCCCACTAACTTACACTATTGTGCCCAGACTCCCTGAATTGTGTACAAGTGAGAAGTTTAATCTTGTGAAGAGAGGAAGAGACCTACTGTAACAGCAGCAGCTCAGATAGCTTGTTGGATGCTGACAGCAGGGCCAAGGCAAACTCCTGCAGGTGAAGTGGTCAGTAATCTGCAATACAGATCTTTGGCCAATAGCAATTTCCTCCAGTAACTAGGAGACACTGAAAGGTTGTTATTTGAAGAGGTATCTCTCTTTTTCAGTTCATCGTTTAAAGGCATTAGGATTTTTTACATTAACCAAGAAATTCTTTCTAATCCTTTCTTCCAATTTAAACTTTCTGGTATTCATCTGCAGATGAATCAACTCCAACCTTATCTCAATCCAGGAGAAAAATCTGTTACAGATGCATCACACAGTAGCAAATGATTTTAGCTAAGCTACCTGACACACTTTGCTTTTCAGCACAGTTATGTTATAAAATGGCACCTTGACTTTTAGTAGCTTAGAGAAAGTATATTAAAACCAAGTAGGAACTAAACACTACAGAACAGATACTGCAGGCAGATAGATCCGCTCCAGAGATACTGCTGGATATATGTGACAAGGTAAATTGAAAAAAAACTACAAAAAAACCCACAACCACCTACTCAAATAAGGGTACCTTCCATAATTTCAGAGAGTAAGCCCTGATTTTATTTATTTTACGCTCCTGGGCACATGACAGGACCTTTAGAAGCAGTTGCTTTGAATCAGGCATTTCATTTCTAGGTGTGGTAAAGTATTTCATTCCTAACTCCTTCACCGGTTGATTGAATTTGTATAGGCTTACTGTACAGCTAATTCCAAGAGTTAGCTCTAACCAAATATAAAAAATATACTTAGCTGCCATTATGCTGTGCTCCTCCAGAGATACTACCATTTTTCCTTGAGGTTATAATGCTATTAATTTTTAAATATCTAAATGTTATACATTAGTAAAGCCCAAATTAATTGCCAGAATATTGTAGTTAGGTCCACTACGTTTTTACATCTATGTGAAAGAACAGTGATGTAACCCTAAGAGTAGTAAATTTAAGTTTTTGTCTGATTTTGGAAGGTTTTTAACAGATGTTAGTACTTTCTGTTAGCTAGTCTCACCCTTGAAATTGCTTTTAAATGGTGCCATAAAGTTTCAGTCTCGTTATTTGCTTTTAAAAGATTAAAATGAGTCAGTCTCTTTTCAAAATAATCATATTCCTATGAAGTGATCCCAGTTTGCTATCAAAGGAAAAAATACTTTAAATCAGTCTTTTTGTTTGAGCTTGAAACATGACTTAGACTTATCCTACACAGCTTGTGAAAAAACACCAATTACATATGCTATTCTGGAGGGATCATGAATTTATTTCTAGTGTTTTCTAACTACTTTACCAAAAAAAAAAAAAAGGCACTATGTTGGCACCACAGCCAACAAGACAGGATTTGCTAAACTATATTAAAGGTGTTTTGTGAGTGATGCAAGAAATGTTAAGATTTCTGAAGAGATCTGTGACTGCAAGTAAAGATATGTGTGTTAGTACAAATGCATCAGCCCTTATGGATCAGAAGCAAGAAAAATAAGAGTAATTAAGATTAAACTTGAGATGTTTGAGGGTGGAATACAGTCAGAGCTTATAGCTTACCTATTTGCAAAGTTTCTTGGGGCAGCTAATTTTTTATATCTCCCTCAGAACGGTGGTTTATTCACCAGCTCCCCATGGCAGGTGTGCCATCCTAGTTTGAATACTGGTTTGAGGACAAGTGCCTTTATAGCCCAAGGCATTTTGCTTGCAGGAAAGCTGTGCTGGAGCACTGGGCATGTTGTGTGTGTGCAGGCAAACTCTCCAAAGTGTCAGTGGTGTGTTTCTGCAGGTGCAATTACTTCCAGTGAGCACTGCACACTCTGGGGACGTAAAAAAACCACATGGCATTGTGGTGAGCTGTGACTTGATGCTCTCCCTGTGTAGCTGTGCTTTACAAAGTATGAACTAGCCTTAGACACTGTGGGTTTTTAATCTCTTCATACATCATCAAAAAGAATAAGATGACATGTATGGGTGTACACTGCTTCATTTTATAAGATAAAGGGGTAAGCAGATAATAAATATGAATATGCAATTTTGCTAAAATAAGCTTCCTTGTGATCAGTTTGTTTTCCTTCATCTGCCATCAGCCAGTTACTTGCACAGTTTCTGGTCTTATTAAAGCTAGTATAAAAACTTACACCTTTAGTGAGGGGGGAAAAAAAGAATAAAATTACTTTGTAGCGAGCAATTTTGTGTTGAATTATTAAATGTTGATGCTTTTGTTAGCTATGAAAGTACTGAATCTGTAGGAATAAACAATTTTGTGGAAGTAGTATGATGTCTTCTGTTATTCATTTGTGATAAGGAACTTTTTTGCGCAAGTTTCATGTATCAGTTAGTAGATTCTGGGTTGGGAAAATAAACAAGTGTCTTAAATTTTCATTTAGAGTTGATCTCTTTTATCCACAATATGATGAAAATTTCAAGCAAGCTTCCAATTTGTGTTTTTTTCCTAAATGATTTCAGTTTCATCTTCTCAAGTCCTAATTTAACACAGACCTTGCCAAAGAGATCAAGGAAATATGTACAGAAATAGTTTTCCATAGCGAACGTGCTCTGCAAGGTATATTTTTTGGTTTAATTTAAATTAACCACATCTCAGTTGCAAATATTTGCAATGAAAATCTAATAAAGCTTGCTTAGGTTTGGTTTGAATTACCATTCCAAAACTAAGAACAAATGAATAAGCAGGCATAAAAAGATCATGGACTATATTGAATATACAAGGGATTACTTCCAGGGCTTCAAGCTCCCTTAGATTTGTGAGCTGGCCTGGTTATGGTTTTGCAAATGCTAAAACTTGAGACAGATTTAAAAAGAGACAATCGTATGATTTTCTGCAGCCAAATGGTTGTAAGTAATAGCAGGGAATATTTCTTAACATTAAGTCGTCCTGTAGATTACTTCTATAATTTTGTCACAAATTAGGTCTAAACATACAGAGCATTTGGGATGGAAGCAAGAGGGGGTAAAAGCTGAGAGGCTTTAGCTCTGTTGGTCTTTGTGGCTCAAACAACCACCTCAAGTCTTGCTGAAAAGTAATGGTATAATGATTATAAAACTGTAAGAAACCTGGTGTCCTGAATAAAGCTCAGGATGTACTTAAGTCAATTTAAATTTTTTTTTTTTTTTTTGGGTAGAAGCAGGTTTCTATGGAATTTTTTTCCTTGCATCTTCACCACTGTTACTTGGGGCAACTCTCATATTTTTCTCTACTTCTGTTTCTATTTTAATTTGAATGAATGTTTACTGTACATCTAGAAATGAACCATTATGAACAATTCTTATATGGAAAAGATTAAATGGCTACATATATACTTTTGTTTAAGCCAATCATCAGGCAGGATTTGCTATATTTGTAACTTATAAGAATTTTTTCGAAGGCCTTATTAAAGTAATTGCAGTTAATCTCTGCTTTCTGTGCATCTGTTCCCAGATTAACTTTCCTCACAGAAGTGTGGGTTTTTTTGCTTTACAGAGACTACCTCAAAAAGCTCTGGATTCCTAAATTTGTAATTCAATACGTGATGTTTACAACAGACACATCTGTATCTCTCCTTCTGTCCATCTGCACCATCATTGTCCATTTGAGACACAGGATTACTGAGACAGTTTGAAAGGGAAATACATTGTGATACCAGAGTGTGGAGAAAATGAGAATACACTGTGGAAATTAAGAGGCTACTTGAAACCTGAGGCAGCAGCCTATTTCTTTATAGTAGGTCTGTTTAACTTTACATTGAAAAGTCAAATGAAAATTTTTACAGCTGGCTTTGAACCTCTAAGCTTCTGTCTTTCATACTGTTTAAAGCTTCTTGGCTGCAACTGAAAACCCACTGTAATGGATTTAGTCTTGCTGACTTCCGCAGCTGTGTTTTAACATGTTCAAGATGAGAATTTCATTACAGAGCCTTTAAAGTTGGTAGTTCTTAACAAGAATGCTAATAGTGATAGAAAAATAAAATGCACATATTTCTAGCTATAGATAAAGTACAGCCACTCCAAGGTGGATTGGTTGAGAAGAATAGGGTTCAGATTCTAAAAACATTTTGAATACATACATGGTTGCTTTTCAAGTGACTTGACATTGTTATGCCTGTTTTCCTTCTATAGACGTTTATATTTTTGAATTAACATTAAAGTTAATGGAAAGCAAATTCTGCAATCACATGTGTGATTACACACTGAATTTCAAGTTCCAAGTGTCCTACTAGTAGGGAAAAAAGCATTGCCAAATATCAAAAACTTTTTTAGGTGCTGATAAAATTATATTTATCTACATGTATATTTTGTCCTAGTTCTCAACACATTTTTGTCCCTGTCCAAGCAAACATACCTGAGCGTACGCTACAAAGAAGTTGCCATTTTATTTTGACCTGCTGGTACTCCATTTATTATAAGCATGACGTCTTCTACAATAGAAAACAAGGAGCTGTTCACTTCTCTATGGCATCCAGGTAAAAATCAAATAAAGCTGTGTTAATTTATAGGGATCCATGATTTTGCTTCACTCTGTGCAAGCCTTAAGCTTATATTGTGGAGGCACTGAGCTCTTTCCATAGTTTAATCTTGAACCCGTTATGGTTAATGAAAGACTCTCACTGAATTTTTGGGCATTGGCTCAACACTTTGAGCTTTCTCTGTTTTGGGGTTTTTTTTTTCAGTCCATTTTCTTTACCTAATTATCAAGTGGCCTCACAGAGAGCAGCAATACCTTATTTGAGGAATGCACTAAATAAATGAAAATATCATTCCTGCTTTTCTAAGCTTTTTCAGATATGTTAATCTCAGAGGCACAATGAAATTGTTATTAAAACCTCTCTTTAAATGTGAGAATGAATGTATTATAGCTGCTTTAAAAGGGTATCTGAAATACCTGTTACATGGTCAGAATGTGTCTTTTTGACCCCAGATATTTGGTTGTTTCTCTTATTTTATGCAGAGGTTAAATGTAGCGTGCACCATGCTAAAATAATGAGACCTGAATATTTGGAAACACACAGCCTTTAGCATTAAAGTACAGTTACTATAGCTTAATAATCACAAAGGTTTCCTAGTGCTGAGCAAACCAAACGCTCCCATGTGCATGTGGGTAGCCATGGAAGGCCTGCCCAACAGCGTGCTTGCTCGGTTAAAAACAAGAGCACAAAGTAAAAGCATTTGTGTCATCCACATTAGGTATTTGATTAAAGGCTCTCTGCACCTTATTATGTGCAAATCTACCGAGTGCTTGTCACAGGCTGCCTGCTCCTGCCATCGGTACTCTCTGTGCAATTATCTCCCAGGGCCTTTTAACCTCGAAGGAATGATTCCCCTGCTTCCCACTCACTTGGCTGTTTGCCTACACACAGCCCTGGGCTTGGATTTTTGTAAAAACTTAAAAAAAAAAAAAAAAATAGTAGTAGGAACTTTCTTTGGAGCAAGGCTAAATTTAAGGTGTCAATCATATGTCTGAGCTACACAAATATATGAAAAAAAGACCGCCCTTCACCCCCATAACTCAGGTGTATCATACTACCTCTCAATTGGGAGGATGTTTTTCTGTAACCACAGCCTGCTGCAGAAGCAAATTTAATCCTGGTTGCAGCTGGATCTTCGAAGGCAAATATCTTTAAAGAACCTTTGCTGCTCTACCAAGGTATTTGCAAGAAGGTTTCTCAAATCACTTTAAGGAAGAGCTAAGGAGAAGTCTAAACAGTGACCCAACCATATTTATTTACATTTTAATGCTTCTAACGTGATCTGATGGCACGGTATTTAATCAGCAGCAGCAGCACTTTGAATTTCCTGGCCTGGGCCTGTTGGAACTGTGTATGTTGGCCTATTGTGCTGTGTAACGAAACGAAACGTAACCTGAGCTGCTGCATCAGCTCACGGCTCTGTCACCCCTACTGGGGCTGGGGGAGGAGGGAGATGAATCATGATGCTTAGCAGCATTCGTATCAACAATGTGTTACAGACATTACCCAATGCTCATTAAAAAAAACTTAATAAATACAGTTTTATGAAAAAAGTGACTTAAGAAAGCTGACCTTGTGAAATGGGCAGCAGTGCAAATCAGAGTACTGGTGCCTCATGAATGTTTTAGGGAGGCTGGCTTTGTTGCTGTTGGGATAAAGCAAGTCTGGAATGACAGTGGAAATGTAAGATTGCGAACTATTTGTCCACATTAACTCAGTTTCATGATGATAGGATAGGCGGTTTTCAGAATTGTCCAATTTTATAATTTCTCTCCTAGAGGGACAAAGCATTATTTAATGTAGCAACTTGAGCTATGTTCTTCTTCTCGTACCTCCTTTCCATGCCTTCAGAGAAAAGGAGTGTATTTGTCAAATGATGTCTGTAGGAGCTGAAAGACAATGATTAACATTTGGATCTGGTAAAACGCTCAGCATCTTCTTTGTTGTTTACTGTGTCAGCAAGTTTATAGACATCTGGCATCTTTTTCAGACTCAAACTTGGAACCCTGTACAACTGGATTGTGTTAGAGTAATAGTCTTTTGAATTGAATGTGAAATAAAGAGCTCAGTAAGAATTGGTGAGGCTAACTCTTTGGGCTGTCTTAGCTCTTGCTTGGATTTTGTTTGATTTATGAAGGCTAGTCATGTGCTAACTTAGCAAATCAACACTGAATCTTTATCTGTCATATAAATACATGCTATCATGTCTATGTTATACTTTCACTAGAAATATGTTAATGAATCAAGCTTCACAGTTCTCGCTTTGAGGTGAGTAAATATTTTTAATCCCTGGAGAGGCTGGAGTCTAGAGGAAACTGATCTTTCCAAAGTCACATAACAAAGTAGCAGCAGGATAAGATACATGTTTTTTCCACATCCTTGGCTGTTAAAACAAATTCTAAAACATTTGTGGAAAATGTTGTTTTCCATGCAAAGTGTTATAAATGACAAGTTTGTTACAAGATTAACCTAAGTAGTCCTGTGATTTAAGCATTACATCTGTGAGACAAGTTATGGGAAGACTGAGGTTAAAAATAGGGCAGGATAATGAAAAATTTGAAGTAATATGGCCACCAAAAAAAGGTTATATAAATATTCAGTAAAAGACAGTAAAATTAATTTAGAAGATGGTCAGATTTGGCTTAATAACCGGGGGGGGGGGAACTTCTGAAAGACAAGGATCTCTCTTCTGCTTAGTCATCTTTACTCATGCATTTTTTCACGTTGAAAGATGTTCTATACCACACAGCAAGGTTGCACTAACTGTGGAGAATTTCACTTTGTGGTTAGGGCTGGGGCTGCCAGCCATAACCAGCCCATCCATGGGCTCCACCTGAGCTCATGCTTTCTGTTGGATGACACCTCAACCTCATGTTAAAACTGGCCATGTTGAAGCAAAGCATGATGATGTGCTAATGGATATGCACCAGCCTTCTTGGTGTCTTTTATTAGTGTATTTCTTGTGTTTGTACCTTATACAGTACTCTGATATTTGCTTTGGGGAAAAAAAAGCCATAAGGCATAGAAGAGGAGAGAAGCTGCAGGGCTGGGGATTCCCTATTTCAAAACATTTATGTTGTTTTGAAGCATTAACGTGCATTACGTGTTTGTTGGTGGTTTTTGTTTGTTTTTGTTTGTTTGTTTCAAACTTAGCTGGCTGGCATAAGAAGAGGAGGAAAAGAATATTTTAGGTAAACAAACATGGGTTTGACTATAAGCAGTCGATGAAGGGCTTTGGCAAATATACAGAAGCATTGCTTGTTTTAATTCTAGGAGGAACTGGTCACACTGGACAAGATCTCTTGATAGGAAGCTTATTTTTCAAAAAATAAACCCAAAACCGTTCAGGTCTGGGCATATGATAAGACTATGTTAACTTAAGTTCTCAGAACGTGATAACATCTGTTAGGTCATGGTGAATTCAGGGGTGCTATGCACAAGCATCAATTTCTATAGGCTGGAATGCAAAACTGCCCACTGATTTCTGCTGGTAGATTTGGGTTTATATCATTGGGAACTTCTTTCAGGATCCCTATTAACAATTCTTTTGGTTTATATATACTAGTGGGGGTACACAGGTTAATTTTAAGATACCTTATTCACTGGAATTAGTCTCAGACTTTTCCCATATATTTTTACTTAACAAGGAAAAGGCAATGAAATAATTGCTGCCTGCTGAGTATGAATTGTCACCTAACACATTCATTGCTAGTGTAAAGCTGTGATTTGAACAAATATAATTATCTGATTACCTGCTCTGAACCAAACAAATGTATGATGATTCAGGATGAATTTTCAGTGACTTTACCATCCTGGAATTCTTTACTTCTATAATTACTTGCACACTTTCTGTCCTGTGACAATCAGCTCCAGTAACATTCCTTAATTTCTTTTTATTTATGATAGATTCCTATATGTAGCTTTTTTTTTGGTTCAAATCATTGCTTTTGTGAATTATGTAAGCATTTTAGAGAAAATACTGTTATGCTGGCAGAAGTATTTCTGTAACTGGAGAATATAACCACTTTTTCGAAGAAAAGTGAAAAAAAAAAAAAAAGAAATCCAACAAAAAACCATCCCATCACTCTGTGTGCTCTGTTATGAATGCAATAATTAAGTGTTGGAGCTCAGCTGTGTGATGGAAGGAGTTATTATGGAGGCTCACAAACAGAGGAGCTGAGGCATAGATTGTTGGAATTTGTTTCAGAGATGTAAAGGGATCATAAATGCAGCCAGTCAAGTGCTACTAGGAAAACTGGAAGGGAAACATAGCTGAGAGAGTGAGCACTTGTGTTTCGTAAAGTGATGGTCCAGAGTGGTCACCAAAGAATACTTCTGTTGTTTCATTCCTCTTGTGTTGAAGGTGTAGAAGGATTTCTGGGACACCAGTAACCCTGTTCCAGTTTTCCTGAATAGTGCACTGTTGATCCAGTGTCTATTCAAAAAAGTCTGATTCTTCCCAAAAGTGATGGATTATTACACATGTGCTGTTGATTTCTAGATATAGAACAGTCCTTGGCCAAAGCATTCAATATATTGCATACGTGCCCTGTGAGGGTATAGCATGTCTGTAGTCAGTCTAGGGTTTTTGCCAGGAAAAGGCTACCTCATGTCTGGAAACCCCAGACGAATTCCTTACAGTTCATCCAGATGAGATTAGAAAGTGGGGGGGGGGGGATATTGTAAACTCTTAGAAAAACAAGTCTGGAGGATATCTGAAGATGTTACCTGTTGTGTCTTCTTGATGGAAAATTATGTCAACTATACCTATGTCATTCCTAAGTAAAGGTTTGTAACCTGTTCTGAAAGACCTCCAGGAAAAGGTTGTCTAGATAGAACTCCCTGGGCAAGTCATTCGCATGTTTCACTGTCCTTAATTTAGAAAGTTGGTTGGTTTTTTTTTTCCTAAAGTCTAACCACTTCCTTTAGCCTGTTTTCTTAGATTGTTTTCCATTGCTTGATTATTCTAATAACTTTGTCTCTACTTGGTCCAGATCTATCTATCTCGAAGTCAGGCACAGAAAACAGATGACAAAAGAACAGTGTGGGGGGTGGACCTAAGCCTCTCCCTTATGTGTCTGTTTCTGCTTCAAGTATTAACTTTTTTTTTTAACTATAAAATTGTATAGGTGATTCATGTTAAGCTTGGGATGCCCTATAAGAATTCTGAATTTTAATCCTGTCTTCCAAAGTAGCTGCAGATTCTCTCTCTATTCTGTGTTACTTGCATTTAATGGCACACTCACTTCCATCAGCAAGTTACCAGTGATGGTTTTTAAGGGCAATGACATATAAAGAGACTTTTGTGCAGCCCTGTTCCTCTCCACTTTGGCAACATGTGGGTCACTAGTCTGCAGTCACAACTTTGCTTCAGGAATATAGTAGTTTGACAGATAACAAACTTCCCTAGTTTGTGTACGAGGACATCATGACAGCATTAAACGCCTCAAGCCAGAGCTTTTAATTTTGTTGCAGAAAGAAAATAGACTGGTTTGATATCACTTGTTTTGGTCAAATCCATGTTGTCTGCTCATAATCTCTTTGTTGTATTCCAGGTGGTTACAAATGATTTGTTTGTTCCAGAAGTTTTCCAGGAAACTGCAGGTAAGCTGCCTAGCCTATAATTTTCTTGCTCCTCAATTGATCTTTTTTGATATTAAGTCTACCCTTTTCTGCTTTTCAATTGTCTTGCTTGTTGTTGCATGTGTGTGTGTGTGTGTGTCTCCAGGTTCTCAGATAACAATCATTACTTCAACTAGTTGTTTAGGTAAAAAGAGATGTGTGATATCCCTCACATTACACCAGAATAACATCTGACTGTATAATAAAATTATTTTCTTAATGGAAAAAAAAGCCCTGCTAAACCCTGATGATTGGCTCTGAGTCCAGGCATCTTGCAATTTTTCCTTTAGCAATCCCAGAGTGGTATGTGAGAGCAATAGAAGTTGGAGGAAGGGTGCAGTTTGCCCAATGAATAAACTGCCTTCTCCCTTTGTCTCCTGCAGACCATCTCGTTGCCTTTAATAGCTTGCCTTGTATTTCACTAGTTGCCATGGCAGCTAATAATTTATTACTGAGCTAAGTAATAATTGCTTTATAATTATAAATCTAAACAATATGCTGGCACATCGCTCTGAAAACTTATGTATTAATTTCTTTCTTATTGATCTTCCTCCCTACTTGATCTTTTTGAATTTGTGAATTTTATTTTCTCTCACCTCTTAACACTGTGTAAAATTAAACTAAAGCTTTTGTGTTGTAATTTCTTTTTGAATTCAGCTGTTAGAATGCCTCTCTGACCAGCAGAGCACTAGGTATACCCTTTTGAATGCCTTAATGTAAACCTGTCTGAAGAGGAAGTTGCTTTGAGTGTGCCCTTGTACTTATATTTGAATGGTTTTTTCCTGCCTTTTATTTAAAAAAAAAAAAAATCACAACAATACTTATAAATGTATGGTAGTATTAATTAATGTGTTTTTATTTATGTATATAACAATATTAGGTACTAATGGAAAACTATGCATAAGGGCAATAATTTTCTAAGATTTAAATAAAAGTTTTCAATAAGAATTGTTGTTTCCCGGACGCTGACAGAAAGCGGGCACTGATTTGCTTGCTGATGTGTCTTTATGATGCTTGTCTGTCCATACAATCTGTTGCTTCTTGTTTCTAGTCTAGATTTCAGCTCTTTAGCAACCATACTTTTTGTTCTGTATCCATGCATTTCGTAGCTCACTGCAGGTTGAAAGAGAACAAATAATAATAATCACGAGTGGAGTAGGAAATTGATGTGGCTGAAAATTGACATATACATTAAGTGCCAATGACAGAAATAGCTTATTCCAGTAGACTAAAGTTTTCAGATAAGTGAAGTTGCTGATAAATTCATATTTTCCTACTTGGGAGCTGTATTTCTTATGCCAAAAATTGAGAACCAGCTTTACTTAGTAACACTCCTAGGGATCTTGTGCAAAGCTTTAGATACAATGCAATAAATCAGCCTTATAACATCATGAAGTCCTTACAAGTTAGATCATTATTTAATCATTGCAAAATCCCTGTCTTGAAGGAGAAGGAGGGGGTGGGGAATGATAGCAAAGCTTGAACTAGTTTGTTTCTTCTGTTTTCAGAGTCAAATTGCCTGCATCTTTTTCAGCCCCAACTCCTGCACATCCTATTAGACCGTTGAGGTTAAATCAGATCATTTCTAGGTAAAAAGGCACAACCATAGTAGTTTTCATGACTGATGCATCTGCCTTGGGGATATGTTACAGACCACTGCTGGGACTGTTTAACCTAACGTGTCAAATGTATTGGAGTTGTTCTCATAAGGATGTTGAGATGCTGTGGACACCTTTGTTCCTTATGCTCTCTTATTTGAAGCTTAATCTTGATTTAGGAGACATTGCACTTCACTGCTTGGCAGGGTGTCAGTTCTGTGAATGCACTGTAAGATTAGGCTGAAGTATTTAGGGAAGGAGGAAGCAAAAGCCTTTACTCAACAGTTCAGTAGTTATAAATCTGGAAGTACTGTCATAATAGAAGTGAAACCAGCAAGTAAAGGTTTTATCTCTTTTTAAAGGAATGGTTTTTTCGTACCTGCATGGACGAAAAGGATTCTGCTCTGCATATCTGGTTATAGATCTTCACAGCAGTTTCTTCTGGAGGCGCTTCAGATGATTCTGCAACTAAATAACATTAAAACTTCCTGATCTGTTCTCTGTGTGATTGATAGAGAGTTTAAGAAAACATTTTCAATTAGCTGATAGTATGTAGATAGAAAAATCTTTTCAAGGAGGATGTTCTGAATTTCAAAATATATATATATGTATATATATATGAAAGTTGTATTGCTTGCTGTGTATTTGTTTTGTAAGGCAAACTGTTTTCAGATAAATTTTCATCTTTTTAATGTCTTTCTTTTTATTTTTTTCTTCTCATTGACAACCAAACTGCAGCACCCTCGAGAGTGTCAGACAGTTACTTGCTTTTGAATCAAATTTATAAGTAGATCTACATTCCAAACTTATTGTTGAGCACTAGGAATATTGTTGAGCAGCAATAACACATTAATGTCATAGTTAATGTTTATCCTGTACTTGATAGAAAGCTTTGCAAACCTCGCTTCACTGCTCTTAAGAAATTGTACTATTTTCTTCAGTTTCATTAAAAATATCTAAGCTACTTAAAAGTCATATTATATGTGAAGGGTGCTATCAAGACTGCTTGCCCCCCACAAACTCTGTTGGGCTAAAGCTGGCACTTTTGCACAGGACAGCATGTACGTCGTTCATGTCTGGAAGTAGAAAGGCTCTATTACCATGAGTTTGTGCCTCTTGGTGAGACTCATGCATGTGGTAACTGTGCTAATTCCAGCCCCAGGCCCCCCCTGGCTGTCTGGGTGAGCTCAATGTACCACTCCTTTGCAAATGCAGGTATGACTAGGGGCTCAGTCACAGCCAGTGAACATACCACTGCCACTAACACCGTGCTGGGTTTTTAAAAATAGTTTCCAGTACCTAGTTGATTATAAAAAACCCACATCATTAGAAAAATCGGCATTCCTTGTATTTGAGTGTTCCCAGTTAACTCAGAAAGCAAGTTTATGTGCTGTTGGTTTGACTGAACGACTACTTCTGTCAGTTTACGATGAGTCTATTTTTGGCAGTAGGAGAAGGGGCCAGGTTTAAGGTTGAGACCAGAGACTGGCAGAACACTACTGGATTCAGCTAAAGCTGCAGCTGATGCCAACCTCTTCTACCAATACCAAAGTATTGGTAACTTTCTCCCTGGTGTACAAGCTCATGGAGACTTATAAATACGATGTTCCTAGACGTACAGAAAATTTACTGAAACTCTTTCTCTTGAAGATGTGTTCTGTACTTGTGTGGTAGTTCATGTCCTTGACCTATTGTTCTCTGTTTGTGGCAGCTGATCTACAACATCAAACTGAGTTTTAAACATAATTTGTGTAGTTAATTGTTCAGAGTTGCTTAGACTTGCTAATGAACTAAATATTTGTCCAACAAAATAGAAGGCAAATACATCAGGGTCATAACTAAGGATCAAACCTAGCAAACCCTGGACTATTTACTGCCAATGCACTTGGTCTGGTCTTTTGGGGGTTGAAAAATTCATCTCTGGAAGCATGAGAGTTGCTAACACCCAAGGCAAAGTCATCATGAAGCTCTTCAAGGGCCTTTCTACATGGTTGGCTGCAGCTGATGTGAGTTTGTTCTACTGACTACAAACATCGATGCTGAGCCTACCGGGCTCTGTTGGACAGCTTCCACCTCGGGGGTGACCTGATGAGCTAAAACAGAAGTGAAAAGTCAAGCAGGACTCCAGTCTCTAAATGTGGAGTTTCTGCTACCGTGTCAGTGAATTATTTCTTATGGCTACTTCGTGTTTGTTACGGTGTGCTCTAGAGCTTTACCCTAACTCTGTTGTCACAAGTGACTGAAGAGGACTGCCATGAAGGACCACCTCTTTGCCTTTGTGTCTGTAGCCCTGTTTGTACTGAACGTAGCTTTCTGTTCCTATGCACAGCAAGCAGAACTGGCATCTCTGCTCCACCCTTTAAACTACACAGATATCTTAGGGCTTTTCAACGTGCTGTTGTTTTGGGGTTTTTTACTTTTAGCACTTACTTGCTTCCAGTGCTTTATGGACTACAAAGGATAGTTTACACATGTCACATTTTAATTTTGCTGTTAACATACTTGATTGGAAAAATGTTCTTACAACTGTAATAAAACAGTGTGTAAGATAGACAGGACAAGAGGTTTGCTTAATTGAAGATAAACAAATTTGGTATCTTGCAATTAGCAGGACTTCTGTATGTAAACATCTTCCTAGCAAGTTAGGCATCGCATCCCAACATGCTTCTTTTGACTTGGCACCAGGTTTTATTTTACTGTGTCTTAAAAACTTCTTGGAGGATTTTCCCTCCTGGTTCTCCTGGATCCTTGATATATGTCCAAATTCTTCCATGGAAAACTCAGTAATGGTGGAGAATGATAAGCTGTCTCAAAACCACACTTTTTCATTGTGCATTTTTGCAGCCTCCTTCACAGCAGATAAGTGATATAGGAGCATTTAGACAAAACAGTAATACAAATATGAATGTTAGTGAGTGCAAAGCTGACTTAACGTTTTCCTTTTTCAATTTCAGAGTATAATCCGGTTGTATGAGATGATTCCTAACTGATAATATTGATTAGCTCTCTTTTATTATTCTTTTCATAAGAGGAGAAGCACATGGAGCAGGAGAAATGAGTAGCTTGAGATCATGGGAAGGAGCACTGTTGAAATGTGAAACTGTTTTTGGAGCTAGGCAGGCTCATTCTGCCATAATTACCCCATTGACCCACAAATGAACTTTACTTTTGAAAGAAACAATTTTGGAATATTTCCTGGGGAACATTTTGCTGCTGATGTGTGAGCGTACAGTGCAAGATGCTAAAGATACATCAAAACTTGTGGCTAAGTATTAACATCATGACTAATGCAGATGCCCAGTGCTGCTACACAGTCACATTGTAGTTTATCATTACTTTTATTAAGAAGGCTTTGTGTCCTTTTGAACAACAACTCTCCATGAAGCTTTGTGATGCTTAGAAATATTTCTGGATTTTTAGAATGCCATTCCATACTTAAAATTAGTATGGAAGCCTAGGGACCTGATCCTGGATAGCCCTTTCTGTTAAAGGGGGACTCAGCACCTTATAAACAGGACCTGAAGTCTTTTTAAAAAAATTAAAAAGTGAGGTGGTGGTGTAGGTTGGGTTTTTGTGGGTTTTGTTTCTTTGTTTTGATGGTTTTTGTTTGATTCTTTTGTTGTTTGTTTGCCTTTAATTAAATCATGTAGCTGGACACTTCTTTTTCCTATTCCTTTTAAAGGCATGGACCCAATTGCCTTTGCTAGCATTTGATCCTGAAAGTCTTTCAAAACATATCCCTGGCAAAAGAATGATCCTGATAATTCAAAGATAGTTTATTAAATTAAGCAAATATAATATAATCTAAAATGGGCTAATACAGTGGTAGTTAATTAAATGGACAAAGTTCTTAATATACTAATGGCTTAATTAATGAACTGCTAGACCTTTGCCTTTGTAACAAATCAGAATTCCTCCTCCTTTGACATGATTTCACTAAGGTAGCTGTAGATAATCTTAATGCTTATGGTGGCTTTTTTTTTTGTTGAAATAATTGGTAGAATTTATCATAAATATGAATATTGGTATTCTGTGTGGAAGATGACAATAGAACAAAGTGTTTCTGAATTACTGAAGTTTCATCTTGAAAACACTTCTGAGTCTTCATTTTTGTTAATTATATTTTCCTCAGAGTTTAAAACATAATATGTTTCTACAGACAAATACTGAGACTTCTTCAGAAAATGCATCTCTCAGGTAACTTTCATTTCAATTTCTTGCCTGCATGATTAAAACACAAACTCGAGACCTTTCTCTCAACACTTCCATCGTCTATTTCTCATTATGCTTCTTGATGAGATTTTTAGGCTTCACAGAACACCGTCTAGGCAGCTAATCTGATGCAGTGCTAAGATCACAGCACTTCTTGTGTAATTCTTATTAGGTTAATCAAGAAACTTACTGAAGCAGGAGGTTTTTTAAGGCCTGCCAAATTTGAAACCATAGATCAAAGTTCATAGCCCTCTGACCCTTTTGCCCTAACTTGCCTCAGCAAAGTCTACATGAATGGCCTTATTGTGAATATGGCAATGTCCAAAAGCCTGTACATTTGCAATTGTTTAGGCTTAGGAGAGGCATTGTGTTGTGACTGATGAAACGCATTTTCTTCCCTTTCTAAAGTGTAAAGGTTTTCACCTCCATTGCCTATACAAGTGCTCCAGTGACCACAATAGCAGTTAGGTGATCCTTGTTCCTGTCAGACTGAGCACCCAGTTTTATGACAGAGTGTAATTAAATGCCTCGGAAGCCAACATTAAGAAAACAGGGGAGAAGAACAGGGGAAAAGCTTAATTTCCATATGGCCAGCCAAGCAAGAACAACACCAGCATTGTGATCTGGAGTAGACAGTTTAAGCATTATTAAAGAGACAACTATTCTTTAAGTTGTCTCTTGAATGCCACTGCACTTCTTTGATTACTCTTCTTCATAGTCAAAACCTCTTCCTAAACCAAATGCTTTTTGCATGGTGTCACTTCTTTGGTGTTATTAATATAATAGCAAGGATTATTTTGTTCAGTAACACTGAACTTACAAATGGAAATCGAATAATTTAATTAAATGAAGTTTGACCCAGAAAGACTTGGAGAATTTTAATAGGGTTTCCTTAATAATGTTCTGATTTTCTTTTTCAGGTGAAATTGCAAAAGTAAGATTGCAGTAGGACTGGAGCTCTCAGGGAGCACGGTGTAGAAATGCTAAGGACCTGAAGTTCTTTGGGTAAATTAAACTGTGGTCGTTTGGTTGTTTCGGGTTTTTTGTTTGTTGGATGGTTTTTTGTTGGTTTCGGTTCTTTTAACTTCCTGAATTAATTTCCCTAAAAAGTAACTGATGACTTGCTGGCAATTAGCCAGACAGAAGAGGTAGAAGGTTTGTGCAGTCAGGTGTTCTTTAAATTTGCCCATACCAGCTATTTGAGTAGACAAATGCAAAACCAACATCTTGGCTTTAGATGTGCATGTCGTTACTACAACTACTGTAATGCTGAATTGGTCACACCTTCCACCGGATAACACTGCTTCCAGAGTCTGTGGGAATTTGGCTCTTTGGAACAGGAGTGGTAGCTTTGAGATCAGTTACCAGAGTCTGTGTTCTTGCAGCATGAAAAGAACGTGTTTAATAGTTTGCAACTTAGGCAACGCAGAAATGAAGATGAGTAGTATGTATGTGAGAGCATCACAGGTCGTTTTGTTTGGGTTGTTTTTAAGTATGTCTCACTGAATTGAAATCAAGTGTTTAGTAAAACTATAATGCTTATTTGGAGAGCAGTTATTTGGAAAGTCAGTGCCTGTATAATGGTAAAATGATCAGGTATTTCTAAGAACACCCTTACAACCTTTACTTAGCAAAGCATGTGAGTGCAGTACTATAAATGATAGGATTTTAGTAAAACAAAGGAAGAGATGCTGCTCAGATCACCAATTTACTAATTAGTGTTGATTGATTAAAGCAGGATGTTTGTTTGCCAAGCAAACAAAGCATTTTGGGCAATTATGGTTCTCCCCTTAGTGCAGGAAAACATTGGAGTTTGACAGGCAGTTGTTTATGTAATAGGAGTATTCAATTCTTCAGTCTTCAAATCTATACAAAGCCACAGTATCACCTGCAGGAAGTTCTCAAGATAAATACCCAGCGTATTTTAGTACGTTTGGGCTGCAGTCTGCTGCCTTTTAAACAGGAAAAGTGAAAGGCAGAGGCTATAAAATGAACACCTTTGAGGGGTCTGAATTTCTTTTGCCCAACTCTGTCCTGACCACAGCTTAATTTTACAATGCATCCTTTCACCTGCCACAGTCTAATTGGTTTCCTCTTTATGTATAAAACGGAAACGTCAGCTTAGACAACGAACATTAAGTTGCATTATTATTAGATGAGGCAAAGTTTATTCTGGTGAATTGCATTAATGAGTGTGACCGATGTGATGCAAGCACGTGCTGTGTCAGCTTGGGAAGGAGTGTATGTGCAGAAGAGAATATTGTCACAGTGCTCTGCAAAATAATGCAGAGTATCGCTTCATTTATGGCTTGCAAAACTGGCAGAGACAGTTAAGTCTTTGTGTCTTTCAAATCTTGATTTAAAACTCCAGCTGTTGGTGTTCAGGAAGTCAATTACATTATGACCTTTCATCTTTTTCCTCTTTACAGTGTATACACAGTGCCCAAGTGCCCAGGCCTCTCTTAATTTTTTGTTTGGTTGATGTTGATGGTTGTTTTCTTTGTTTCGTTTTTGTCTTAATTTTTGTGCTCTTTAAATAAAATCTGGGAGGGGAAAATCTCTTTCCAGCAACTTTATTTTTTTATTTTTACTACATCATTACCATTTTCACAGTTGTAATTCCGTAGCCTTTCTCTTGGCATATTTTCACTTGCCTAGACAGGGGAGTCAAATGGGATTTACCAATTTACTTCTGGAAACTAAATGGCCTAATGTTCCTCTCTGGTTATCTACTCTTTCAGCTGGTGGGATATATGCTCTGCCTTCTGCCTGCTTAGTGCCCTGTAGATAAATTTGTACAGAATTTCTTTAGCTGTCAGGGTGATGGATGGGCGGTACAGTGGAGCCTGCTCAGCCAGAGCAAGTGGCTGCCTTTGCCATCCATCACTCTTCCTGCTGTCAGCCTCCTGATCAGGACTTCAGAGCAGGTTCAGACTTTGTCTAGGTCACAGTGCCACAGAAAAACAATTAGTTTGTCAAGGATATACATATTTTAGCATGAGGATATTTGATGTCTGAAATGCTGCTGTTATGTTCTGTACTTGATAAATCAGATTTTTGCTTTGTTTTGAAGTAGGGGTTCTGTGCTTAGGGGAGAGTGAGAGTGTTGCCCTGGGTATTCTTGTGGCTATGATTGCAGATGGTAGGAAAGAAAATTGTGTGGCAAGGTAGAAAGAAGAAAGTGGAAAAGAAGCATTTGATACCTGAGCACTGGAGGCAGATGTGTATTTTAAAAGGGATGTTAAAAACAGCTCTGTCCTTTTACAGGATACAGGGTTTTTTCCTACTAGTAATTTTTAGTAACTGGTCGTCTTTGGGTTTTAGATCATTCTCTGGCTTGATTTGTTGGCTCTTCTGACTTGCCAAATATTTGTGAAATAGAAAAGCATCAAACTAAATTGAAGTATTTCTTCTTACTTGTCTTATATTTCACCAAGACTTATGTTTAACTGTATGTCATTACATTTCATGCATTCAGCTGGTAACTTAAGTTCTGCTCTTAAACACCAGCCAGGATTTTTAATTCAGAACAGCCCTTAACTCTTGCTCATGAACTTATGGTTGGTTGGGTTCCCCCCCCCCCATTTATTGGTGTTGGGGAGGAGAAATGAGAGATACCTAATCTGACAATTCATTCAGCTTGCAGTGAAACAGGGTTAGCCGTTTGAATGCTGATTGTCCTTTGGTGGTTTTTAGCATTGTGAAGGACTTTTCCACAGTTCCCTGGGAAAGACATGCATATCTGTTCAGCTTCTACTGGGGAAAGTCCAACAGGAGTGCTACCAGTTGCTGAGCATGTGACTCCGTTTCAGCAGCTGGCTGTTGTGTCCTGCGGGAGAATACATGATGCATGGGGTCACACTGGGAAGGAGAAATGCTTGGGATACAAAGAAGGCTACAGACTTGCTTTTTGTGCATGAATCACTCGAAAAAAAAGGTGGTAACTATAGTAGAGCTGAAGTTTGGGGTTGAGAAAGTGGATACGTATGACAGATACCACCCTCGACTGTGCTGTGGAGTAACAGAACATCAGGTCACTAGTGCTTTGTACCACTCGTGTTGCAGGCTAACAATGGTCAGCCATGTGGTATCTTGAGTAGGATCATACGCACCTAGCTGAGCCTGACACAGCACTCGTGACCCAAAACAATATGCAAGTCTTTGTTGCTCTGTCCCCACCATTATCTTTTAGGAATAGATATGGTAACACTGACTGCTTATAGCCTGGACATCGACTTGTGTTTGTATGTATAAGCCAATTGGCTATGAAGTGTACTGTGGTGCTGAAGTATCAACAATATTTTCCAAAAGTAAATTGGTTGCGTTTAACATCTCCTTGCCAGAAGGAAGGTATTGCAATATCTTGCAAATTAAATGGCCTTGCAAATAATTCTAATGCTCTGTGCTTAAGTGGAAAAGATATCATAGTCTTCGTTCTTTGCAAATTGTGTGTGATGCTAAAACTCTGTGGAGTTTTAATAACTGTCTCCTGGATATGCTGAGCAAGCACAGAAATAACTCACATTCTTGTTCACTAATATTTCTATTATCTATCACCATCAACTTGTGTCAGTCTGACCAGTTGTGTTTACAGGATTGTTTTCTTAGAAGACTGATACATATTTATGTTGATATGAGGAGGGTTTTGGCCTGGAGCTGTTACCAGTGGATGGGCAAGAAAAATAAATCTTTGCCAAATTTGTGGTTTTCATATTTTCAAGTGATCAATTACATTTATCAAATTTCTGGATAAATGTAGATTATCTTCATCTCAGTTAAATTGTAATGCTTCTCCTCCATATGTAGGGCAGATGTTACTGCATGGATGCTGTGCAGACAGCCTTCTTGATAGCTGTGAGAAAGATGGCATAGCTTGGGCTATGTTGACATATTTAGAAGGAATTAAGCTCTCTCCACACATCTGTATTTTAATAACGTGGCTTTTTTTTCGGAGTTTTTTTTGCAAAGTGGAACAAATCAGAAATAGCCCCTACAGCTGCAGGCAACGGAGGCTCTTGCTCTAGCAACGGTGTGTGTTTCCTACTCCTCTTCCAAACCTTAGACAACTGTTACGTTGTCATGTGCAAACCTGTCCTCCTGCTCTACTTGATTTGTTGCTGTGCTGTCTTGCACGATGCATTTAAATCGCAAGGTCTTTGTGATGTGAATGTTGTTTGGCATGGATCTAGAAGTATAATAGACAAGTATAGTATAGACATTATTTTGAAGAAAGAGGAAAATTGGTAGCTGGATAGGAAAAGATGGGATTTATGATTATTAGGACACTGGTAAGGGCAGGTTTTTGTTACTAAGCAAGCACACGGACATTTCTGCTATCATGGCTCATAATAAGGTAGCTCATCATTCTAATTTGATATTAGAAAAGTGCATTACACCTAGGTGGAAGTTTGGGAAGAAATTTAACCTGTTCCTGGTTTACTGAGAGGAAAAAAAAAAACCCTACAATTCCAAAATAAATTAATAAATGAAAAATTGTGGTAGTGGCCAATATTTAATTACTTCTTGTTTCTCATTGTTAATAGAAGTTTATGGAAGCAATAGGGTGACTGAATGATTTCAAACATGATCCAAGTGTAGTGGTTTTGTTCTAACTTATCTTCCTTCCAATAAGAGTGGAGAATCTGTGCTCTGGCAGCTGTACTTAAAGTACTGTATCTGTTACAGGAGCTGCAAGCCAAGCACCAAGTTGAGAGGTCACAACATACACAGTAAATATTTAAATGCACTTTAAAATAAGTGCCTCTGATTTTTAAAGCCTTTTAACATCTTATACAATATCTGGAGAGGATAATGACTCTTGTGTGCTTTACTCATCTTGGAAAAAGAAAAAAAAAAAAGAAAAAAGTTAATGAAAGTTCAGCTGGATTATATTTTATCCTGCTGTGTGTCTGCTTATTAGCTTTACAGACTGCTGTTAAATCAGTTCTGTGGGGAAACTAGAGCTAATATTTCTGAATTTCTGCAGGATCATCACCTGGGGCATTATAGTAACATGGTAAGTGATCTGATGTGTGTTCGCATGGGCATTGAAGGAATTTTCCATCTAGTTTTGGTGGTCACAAAGCCACTTTAGAATAAATATAGTAACTGAAGTCTAGTAATGTTAGACTCATTAGAAAAAGCAGTTCTAAGCAGTAGATGACAGATCATTGAAGAAGGAGAAAATTTGTGTAAGACGGCTTAGGAGATGAGTATCCAATACAGGAAGGGCAAGGTGTGTGTTACCTAGTATTTAGGGGATGGTCCAGTTATGTGTAACAAGCCCCTGAAACTGTACAGTTATAAGCATCAGGTGTTTGGCATAAGGAAATGAATTTTCCACTTTAAAATCACCTTAGTATTTTAAAGCTGGAAGAGACCACTGCTGTCTTGTTCACTCCTTGTTTGATCAAAGAATACTGATACACTTAGCCTAACATCTAATGTTTAACTTAATTTTCAATATCAGTCATTCTTTATCAGGGCTTGGCGAATCCTGATAGTTCCCAGCTCTTTGTCATTAGAGGTGAGATATAAAAGTAATGTGACTGATGTGTCTTAGGAATACTGACTTTCAATGACTCCTCAAAAGCTCTTCTCTTCAGGCCCCTCATATGAACATTACCTTCTATAATGCTAAATATTAAACCAACTGTTTCAAGCTTCACTTTTTAGTTTTAAAAGCAAAGGAAGAAAGCCATGGTGGAGGCCAGCTGGCAGACTTGCATAGCAATGCACAAACCTTTCCCCTTTAGACGTACCAGAATTTAAATTTGCATTTAAATCACAAGTCAGTATGAATTTAAGCCTGTCCAAGAACTCATTTATACACATCACAAAACCACCCCACAAATTGGTACAGTACTTTTCATTTGGCAGTCATTTCTCCAGAGATGTCCAGGACAGAAATAGCAAGGGTACTGCAGGCCAGATATGTGCTGGCAAAGCTGTCTATGGTAGAAAACTTGTTCAGCACCTGCCTGTCTGTGCTACGTCTGGCTGCCATTGCCTGTATTAAACTATTGTGTTTATAATGACTGAAACTGTCCACATTTTTTAGGGATAAGTGAATTTTGCTTTATTGTCTAACCTGACCTAAAATTTTAAGGGCCATTTAAAGTGGGTAAGAAGAGAGAAAAGCACATCAGGTCTGAGCAGAATCACTATTTTCAGAAACCTGTCAGCTTTTTGGGACACAAGCTTGACATTGGCTGTGCTGAGGAGAGAGCCCTTGCTCCTCTTCACCTCCATGCAAACTCTGTTAAGATTGGCAGGTCTCCATGTGGGTGTGGGCATCTCAGAATTTAACAACTCATATGTTCTTCAGTATTTAAAAATGGAAATAACTGTTAATCAGCCTCTACATCTGCTTGCCCAAGTTAATGTCTAATGGTAATCTCAATGATTTTGAAGTGAACTGTGTGATGTCAGGAATAAATGTGGTTCATTAGTTAAATATAATAAAAATTGGAAAGTAGGTCAGGATGATATTAAATCCTATCAAGGCCACCTGGTCAGCGCTGGAAGACAGATTTCTGTAGCCTCATGAAAGAAATCTTCCATTGCAATTTGCCTTTGAGAGTCTCTGAAGAAAGAGGCTCTCTGTGCATCACGAAAACACGGTGATGGTTTTCCTTCATGTGAAATGTCTAACATTGCACCTGCAATGGCTGCTAAGTCAGTGCTACTGCAGAGAATATAGAAAAGAAACAGGTTTTACGTAGTGATTTCCTTACTGAACATTAATGTATCACTGAATGCTGCCTGGGTAATTGATGAGATGGCTGAGAGTCCTATTTTATATGTATGTTCTCCCTGGCACACTGGTGTGCTTTACCTTCTTGAGAGCTGGAAAAGCTGGCAGGAATTCCTCTGGTTGGCACCAGTGGTAACATGTTCACTGGCAAAAGTATTAAGCTCTTCTTTGCAGGAGTGCTTTAAACAAGCACAGGATATCTTAGAAATGGAGAAGCCTGTAGCCAGTATTGATCCCTGTACCAGCTAAACTCCTTTCTTAAGCTGTGAATAAAATCTGCTCCGTGTTGCAACCCTTCAATTCTTTGTATCCCTCTCCACTCAGCAAAGTCTCACCAAAATGAGGTTCTCGATGTTATTTTTCACTGTGTGTACAAATTTCAAACAATTTTCGTGTATATTAGAAAAAAAATTAGTGAAACATCCATTTCAGAGACATAATTTACTTATTTTTAAGTGGTCTCCTTGGATGCGATTATAATTTAAAATAACTAAGGACCTGGGGAGGGGAATTATGTACACAATCTGTAGTAGTAAATATCCCAAGAACCCCTCTTTTTCTTCCTGCATACATTAAAATTGCATTGTGCTTAGTCCAGAACTCTCGTCAGGAAAAAAATTAGCAGTTTTAATGTGCTATGACTAACCCCATATTGTTCCCTGGAAGTGAACCGCGTGTTACCTCTAAATGGCCTTGCTTTCTAGAGGATCAGTTTGATCCAATTGTGTTAATCTGTGTTAGTCCATCTGCTCTAATTAGACCCAGGGTTTAATGCCAGTGATAAGTAGAGTTAGTGCTCTTTATCTTACTCGGGAATTACTACACTAGTAGCCTGTTCCAGCAAGACTAGAAGATTTTAGCTATAATTACTTCATGAAAGGCTGTCATTTATAAAGACATATCGTGTCACAGCTGGGGGAATACTCCCCCCAGCTGGACACTCACTCTGGTTGCCTCCTGCCACACAGCCTCTGGGTGTTTTACGATTCCTGTTGTTGAAAAGTAGGAAAGACAGGCACTTTGGTTACTCCAGTACGCTCACAAGTCGCAGGCTGTTTATTCATTTTCATAAAAATGAGACCTCTTTGCCCAGATACCATCATCTTGAGACAGCACTGATCTGTATCCCCAGCCTCTGCTACCTCAAGTTGGAAAAAGGTGCACTTTCTGAGTGAGCTTCAAGTTTAAAATTCAGATTCCCTGAGTTGTTAGGGTTACAAAAAGCCAAATGCTTTCTACATTAGTTAAGTGAGAAGTATATGTTTTTAGGACAAAAATAATAGAACTTGGTGTTTTTTTACCACAGTGGAGTGTTCTTGGAGCTTGCTGTCAGGGTTGCCTGCGGAACCTGGGGGTCCTTCCTCTGCCTGTGTTTTCGTTTCTAAATTGTGAACTACCTTCTAATCTGCAGCTACTTTCCCAATTTTGCTCCTGGTCTGCTCTCTCATTTTCCTCAGCAGCTGATTGGGAGCCTGCTTTCAAAGTTTTTAGTTTGTTTTATTGAGAAAACTTCTGTACAAGCAAAAGCTTGATGGCTTCATAGGGAGTGGAATTGCAGCCTTGCTGTATAGAGGTACACAGTATTTTGTAGAAATTTTGACTTATGAAATTACAAATCTTGTAATTTTTATTCATATTATCTTTTATGTCAGAGGTTTAGATTAATGGCTTGTTTGTTTTATCCTCAGATTCATTTAATTTCTGTAAGAGAGGTTGTTTCAATAGGAGTATTTGGTGGGAATGTTGCACCAGGTAACGGACTTTTTGTAAGAGAATTATTTTTTCAAACTGGTAGTAATATCTTACAGGCCTTATGCTTAACTGTAGTGTGATATCATGCAGATTTTTATAGCAAGTCTTCAAAGTATCTCCATCTTTGATTCACGTAGATGGATATCTTACTGAAACATTTCTCTGGTTTGCAAAAGCAGATGAATATTTATTGTTTTCTTGCCTTGCTTATAAAAGGGAAGGCATTCTCTTAACAGCAAATGATTGCAAGAAGCTTATTCATGCCATGGTTTGAGAAAGTATGTGGAAAATATGCCAGTGAGAGAATTGCAGCCCTGCTTTAGTCCTGCAACATATATGGGTTAAGAGGTTCACCTGTAAGACTCCAATAAAAGAACAGTAAACATGAAAATAGTAAAATAGATGAAGCATAAAAAGGAAAACAGAGATGATTCTTGAAGGTCTTTTGAAGGTATCTGCCTCGTCTGGCTTTCCCAGTTCTAGGATAAGGTGCATTTTTTTCCTCTTTTCTGATCTCTCCGATCAGACACTAAGATGTCATTTCAGGTCCTGAATTATAAACCAGGAATTTCTTCTTGTTGACTAGTCTACTTTCCATTTCTGACTCAGGATGGAATTATGCAATTCTGTCCTTCCTGGTTCATGACTTCAAATATACCAAATGCACGCTGCTATGCAGGTTCTTTCTCTTGAGGCATATGTGCTGATGCAAATGACATAAAAACACCATATATGCCATGTACCTTTTAGTGTCCTCTGATCTTGCATGCCTCTGCAAGCTAAGTTGACGGCCTTCTTCCTGAACTTACCAAGCATTGAGAAATTTGAGTTTTTCCTATAATGTTCGCATAGATGTCTGCTTCTTCAAGCATTTAGGTATTGTTTAGAGAGTTTGCCTCTGGCTATGTATTAGAAAGGCTCTGTGGCTGCATAAATTGGCACCATACTTCTCAACAGTTTCCTTTATTTTAGTGAGCTAGGTAGGCATCTACCGCTGGCTGGTATAGTGGATCCCAAAGGGGAGGTTGCCCTCATGGTGATGCTTGTTGTTCCTCTGCTTGGGTAAGGACATCTGGTCACTCTGGCTACCATGGGTCTGGCAGTTATTTCTTCTCTGTAAGGAAAGCTCTTGATATGGGGTCCTTTCTTTGTTTTCCACGTAGAACTTGCATGGTTTCTTAAAATTAAGTCTGAAAGGTCTATCTACTATGGATATGTGTCTAAATAACACATAATACAACTGTACTCTAACAGTGGGAAAGGCAAAGCAGAGGACATGAAGGGTGCAAGGATGTGCAACCTGGTGATAGCCTCTCCAAAGCTTTCATTTTAGACAGAAATTTAGGAAGGAGTATGGCAAAGATAAGGACACGTCAAACCTTGAGAGTCTAGCCTTTTTGACTATTCTGGAATATTATGTGGGAAGATAAAGTTATTGGAAATAGGAGAAGGAAACTCAAGAGTACTGTGAATGCAGAAGAGCAGTTAAGGAAAAACACTGGTTAGAAAAGCTTGGTAGTATCAGCTCACAAGCTGTTGAGATACCAGGCAACATCTTGGGGAATTATTTAAGAATCATCCCAATGTGAGTTGAGCTAGGAAAAATAATGTATGCTAGTCAACATAACTCATCAATGTGTGAGGAGGTATTTGACTATATAAAGCCACAGTTACCAAGTTTTATGCCCATGCTGAGCATTAATGTGCGGTTGCATGCTAAGAAGCTGTAATTGCTGAGGTCCTTTGAGGAACAGGCCCCTGGAACACAGAAATGATGGTTACTCTTGTAGATTGCAGGAGTGCACCGAGGATATTTCCAGTGCTGGAACCAAACAGCACCAAAATATGTTAGAGAATGGAAAAAAAATATATATATATATATAAAAGAATAGAAGTGTTTGTGCATGAAGAATAGTTTTCACTACTCTTCAGTGTTGCTTGGAGATGTCTGGGATCCTACAACTTAGAGTGCGTACAGTGTGGTCCATAAGCTACTTGGGTCTGCAATGAAAGCAGGAATATTCACGGAGGCCCTAACTTAGCTGCACATCCAATCTGACTGGTTCAGCTAGCTTCAAATCCTGAACTAGTTGTGCCAGAATGGAAACTGAAGGAAAAAAATCCAATAAGCATCATCTGTAAAAACATAAAAGTTCAGAAAGAATTGCCTGTTAAAAACAAGAGGAAAGCCTTTTACTCTGTGGTTCATATGTCAGATAGACTGCACATCCAGCTCCGGAAACTGCACAGCAAAAAAGACGTGCATCAGATGGAGAGAGACCAGAGGTGAGCAATAAGGATGATAAAAGAAAACATGAGCTATAAAAGCAAACTGAAGGAATTTGTTTAGTCTAGAGGTTAAGTAAAGAAGGCTGAAAAGATGTAGGCAAAGTGGTGCTGTTTGGAGGAAGAGAATAATCTGGTTTTTCATGTCCACTGGGGACAGGACAAGAACTGATGAGTTTAAATTAAAGAAAAAGAGATTAGAAGTTAGATATGAGGGGAAAGTTTGCAGTTGTTAGGATAATTAGTCACTGGAATAGATTGCTTAGGGCTACTATGGAATCACTTCAGCTTTGTAGGAAGAGGCTTGACAAGCAACTGGCCAGGAGTGCCATAGGCAGTGATGCCTATGCCTGGGGGTTGTAAGGTGAACTCAGGGACTACTTGAACACCTTCCTGTCCTGCTTTCTTTGATCTGCATTTTGTATTTTCATTTTCACATTGCTGCTTTCTGGGACCCCGTTCACCCCCAAAGGATCTTAGTTAAAATGTTTATTTGATGCCTATTTCAATCCACAAATATATGTTTTTGTGATAGAAGAAAAGCTAGCCTAAAACAGATTTTGCTATGGTGACCAACTTTAGGACTGCCACAACTTTTGCAACATCTGCTTCACTGTGGTGTAGCAGGAAGCAGCTTCTATTACACTTTATCAGCAAAAATTCACATCCCAAAGTGTCAGGACAAGCTTAAAAGAAAAAAACAGCTGTTGATGAGACTCTAGCGAGTATGCTGTGGGCCTCAGCAAAATAAAACTTAATGGGAAGGGAAAGCAAAGTATCTCTTCATCTAGCTTTGAGAAAAATTTACATGGTCACAGATCAGCAAATGGATTTATTCAGTAGTTTACAAAACCGGTTATTCACAGCACTGCACTCAGCTGTCTCGGCGACCCCGACGGAGGCAGCACGTTCCCCAAGGCTCTGATGCACTAGCTGGTTTTAACCTAACTCTGTCTATCATCTGGACTGAGGAAGCAGGATAGTGATTCCAGTTGCAGAATTCATTTATGGTGGAAAAACATAAAATGGTGACACTGGTTCTATAATTGTATGTGTTTCATTAGAGGCCTAGGGCTATGAAGAGGGAGACTAGAGAGAGGATTTGAGGCATGGTCAATGAGTACAGACTCCTTAAATTGCTGGCATTCAAATACTGAGAGTTAGTTCTGTTGCACTGAGTAAACGTTGTGTACTTGCTGTATTTGCCTTTTGGAAAGGGGTTTTGGTTGGTTTTTGTTGTTTGCTATTTTTGTTGTTGTTGTGTGGTTGGTTTTTTCTTTGTTTTGGTTTTGTGGGGTTTTTTTTGTTTGTTTTGGTTTTGTTGTTACTCTGTTTGGGGTTTTTTTTTTGTTTGGTTGGTTTTGTTTTGTTTTAGGTTTTTTATTGGTTTTTGCCCATGTTGAAGAACAACATGTTTAAGGAGGCTTGCTTTGGGGAAAAAAGCCGCATTAAACCATCTTTCTCATAGTTTGGGGTGTTTTTTTTGTGTGTCAGATCTTGGGATGACCATTGACTTTGAAATAGAACACAGCCAAGATTTGTTGCACTAAATGTGATATCAAAGCACCCCAGTTCCTTAGGTGCTTCTTCAGGAAACACTAAAAAAAAAAAAAAAAAAAGCCATAATTCTTGCTACAAGCAAAGCATTTATTGTCAGTGGTATCTAGAGGGATATTAGAAAGAGGACTCTGTCTTAACATCCTCTTTGCTCTGTGGTTTAAACCTTCTATTGAATAACCATCAAATATTCTTCTGAGACAAAACCATTTAAAAAGCACAGTCATGAAATATCCAAAAAACCACCAAAAAAACAAACAAACAAAAAAAACCCCAACCAAACACAAAAACAACCCCCAAAAACACCCCCTTCTCCCCCCACCCCCAAGTTATATTAATTAACGTGGCTACAAACCTCTATTGCAGAAATGCACAAAATGCCCCAAACAGGGTGAGGTGTCAGTGTGTGTAGCTGTTAATGAGCTAAGTGAGCTGAAAAGTAAACAGGATGTGCCTCATTTCCCCTGATGAGCTTTTCTGTACAGGATCCTGGAATTTGCCTTCAGGTGAAATGTCAGGGATTGTACTTTCCCTTGGGAGAGCCATTTTTAATTAAGCGGTATACAGTCAAAATAATCTCTTTGTTCTGCTGTTATTGAGAAACACTTGAATACCAATTTTGTCACTGTATTAATGCTGAGAATATTGGCAGTTGCACACTACCTGTATATATCTGAGCTCTGCAGCATTACAAGGGGATGCAGCAATGAGTACAAGAATGGTGTCCACAAAATCAGCTAAGTGGAGTGAATTGTAGCTGGTCCTCATTACACTGGCTTTGCTTTCAATTTAGACAAGGCACAAATAATGAAAACTTGTTAATTAAATCGTGGTTTTGGTGGATTTATTTAACCCCATGAGGTAAAGTGCTATCTTAAAACAGCTATTCTAACATAACACTATGGAGGAATGTAAAACCTATCCAAACAATACAGACCCTAGTTTTTGCAAGAGAAGAAATTAAATGAGAGCTGTAGCTGTTTAACATGAATTTTACACTGAATATTGTCCAAAAAATTTCAGAGTTTGAAGTTGCACAATGTGATGCATAGCTGTGAGGAAACTTAATGTAGCTTTGTGTGTTGGTGAATGGACTTAAGACCACGCAAAGATGTAAAATTTGGGTTTCCTTACATGTTTTCACATCAACATGCAATTTTAAGTACATTAGGAAAACAAAAGCAGGATGAAATTTGGAAATACATGTGGGTTTGAATTTTTAGTTCCCTTTAATGTACTTTGGTTGAGCTGAGCTTTTTGGTAGAGGACTTGCTTAGTACCTACAGCTGTATGTTTACTGTGCAATGAATCTGATCTACACTGAACACACGTCTTGGGATAAGCCTGTGAGCTACCGTAGTGACTCAGATTACATATAAGACTACCTTATATTCAAAAACAATGTAGGAGTTGAACAAAGTGCATGGAATTGGCATTAAAGTGAGATTTACTGATTCATGGGTTACCTTTTGCCCTGTCTTCAATGGTATGCTTGAGGCAGTGATTCACTCTAGTAATGTTATGTTATTTTTCAGAGACCTGTTTGAGACTCATCCTGCACTTGGTACCTGAGTGGTTTTGCATTCCTTAATTTTTTTTTTTGTGTGTGCAAGTTGCAGCTCAAATAAATTCCCAGACTCTAACACAAATTATTCAAACACACTATATTTTAGCCTTTTTTTTTCTCAAAGTTGCTGATTTTTTTCATAACCAGTACAAGAAGTATATAGGATGGTATGTTGTTTCACTTTCATAAAAAGAATACTTGTGATCTGTTTTGAGACTTAGATTTCAGTAATGAACGTTGTATTTACACACTGAGGTATCAATGAGATGTGATTATTTGTGTCATCACAACTGAACCAAGACTTTCAGAAACATCTAGTAGTATTTTGTTGGCCAACTTGTGCGTGATACTAAAAGGCTGTGATTTCAATACCAACTGAGATCTGAAAAGGGGATTAAATATTCACTACTAAAAAATAACACATTGTTGAATTCAAATGTAAAAATAAGACAAGTTTCTTTTGTACCTAATCACTAACTCATGTTCTTGATCTTAAGAAATTCTTCTTGAGAAATCTTCCTGTAATCACAACTGATGAGGCATATTGGGTGATGGCATATTTCTGTCTTTAGCAATTAGGTATTGACCGTAAGATAGCAGATAAAACTGCAGGTCATTACCTTGAAATGTAAAATATGTCAACCCTCTGCTGTGCCTGCAGTCTTCCAGATGTTCGGTATCCTTGTCATTGTTTTATTTAGCAATCCAGACATCTTTGTTGCATGAGTTGTAATGGAATATGATGCAAAAAGCACAGGAGCTGTGCTCTCCAGTGACCATTGTGCAAGTTGCATTTATTCTTTAAAATGCTCCCAGAAATGATACACCACTTGCAGCTGAGGCAGAGCAAGATGCTAATTTGGGGATTGTGCCTCTTTTTGGCTTGAGTAAGATGACTTTTTTCCATGTATGGGCTTCAGGCTTTCTTTTATCTTATTTTTCTATTGTTAGATGTGTAGTAATGCCAATGAAGAACTGAAAAGCCACTTGGAGTAATAAAAGCTAATGTGATGTTGGCAGAGTGAGAAATCACAGCTATTCTGCTGGCAAAGAACATTTTTCTTGCTTCCTTTTATTTCCTATTAAGTCTCACTTTGAGAAACAAACTGAGTTATCACTGCAGGAATCAAACAAGCACGCTCACAGGAGAGACATTTACGGTCTGGTTCAGGCATATGTCACCTACACATACTAGTGGAGAGCTTCATAGCTGGTTTTGTAACATTTACTTGTTTCCCAACACATTCCTTTTTAACCATAGCAAACAATTCATAATCTTGGGGTTTTTTTTTTTCCATATCCAGAATACTATTTCTGTACTGTACCATATTTCACGATTACTATATAATTTGGTGTGAAGATCCGAGGCTGATTCTTTCTTAGTCTTATTTTTCCAATGCATGGGTGTTGTAATAAGGGCAGGTATGAGAGAGTTAGTTGAACTTCATGGTGGATTTCTTTATTGATTCTACAGACTATTCACATTGCAAAACTGAGAACACTTGTGAGCATGATGTGTAGTACCATAAGGATGAGTGGTAAACATCCAGAATTCATGTCTTTTAACCTGGAAGATGTTAAAAGTCAGTCATATGCCTGTAAACTACAATCAGAGTAAACCCACACCCTGTGGACTGATGAGATTAAGAAGCTTTGTGGGTTGGGGGGGGGGGGGGGGGGGGTTCATTTTTTGGTAGGCTGGGGTTTTGTGGGTTTTTTTGTGTTCTCCCACCCCCCCCAGCTATAAGGGTGACGTTTATGGGATACAGCTATTATAGTTAAAATAAATGTAGAGGAATGAATTGTGATTACCAGCTGGCTAAAATCAGGGCTTGCTCAAGCTTAAGGTTGTGTTGATTGCAAGAGGGTGACAAGCATGCATTATCATCCTCATGTCTGAGATAAAGAGCATTTAGTTTGAATTCAAATTAAGGAGATTTGGGTTTGCTTATGTTAGAGAGGAAAGAACCTGATAGAGGCTTCTGTCTGTCCAGTATCAAAAACAAAAAGCTCAATGTGAGAGTGTTGGTCAATATGAAGCCCTGGCCTGAACCTATCTGAACTATAAGGACTAATGTAGATTTAGTGCAAATCAGATGAAACTAAACTTCCAAGAATCTTCAGTGCTGACACTTATTGAAGGTACTATACTGTTGTAGCTGGCCTTCAAAACTGAGGTCAATGGATCCAAAGATTCCTCATGCCATAAGTGTCTGGGCTACAGCTTTGGTTTTCACTTAGCACAGTGAAAGTAGCTCAGTTTGTTTAGGTGGTACAGAAACAACAACAGCCAAACCCCTTAAATAATTGTTTAGATAATATCACTCATTTAAGATTGTATTCACTGCTACTAATGAAGTTGTACATCTAACAAGCTAACAGGTAAATTCTGGCACCATACTAAACCACAGCAATTATTAATGTAATTAAATTTAGCTATCTGTGTCGCTAGCAGAATGGTGCATTTAGTACAGCATAAGCACACGGCTTAAGCTGCATTGTGTAATGGTGTATAACATAAGAAAAAGCCATCACTTTTTCCCTTGAGCAAAACAGCAGTAAAAAGAGAGGGTGCCTTAAAGCTACACTTTGTGGCATTAGAACAAAAATTGCTGATTGATAACAGAGGAAACTTAATACTCTTACTCTGACTTACTATCTTTGTAGTAAAGCCAAGCTCTTAGAAACAGTTAATTAGAGTTTCAATAAAAATATTTAGATGACAGCTGTAAGCCTTCATCATTTCTACACATATGCTACAGAATTCTTTTGTTGTTTCAGTATGTGTAAAGGAAGATATTAAGATGAACAAGTAAGAACAAATCTGACATCCTTAAAGTTACTATCAGCAAAAGGACTGGGAAGATGAGACAGGTTGTTTGATTGCATCTCCTCCAAGTTTAATTGAACATGGTGTGAATTATCAGTGAATTGTTGTGCCTCACATAGTTTTTCTTTACAGGCTGCACATGCCTCATAGCATGTGTGGAGAGACAGTAGCTGGGAGACACAGGAGAGAAGCAAAAAAACCCACTCTTTTTGCCTACCTATTAATAAAATATGATTATTAATCGAGGTTTGAGATTAATTTAGGCTGTGCTGCTCTGGTTATCAGTTCTGTGTAAGAATACTTGGGCTTTTTCTTTGTTCTCCAAAGGTGATAGATTGATGAGAATTGCCCATTGCCAGTATTGAACTCCTTAATATCTTGCTGCCATGAGTGGCTAGCACATTGCAGCAATCTCTGTTGAATCAGCTGGATGAAGTGAACTAAATACTGTCAACATCTTAGAGGCATTTTATTGATCCTGGAGTCAGACTTCATCTTTACCCTTCTCAGGTAGCTTCTTAGTCGATGCACGTTGGTGCTTGCTGTGCTACCCATGTGGTTGGCTTCAGTTGGAAACAGCTGGTGAGGACTACCTTCCTTCCTCAGGCTGTCATGCTGACTTTTACAACTGACTTCTGGCAGACTGAAGGATTGAGCTCTGTTCTGCAGCCGTGGAAGATGCTGACATGGCTAATTCCTATCCTTTTGTGGCTTTGCAAACTCACTGCCAAATGGCTGCAGTTCTGTATACAGAGAAAATGGTTCTCTTCAAGCCTAGAGGTTGCTGGGGATTTTAAAGAAGTTTTCCAGGGATCGTAGATTTTTACTGAGCAGTATTCAAAGACAGGTTCTGTTTTGGACTTACAGTTTAATGTATGTATTTTCATGAGATGTGTTAGCAACAGATGTTCCTTTGGGAAAATAAACCTGTCCCTTGACAGTCTGGGGGGGAGGGGGGGTGTTTCCATTTTTTTTCTGAAGCTCATATGTTTGTAATTAAGACCTATTCTGCTCCACCAAAAATACTGCTTGGCAGTGCTCTTCTACCGTGTCCTTTATTAACAGAGAAATAATAATACGCTGTAAACAATTTCAAGCAAGCTGGAGAGCGGGACAATGCCATCCACATGTGCTGTAGAATGAAAAATTCTGAAAGCAGGGATTGGGGAACTTCCTATGGCAGTGCATTCTCGACACGCCTCTTCACAAGTATAGCCATGTATTCTCCACATGGACTGGGAGGTGATGTGTATGCATACTCAGTTGTTTATTTATTTATAATACTTTGAGTTATTTGCCCTTGTTTTAATACATACTGTAGTTTTCTGGTATTATTAATCAAAGCTAGAAAAAAAATCTGATATTTAAAATATACTTTTTTTAACTGTTAACTGTGTTTTACTCTGTTCCTTTGTTTCCTTCCTCAAAATTTATTTTGCTTAAACGCAAGGGAAGGTCTTGAGAGGGCTGTTTGCCTTGACAACAAAGTCAGCAATGTTATATAACAGACTTATTTGTGACAGGGATTTTGAAATATATAGTTGTGAATATTCACAATGGAGATGAAGGTTCTGCTTATCCTCTAGGGAAACCTATAACATACCATGTACCTGGGAGTCCAGCTAGAATAGCTGAGGATTTGAATATTCAGTACTGCAATGTACCATGTGCCAGGATTATTTACAGAATGGTTCACAAGTAATATTGAATCACACCTTTCAAGAAAATCACTCAACCTGCCTGAAAAGGCAGGCAAATATCAGTGCAGGTTTTGCTTAGACTAAGTTGGTTTTTGACAGGCTAGCCCCATAGGCAAAACACTGCAGAAGATGTCTGTATATTAATGCATGGAAAACAAATACTTGTGAGGAAAACACGAAGTGTGCAAGACTGTTTTGTTGGGAACTTCTAACAGTGTACAAGCCTGTTGTATGATGGGATAAAAAGAAAATAAGCAATAGGTGAGATGTGTCGTGATCTGCTGTGTAGCTGGTCACGGTTCAAGATCTCAGTTGACCATTATCCAGTAACACACCAGGAAAAAAAGCTGTAACTCTTTTATTTTAAAGTGTTCAGTAAAACTTTCCCCAAATTAACCTAATAGGAGGATATTCTTCTTTGACAAGTGATTTTTATATTTGATGCCCCTGTAGAATGAAGCCTGTCCTCTTATTAAGCAGCTGCACCAGAATCCTCGGATTTAGAAAACAAAGCTGCTGTCCTGTATCTAATCAAACAAGCAACTTCAGCCTTGCCAAGGCAATTTGGGAATGAGGTGTTGGTGCAGTCCAGGAAAAGAGAAATCTGGAGGCTTTTCCCTAAATTATCATTTACCTACTAGACTCATTCCTATCTGTTGTTCCAAGTACTCAAAGGTACTTGATTTGACTCAGAATCAAAATCAGACCTTAAAATTAGACAAACGCCCAGGCACCAATTGCCAAGCTAGTGGGGAATTCAGTGCACCTAAAGTGAGAGCCAGGGAGCTGTTGAAACACAAGTTAATGTGCAGAGCAGGATGTTGGCTTCATGAGTTCATCTGAACTGGGGTGGCTGGTGTGCGGCTGTGTGTGATTTGTGCCTGAGGCTGCTGGTGATGTGCTGCAGTGAGGGCAGAGGGAGGAAGGAAGGAAGGGAGGAGGGAGCAGGAATGCAAATGGAACAGCAAACCACAGAAACATCTCTTTCATCTCTGGGGGTAAGAAAAGAGCACTCAGTGAAAGGGTACAAGTGGGGAAAACTGTCCAACTGAACTATTTGTAAGCTCAACTGCAGGACCCCAAAGAAGCAATAGTAGTAGTTGTGATTACATAGTACCATAACCACACTTCAGAAGTATTGAGCAAACCTATAATAACTAATTGCACGTTTTTTTCTATAGATTTCCAAACCATCCTCAAGCATAATGTTTCATGCCCTTTCTCCTATTTCGTTAGTTACCCAATCTAGTGGATTTAGAGAAATTCCAAAAAATAGAGTTGCACAACTAGAGTAGTTTGGGTATTTTCGTAGTCTTGGATAACTTGCATCATGATGTATATCATAACATGTTTTTTCTAAAGAAACTTTTAGTTGCTTTGATCACTTGGAGCCATTTTTTAGCAAAGGTCCCTCATTCATGTCTTTAGATTCTTTGTGGTTATGGAGTGCGACCTGTGCCGTGCTTAACAGCACATATGGTGTGTTGAGACTGACATAATTCCAGGGCTGTGCCACCATGTGGTATGTAGAAAGGGAATTAGGGATAAGCATATTGTTTGCTGCCAAAGAAATAAAGTCTGAATTCCTTCCTGAAAGCTGCAGTTCCTGATGTGTTGGCACCGCTTGAGAGCTCAAAGCCATAAGATAAGGCAGTGGATCTTACAGTGAAGACTGGTCTTCTTCAGGGCTGGGCAGAACAAGTCCTCTGAAGATATCAGAATGTCCAGGAAAGCTCCATTTGAAGTTTATGTTTCTTCATGTTCTCTTTCCTTTCCAATCTCTATCATTTCTTCACTTCTGCAAATGTTCACCTCTCTGACAGCCATGTGAAAGAGAATAACATTTATTTTAATCACTGGGCTGCAGTCTGAGGTTGGGACTCACATTGAAACCCAGTGGGCTGGACATCAGCCCTGGGACTGCTATGGAACGAGCTGATAGGGTACTTTTCCCTGTTGACCACTCCCAAAGAGCTGAAAATATAGCACAATATCATAATATTTTGAAGTGTAACTATGTGGTCTTATCAACCTGATGGGATTTTTATTCAATTGCAGGAAGGTGCCATGGATATTAGTGGAGTGTCAGTATAGGAGGCGATGGGAATGGTAAGCCTTTGTCTGAGACCCTGCTAAGTATCTCCCTTGGTGTTATTTGACTGTCAGTGCCAGATTCGCTGGCTTTTGGAGTTATTAGAACGCATTTGCCTTTCTAAAGAGAGCAAAAACAGTCACTCAATTGGTTTTTTTGATTCACTCAAGAAAACGTTAACTTAATCTTATAAACGGAATCCATGTGAATGTTTTCATTCTTTCTTCCATTGTTTTCTATATGTTGCAAAGGGGTAATGGAGATTACCCTTTGCAGCAGTGCAAGACATTGAATCCTTTACAATCCCGTGCAAAATGTTGCCCTGTGGCATTTCAGCACAACACAGTGCAGCTTGTTGCCATTAAACCATGGGGTTTTGTTCAGTGTTCCTATCTAAGAGGGCCTCCCTCGTTCTGGAAAATTAAGTGGTTTAAGTCCAAATAGGAGTATGTGTGGAGTGCAGACTAATGTTCCTTTGTGTTTTCTCTGATGGACTTTTCTGACATTTCTCCCTAAGGCACAGGAAGTAGGTGGTATTCACAGGCTCTTTACTTTTCAAGAACTGTAGAACTGTGGGATGGGGTTTTTTTGATTTTAAGATAGAGAGCAAATCAAATCACTGTTACAACAATTTTTATTTTGTTTTACTGCATCCTCAAGGTGTGTGCATAAGGGTATGTTGTTCTAATGTAATGACTTAACTAAAAGCATGTTAGAGCTGTTGTAGTTTAACCTCAGTTGGAAACTGAGCGCCCCATGTTCCCTCATTCACTTCCTCCTGGTGGGATCAGGGAGAGAAGAATGAAAGTGAGAAAACAACTTGTGGGTTCAGATAAAAATAGCTTCATAGGTAAAGCAAAAGCCACAGAAAGCAAAGCAAAACAAGGAATTTATTCACTCCTTCCCATTGACAGGCAGAAGTTCAACCACCTCCAGGAAAACTTCATCATGCTTAAGTTACTTGGGAAGGCAACACCATTACTCCAAATGTTCTCCCCTTCTTCATTCTTTGCCCAGCCTTATATGCTGAGCATGATGTCATATGCTATAGAATACCCCTTTGGTCAGTTGGGGTCAGCTGTCCCCTCCCAGCTTCTCTTGCACCCCCAGCCTACTTGCTGTTGTGGTGGGGTGAGAAGCAGAAAAGGCCTTGACTCTGTAAGCACTGCTCAACAGTAACAAAAAGGTCTCTGTATGATCAACGCTGCCTTCAGCACAAACCCAGAACAGCCCCGTATCAGATACTGTGAAGAACATTAACTGTATTCCAGCCAAGACTGGAATAAGAGCTCTTCAAAGGTTTGTGTCATGCCAAGTGAACTTGGGGCATCTATCACTTGGTTCTGCTCTGTCATTTTGCTCCACAGCTGGAACTGTCCCTGTCCTGACACCAGGGGATGCGTGAGTCTACTCTTTGTCCTCTGACAAAGTTTCAGACCTTTCCTTAGCTCAAAAGACAGTCCCAGATACCTTTGAATCCACACCTTTCTACATGAACAAACTAACTGATTGCATTAGGAAAATGGTAGCATTTCTCAATTTCCGTTTTATTAGCTGCTTTGTTGGGGTTTTCCTTAGAATTGTGCCAAGAAGGTCTGTCTCTTTACAACCAGAGAGAAACTTGTCTTAGACTTTTTGGTGTGAAAGTGGATTTGCATAAACGTGATTTGTATTTCTGGTGCTAAGTCTGACTTAAAATGGAAACCTTTTTGGTTCTGCTGGTGCCCATTCCTGACCTTGCAAGTGAGGAGATATTGAAAGGAAAAAAAAAAAATTTTAATTAAAAAAAATTATTAAAGATGTCATTCAATTCTGTAGCTGCTAGTTTCTCTTCTATGGCTTTTTTTATTATTATTATTTGCTTATTAGAAAAACAACTATCATACTGAGGAAAAGAATTAGGGCTATTTCAAGCATATTATTTCACTGTTTCTTGCCAGTGGGATACTCAAGAAGGGGGCTGGGGGTTTACAGTGGCTAGACAGACCATTAAATTGGTATTAAACACTTTTCCATATGAAGGAAGTCCCTTTCTGCCAAAAATCCAGGAGCAGGGGGATCGGTTTCAATGCAAGTACTGCTGGGATGGGGCTAGATAAACTTTGAAAAATTAAGAGGTCACTGGGGTCAGGGTGCAGGCTTCAGAGCCTGTCTGGCTGGCTTCCTTATAGACTCTTGGAGAGTTGGCACACCAGAACAGCATGACGTCTTGCATAAACATTTGATCCTCCTGACCATTTTTTTCCATGGTATTAACTTACTTAACAGGAAAAAAAAAAAGTATCTAAAATTGACCAAAGCTGTTTCATATCAATTTTCACCATGTGGAGCCACAGAAATATTCCTGTATCATGTCCAAAACAAAAGGGAGGGCAAAAGGGAGAAAAAGCAGGTTGCCAAACCACTTGTAGAGATTCACGAACTGCTCTGGTTCCTAAAATAGCAGCACAACATAACAGAGGCCTCCTCTGAAACCATGATAAAATGCACTGTTATTGATTTTTCAGCTGGTTAATCAAATGGAAAAGATAAATATTATAAATCCTACAAATCTAGAAAGCTGGGAGAGGAATGCTGAGGGATTGCTTTAAAACCTCAAATCAAAGAAATGTTTAAGGGCTGGCGAAATCACCAAAGCAAGGAGAACCAACGGTGTCAGGGTTGCAGGCTGAGACACACAGATCCTGGGTTGAACAGGGAGTTGGCACTACATGATGGAGGACACAGATTTATTTTCATGTTGCTTTTGTGTGCCCTTGGCTCTGGGGCCACAAGTCATTTGTCCCACGGCAGCTGGTATTGTTCCAGGGCTGCTTAAGCTGCATGCTGTCCTCTGGATGTCCACCGTATCTCTTGAGACCACAAAATGCAGTGCAGCCATCCTTTCTGTTTGGAAACAGGGACAACTAAGGGTAATAATGTCCTGCCTAAACTGAGTAAGGTGAGGCTGAAGCCTTGGCTGGCTGGATATGTTTCACTTTCCTGGCAGCCGGAGCCAAGAAGAATTAAGGATTTGGCCCCTAACTTCTGTTGTTATGAAAAACTCTTCTACCTGGCTTGACTTTCATTCACTAAAAAGCCAAAACGTTTCAACTTCAAAGCACTAATCTCAGTTCAGTAAAAACAAACGAGCAGAAAACCTTTGCTGTGCTGTTATAAGCTTCCCTTTTTATATGCCGGAGTTTTGTTTTCTTGTGCTTTAAAATAGGAGATATATTTTTGAGATGAACTAATGATTTTCCTTTTCTGAGAGTGACCACGAGAAAGCGCCTTAATGCTCCTGCATGCAGCTCAGTGCAAACTTAGGCTGCACGCTGTACAGGAAGCCACCAGTGCAGAGCTTTGTGCTTGGAGGTAGCTCTGCTAATTTCCTGGGGAGTTTCTGTGGTGTATCTGCACTAGCAGATGGTATTGTAGTAGCTAAACTCTGAGAAAATTTGGAGTTGTTAAATAGTGAAGCAGCTCAGGAGTCTACATTGTCAATACAGGATAACAACAGTTTGCTAAATCTGCTAGTTAGCTGTATTAGGGAAAAAAAAAACTTCCTTTATCTTTTTTTTTTCAATTTTTTTTTTTCTTAATCCTAACTACATTTGAAGAGCTGCTTTGCTGTTTCTATAAAACAGTGGTGCCCATCTTCTTGCCTACAGCTATATAATCTTTTCTGTAAGTCCTCAAGGGCCAGATGCTACAACACTATAGCTATAATGTGACCAAAAAGTGGTTCTGTTCCCAGAGATGCATGACAATTCAGCCTTAACATGTATATGTACACACATGTAATTGTAGAGAACTGACAGCTTGCTATGGATCCATACCTTTCAAATGATCAAATGCACTTTGGAGGTGATAGGCACACATTTGGAAGCATATGCATTCCTGCCATAATGCTGGAAGAAGATTCATTATGTGTGGGGATGCTTGGATTTTATTTCATAAAACATCCAACTCTAATCGTCTGAATGAATAAAGACAGACATCTGAATGAATAAAGACAGACATTCCAGGTGACGTTCCATTCTATGAGGTGTCCCCTAGTGAGACAGTAATAGAGGAAAAGACTCTAATGACACACAAGTCTGGTGAAAGCAGCACTTAGCTGGGGGGGGAGGCGGGGGTGGAGAGCAGGATCAAATGACAGGACAAAAGCAAGCTGAAAAGAGTCAATATATTGTACTAAAAGCTGAAAATAATTCAGAGATATGATAAAATCTCCAGTGGGGAGGTGGGGGGAGTAGAACTTAAAAGAGCAGTGGAGACCACAGAAATGACCATAGTCCATTTTAATTTTAACCACTTACAGGAAGGTTATGAGTCATCTCTTCCAGAGCTCTTTGATTTATTAGTGAGGTGAGTTTCCTGCCATGGAAATTAGAACCAGCAGAATTGTCAGAGAGAGGAAGAGTGTGCACAGACATCTCTGTAAACTCTACAAGGAGGAGGCAGCAGCCCATTTGTCTGGGGACAGGAACATGTCAGAGAGGAAGAGTTATGTTAGCTCTTAGAAGCTGAAAACTAATAAAATTTGTCAGAATTTCAGATCTAGAATAGACACAGGTAAATTAAGCATTCTGAATTTTTTTTTATGCATTTCTGAGTGCAGAAAATGTCATTCTTGAAACTATAGTGCTTTGGTAGGTCACTAGAAGGTCAGCTGTGCAATAAGTTACAGAGCTATGTTAATTTGTTCCACATTGGGCCTGAAGGCCACAAAATTAGGTGAAACAGAATTTTATGGAAACTTCTTTACTGAAGTAAAAGTTCAGATTTTTTGGGTTCTAGTCATCTGTGTGTACTCTCTGGACCTGTCCAGCAGCCCTGCCACAGAGCATGGAAACCTTAAGGCAGAAAGTTATTGAAATGTGTATTATTGTTTTATATGGTTTTATTTTTAATACAGTTTAGTGTTTTGGTTTTTTTAAATAACTTTCCACTTGAAAATGTTCTCAGAAGTTGTGTCTGACAGGGAAGCCCAGCAGAAGGTTAAAACACTCCTAACATAAACACGTAACCCATTGGGCTGCCTGCATATATCTGCCTGGGTATTGTTTGCCCTTTTGAGGAAAAGGACAGGTCACTTAGAAGCATCAGACCTTTCTTAGCTAAACTGCTTGAGGCTTTGCATGGAAGTATTTTTATGTGTAGATGTGTGGGCATTGTTACGTATAGAGACTGTATTGAGCATTAGCAGTACAACAGGATAAAGCTCTCTGTAAAATACTCTTCAATAATTACACAGCTGTTAAGACTGAATGTTCTCCATGTTCACTCATCCACATTGCCAAACATCCTTTCTAACTCGAGCAGTTCACATCATCTGAAGCAGTGTTCACAGAAAACCAACAGAAGACCAGCATGTAAATATTTTTTTCATGCTTGACTGGGATTCAAACTGGCACCATGTGTTCAAATACTTCAGTTTCCATGAAGCTGGTTTCCATTCTCAGCTTTGCAGATCAGGCCAGCCAAGTTACTGGCCAGGCGTTATTCATCCTTACTAGCTTAGATAAAACATTTGTCACCATCATGTTAATATTTGTTATGTGAGTTCATTTTTTGGTTGGGTTTGCTCCCCCCCCCAGTTTTTTCTGATTCTTCAGTAGCTCCTCAATTTCTTGCAAGCCTTGATTTGGAACTATTTAATAAACTTTACTATTTTAACTTCCAAAGATTATTATTTGGCATTGAGTAAACAACCTTAGCCATGCACTTGCTGACATTCATCTGAAGTAATGCTCTTGCCCCTATTTTATCACTTATGGAATTGCCTTCTAATCCATTTTTGTGGGTCTTTTTTTAAATAGCTTTCTTATATAATAGATAATAACATTTGTTATCAAATGAAAGTAAAACCAATTAAATCTGCCTTATTGTACTTACAAAAGAGTGATGTGTGTAAAGTCTAACAGTTTATTTGTGGATTTTAATCTAAAAGTGCCCTGCAATAGCAGTCTCTTGTTCTGGGAGCTAGCCGTAATAGAGAAGCCACCGCCTGAAGAGATGCTGAACTAAATTAAAGTATTGTGTGCTGGTATTTTAGCATCTGTCTCATACATTAATCTCCGGAAAATGCTTGAAAATACCCTAAAGTAGCAGCCATTTCTTTAAGTTTAAGTTTGAAAGCTTTTTGTATCTTTTTTCATTAATGCCATAGTGCAGAAGCTTCACTGTTCAGTAAATGAATTGAACAGAAGCTTTTGCAAACCAAGAACAGATTGCAGTTTTCCCATTTCAGGCTCCATTTTATTTTTGTTGTTCATAAAGGATTTAAATTTGAGCTCTAGGGACCTAGGTTTTACTATGCTTGCCTCAACATATGTGTCCCCTGCTAGAATGAAGCAAAATAGTTGGACTTAAATGAAAACTGCAAAAATTTAAATATTTTGTTGTCTGAATGACCGAGGATTTCTTACCCTACCTTAGTCTTTCTCTTGAGTTGTATTTGCATATATGAGACTGTAAGTGCATAGCTTCTATGAAAGGCGGGTTCTGAAAATGCTTCATCTTCATTGTAAAGTCTCTCATTTTTTGTCTTCTTTATAACATTTTCATTCATCCAGCCCTCGATCAGAAACAATACCATGTGATTTACAATTGTATGTGACATAAGTAGTTGAAGCTGTAAGAGCAGCATGTAGTAAACAAACAGACTGTAGGCAGTAATATATTTGAATACAAGATTTTTTATGCATGAATAATCCATGAGTTTATAAAAATCAGCCTGTTTATAGATAATTTAGGAATAGAAGAACGCTTTAATCCATGAAATAACTTCTGCTTAAAGAACAATTCCATAAAATGCAATAAAAAAATAGTTGTGATGTACAGATTTGCTAAACTTAGTGAAAAGTATTTCAGAAAAGTCTGCGTGCATCCATTAGGACAAGTCCTGACAATAGGATGTGTATCTCTAAGCGCCCTCCCCTCATCACCGACCTGTGCAGTGGTACCCAAGCTGTTGGAGAACATTCTCGAATCTCCTCCTACAGTACAACCAGCACTTCTGCTGGTTGAAAATTTTATTGCTTCCAGCTGCTTGTCTGTTTCCCTTTTCTAGCCTTTCATACTGCCTTTTAGAGCTGCTGGAGGAGCTCCTTATGCAGCCATTCCTCAGTCCCTTTCTGAGAAAGGGACTGGATTGGCAAGGACATGTTTATCTAAATTTTTTAGGAAATGGTGCACATGAGCAGTGTTCCTATCAGATCTGAAGGGGCAGTTATGGAGTAAGAAAATAATGCATGTCCATCACCTAGCACTGTGTCTCGCCGAGTATGTATTATCAAGTCAGTCATCAGTAAGCAGAGAAATGTCAGCATGTGCATCCTGGCACATAGTATAGCTCTGTTTAGAGGTGCCCTTGGAGTGTCTGGGCGATCAGGGCAGAGTGCAGGAAGGCCTTCTGTTACACAAGAAGGACAGCCATCTATTTGTCAGTCTAGCCTTAAAGAATGCAGGTGGTTTAGAAATAATGGTTATGACATTTCTGAGCCTTTCTCTTCATTGGTTTTTCTTCTGCCAAAAGTATCTGTTGAATTTGAAGTAAATTATATCAATAGTTTATGGCTGATTGGAAAATGACTTATAGCTAAGAAACTAATTTCCTTCTTCAAACAAAGTCCATCAACTCCCTTCCAAACTGAGCTCTTTCCTGCTTCTGATCCAAGTTTTAGAATAACCTCTGTGTGCCTTTCACCTCAGGTCTTGTGTACTTAGAAACAATACTTGCAAAGAAGGAGTTCTATTAGGATAAATTAGTATCTTAGAGACCTTGCAGTAAGAAAAGCCCTTTACTTGTTCTAAGTAGGGAACAGTAAAAGCTAGTTTTAAAATGCTTACAAAGGAAACATTTTGAAATGGGAAATCAAAAAAGGACTGTGAAGAGAAAATAATGAAGGGATTAGGAGAGTATGGTAGTGTCTCAACTCTGAGGTTCCTGATGTGTATTTAATTAAGAGCCAATAAATAAGGATTTAAATGTGCATAAACTAGACACAGTAGAAACTTGTTAATTTGCACTCTAATAATTTTCAGATTTTATAATTCATGAAAAGAAAAAAAAATTAGAGGCTTCCATCTGCCTCCCAGCAGTGATTTAAACTGGAGGCAATAGTGAAATAGCCTATTATTAACAGTCAGTTTCTTTGGCAATTATACTGGAAAGCAGTGGCTAACACACATGACTGTGTCATAAGGGATTAAGTGCTGGATCATACTTATTAATGCACCATAAACCGTGCTTCATTTTATCTTTGCATTCCTATGCTTTCAGACAGCACCTGGTGTACCTCCCTAAGATTTTCACCAGTTTGGAGTTGGCCATAAATAAGCACTTGTGCCAGCTCACAAATACTATGATTTTCAGTAACTCTCAGGCATTAAAATCACAAATCACCACAACCAGCAAATCAAAGGCCTGGGTGCAGAAGCTTTTGAAAGTGTGCCTGGAAATTCCTTGGGATTGATGGAGTTTTCTCTTTCAGGAGGTTTTAGTCAGTTGTGGTGGGTGGTAGGAGATCATCTTTGTTGCTGTTGCAGTTCACCATGTCTGTGGTATTCATGCATCAGTACAGGCAAGGGAACTAAGAATGATCTGGTTGAGTCTCAAGTTAATTTTTTTAAGGTAAATCCTGATAGATCAGCTCTTGTCCATTATTATTATTATTGTTATTTATTCTTAGTGTAGGTCTGATTTAATTGCCCACTTTGACTTGTGCAATATATCCAAACCACGGTGTTCACTGATGCAGTTTTAGTGTCCCTTTCTTTAGGCTATTTACATAGCAGGTAAATCGAAATTGATGTTACTGATACTGTAGATAGTAGTAAATTAAGATTATATTCTGACTTTTCAGCCACTTTTAACCTTGTTCTCAATGTTTTCATTTTTTCCCATTGTGTTCATACAGAGTCTAAGAAATATACTACTGAAATATATTGTTAAAATATAGAAAAATTCCAAACATACTTCTCACATTTAATTAATTTTGTAATTAGATTGAGATGTTAAATATGTTTTTAGTTCTGAACTAATGTTTACTTAAATGAATTATTAATCAGTGTTCATTTTTTATTGCCACCAGCGTGTTTTAGAGTATTTTCCTTTGAACTGCTGTTGTGTGAGTTGACCTTGATGCACTGCAGTAACTCCATACTGAGTCAGGGAGGGGAAAAAGAAAAAAAAGAAAGAAGAAAGAAAATTGCAATGTGAACATGTCAGATGAAGATGTTCCAGTCTGCTTTAATCCTGACTTCTGTTACCTGGAAACTGTCTATCCACTTAAATGTATAAACTTGAGGGGATGGTCCATTGAGCCAAATTTCATTATCTGCCAGGTAATTACAATCCTTATCATCTTCAGCAGGGAGTTACCCATGTAGAGCTCTGGGCAGAGCAGGACCCATTTGTATTTGTTGATCTCCCATGGTGTATTTGTCTAATCAAACATACTTATCTGCAGCTAGAAGGCCTGTAGCAAGCTGGCATTTGCATTGTGATTACAATTAAGTTGAAATTATCATGAACTTATGTTCAGTAGCTGATGTTTAATGTAAGTTAGATGAAATGGTACTTTGATAAACTGACTCGGAGGACTGTTATGACATTTCTTGTCTGCATCCTACAATGTGATTAAAACTGTAATAGTATCACGTGATTAATAGTGTTAGTTCTATCTTGTGCTGTACCTTTCTGGCATAGGGAACCAACCACATCAGCTTTTAAGGCGAAACTTGTTTAAAACCAAACAAACATTTCAAAACCAAAGACCTCACACAAAATAAAGCACACACAAGAAAGTCACCCCCAGACAATTGGAACACTTGTTCAAACTGCTGCGGCAAGTGACAAGGATCAAAATAATTTTGAAATGGCATAGGAAATTATTTTTCTGCTTTATTTTAATCTGTTTTGTGTTTTCAGCGAAACAAGGGTTCTCTTGGAAATAGCACGCATTAGAAATGCTTAGAAAATGCTTGAATTGCATCTTATGGGGAAAATCCAATCAACCCATAACATTAAGTATTTCAGCCGTGCCAGGTGTTGCAGGGGTTGTCCAAGTCCAGCTTCTTCACACAAGGATCTATTTTTTTAGCTTCAGCCTTTTGAGGAAATGTAGGCTACTACAGTTCCATTACACTGACAGAACTGAAGCTCTAGCAAGAAATCAATAGGCCCTGGTGACTTAAATGTTTCCTTTTCAGGTGGTCGGTGTTTCTAAAACATCTCTCATGTTATGCATTTGCCAGGGCTCATTTAAGCAGAAATTGGTTTGCTTGTGTTGTAGGAGCATTTCCCCCTCAAATAAAATGAGATTAGTCCATCTTGTCAGGAAGTTTTCTTCTACTATTTCTGTTGCAAATGATACTGCTTCTCTTCAGTATTCTACTTTTCCTTTTCTTCCCAAGGCCTGAGAGGAAGTCTGCTCATGCTGAGACAGCACAAGTCTGTTGACAATGGAGAGATGCCCCAAGAAAGGCCATAATAATACAAACCAAGTGTTAGGAATTAACTGCAACATTCTCTGGCCAAAAGAAGATGGCCAATAAGACAAAAACATCATCCTGGTAAGAATATGTTAAAGGATGTAATTATTAACAATGATAGAAGAATAGGTATGGAATCACGAAATTATATGGATTTAAGTACATAAACCTGCTCTTGCTGAGTCACTAACAGTGATTTTTAAAGCAAATATGACTGGGTAGCACCAACTTCATTTTATATTCAAATGATCCTAATGGCAAGCATCACTGCCTCCATTTTCAACAAAATACTCTACTGCAGCTTGTGGGGCTTTTGCTGTCCCGTGGTGTTTGTGTCTCCTGGAAGTTCAGCCTTTAGCAGTTGTGTGGGGACTTGGGGGGCACAGATGAGAGCACTGTCTCTGCTAGGGAAAACCATGCTGCATGGGCAGCAGTTTCCTAACCTTCACCCTTTGATGAAGATAAGATCCACCTTCATACTTCAGTTTTAGAGGATGGCTGACAAGGTAATTTATCTCATATATTTTGTTGGGTTTTGTTTTGGTTTTTTTCCAAGATATAATTGAGCTTGTGTATCCCTGAAAAAAAAAATCTTTTTTAATTCCTCATAGTAGTCAAGATATTTTTCAGTCTATTTTTCAGTCATTTTAAAATTTTATTGCCTCACTAGTAAATATCAGTAATTTAAGATTTATGGGGTTTGTTCTTTTTCATATAAATGTTGCCCCTAGGATTAAGCTTGAAATAAATTACTTCATGTTGCTGCCCATTACTCGCATTCATGGGTAAATTAAAGTGTCTGGTTCCCTATCACTGATCTTTCAAATGTTAGTAATTAAAATTGCAGAAGCATTTTTAGTGCTAGAGATTAAACAGATTGTGGTGGACACATTAGCTTTAGACAAGGATTTGACAGGTAAAATTTGAAGTAAGAATGGTTGTTTCTATGGTCTTTGTTTTCAGTTTTAGCTCTACTGGCCTTTCAGATGTGCCTAAGAGCAAGATGGATTATGAAAATACATGCCACAATTTATTGGCATGTATCCCCAAAACAGGAAAATAAGAGATGAGAAACTCTTCATCTGGAAAAATGCTTGTAATGGCTGATATTAAAAGCTGCTCACTCATCCTCTAACCTGAGAGGTGTTATTAAGGTCATCATGGCAGCTGAAATGACTCTTTTCCTGGTATAATCTGACCACTTTGGGTTTTTGTTCATACTAACTCTGAAGCTCATTCCTTATGCTGATGATATATCATATAGTCTCGAAACTCAGCCTTGTCCTGCATGTCTTTCCCTGTTTCTCCTATGCTGCTACCTTGTGAGTGATTTCTCATAATTACAGCACACTTCTCTGGAGACATATCACCTCTTCTGTCCTGCCAGACACAGTCTTCAGAGTCTTAGTAGCTGGAGGGCAGCCAAACAATATTTTGCAGCTGCTTTGTGAAAATCTCAGTGGCTGAGACCTCGGTGATGTTAGGGCTTTCAGACATATCCAGATGTCAAGAATTCTTCCAGGGCCTATCCTGAGCTTTGAAATGTTCACAAATTCCTGTGAATAATAGCTGCACCCTGTCTAAAGAACATGCCTGCGCTGTATTTTTTTAATATCTGTTCTATCTCCAGTCCAGACTCCCTAACACATGCAAGCTTAGAAGAAAAAAAAATTGCTGTAAGCCATTTTATACTCAATTAAATACAGGTCAAGCCTGATCCTGGTATAAGAACAGAGCTGATTAAAAGCTGCTCTAACACATTTCGAGCTGTTCGATGTATTTTTCATGTACTGAAGTGCTGGCTCTTGCCATACCCTCCTGTACCAATAGCCAGGCTAGCAAATTGCTGATCTACTACCACGACGTGTCTTGTGATGGATTTTCCACCCATGGTAAGTTCTCTTGTGAGACTGGAAGTTTGTCTGAAACCTGTTTTGCACTATTGGAACGGTTTAAAGAAGCTACTTCCCATCGGTGAGTTGAGCCCATTGTGTCTAACAGATGTTTGCACTCCTTTCTCCAAACTGGATGAATTCTCATCTGAGCCTTAACCTGACACAGCACATTTGAGTGGCTTCCATTGTTTCACGTTTGCTTTTCCACCCGATTCAGTATGCGAAGCAATTCCAAGCACTCTGTGCAGGGATATCCTGCAGTCAGCACCCAAGTCTCCAAGGGATCTCTCGGACAAATGGTATAGGTGTCTCTTCCCAGAAGTTTTCTAATTTTACTATTATGAAAAATACAGAGCACGTCAAGAATGTCTGTTTGATCTAGTGGAAGAGGCAGTTCTCTGAGTTGGAAGTTAGGACTTCTTAGGGTTTACTTCTGGAAGGGGAGAGGTGCAACATGTTGTGTAACTTTGGAAAGTTATTTTGCTTGGTGCATGATTGTGCTCATGTTTGCCTGCTTGTCTTCTTTCTTGGACCATAGGGTGTTTGAAACAGTGAGGTTTTTGAATTTTTTTTTTAAACCCCCACACACACACTTTTATAGAAACTTGAGAGGTGAACTTGTCCTCCATCAGAGCCTGTGGAATTTTCTGCACTGCAACAAAAACAGTGGAAAAGGGCATTGTCAGATTCACTATGCTGTAAAAACCATTTGCTTGCATGTTCTCTCAAATTTGTACATCTCATTGGTTATTAAAATATGTCTAAATCTTGACATCAGTCTTAAACCTAACAAAATGTTCCTTACAGAGTCCTAAAAATACTCCCATCCTTGTGCTTTTCACATAAATGTAGGGATTGCCCTTCATCTTCAGTAAGTCACCTTGGGGGCTCAGTGGATAGAGGAGTTTTGGGGGGACTTTTGTGTCTGTTGCCAAAGCACAGTCTTTGCTATCAGGAAATGGGGCAATGGTTCCAGCTGTTGTCAGTGGTGATGCTGGTGCCCGGGAGGGATTTGTTGTATTTGGGTAGAGGGCCCCACCTGAAACTTCCTCAGCCACAGGAGAATTTTATTCTCTGAGCTCACTGATGTGGTCCTCTAGTGCTTTCTTACAGAACACACATGTAATTTTCCTTTGAACTGTCTGGTACATTTAGAAGCTGCAAACAGCTTGCTTTCATTCCACCAGCTCCAATCAAAGATGCCATCTGTCTTGTCTCCCAAGTCTTATTATCTTTACAGTAAATTCATATATCTTTTGAATCTGAGCATTATGCTTCTGACTTTACTTTTGCCTGTTCAGACCATTGTCTAGATTTTAAAAAAATATTAAGTTCATAAAGTATTTGAAGCTCTTCATGTCATCTGTTTCTCTAGCAGGTTTATCTCATCTTTTATCAAACTTGGTCTGACCTCACTTGCCAACAAAGATCAGATATATTTGTTTCCTAACACCTCTTTTACTAAGTAGCACCCATTTTGGTACTTCTGTGATGTTCAACTTTTCTTCCAGCTGCATGACTGCTTTTTAAGGAAAGCAGGTGAAAATTGACCCACCTATGGAGTTCACCTTTTCTCACTGTCAGTATGTGGGCATGGTTTGCTTTGGGTGGTTTACTTTTGCCTTTCATTTTCTCCTTTCCCCTTCTCTAAGTGTGTACCTTGATCACCTATTGCCAAACTCCAACTCTGCCAGTCTGAAGGATTTGCCTGCCTCTTTCTTTCACATGGAAAATAATAGACATGACTTAGCCACTCAGAAAGCTCTGTGCTACTTATTGAAATCAGCACTGATTCCAAGCTTTGCATGATGGTGGTCTCTGGATGCTGGTTTCACCAACTGGGAGTTGTTCAAAGTCCCCTCTCCCTCGTCCCTGCCATGTTAGTGAGCTGGGGGCTACCTGTCCTCATCTCCTACCACATTCTGTTGGATGAGGTGTTACTTTCTTCCATTACACGTTGTTCTTCCTTGCTGAGCATTGCAGAAGAGTGCCTCAGAGATGAGAGTTCCAGTAGTCTAGATGTTGAGATTTGTGAGTCAGGGAAACTCAGAAGAGTTGGACATTCTTGATTAGAATTTTACTTTCTTCCAAAAAGTAGGGTTGTGTTTGTTATCCTTGCTTGCTCAAAGCAGGTTTCTGAAGTACGTGTGTCTGTCTACAGTTGGGATATGGCTCTAGGAAAAAGGAATTGTTTCATACTTCACTATCACTCTCATACTAGGTGTGTCCATGCCTAACCAGGGATGTAAACCTCTGTTTGCTCCTCCAGCTTAATTTCTGACAAATTTGGAAAGTTCTTTCCTTCTTTTTAAGAATTTAGGATCTTGTATAATTTCTTAGAATAAAATGGCATCTGCAACTATATAAGTCAAATTTCCCACAGCATTTCAGTTTCTTCTGGAAGACATGGTCCTATTTTAGGAATCCGTCAACTGCCCATCCCTGTTCATACTGAGACATAATATTAATTTGACATCTTGATAAAGTTTGTTTTGTCAGTAACACACACATGAAGCTGCTCCTTGAGTCTCCTCTGGTCCCTGAGTCCATCCATCCTGGAAATGTATGTCAGCGTGTCACCGCTGTTGAATTGCAATTTGCTTTTTTACAGTCTGTGCCTCCCCCTATTTATCATTCATATTGTCTCAGCTTAACTTTGTATCCTTACCATTGCCTTTTCTACCTTTTTTTAACTCTTTTTATTTGCTAGCTATGCCCTATTCTGGCTAACTTTATCACTTTTCCTGCTGCTGCTGTACATATTGGGGAACCGCTCATTTCAGCCCAGGCCACGTAATCAGTGCCCCTCCTCTTCTTATCTTGCTAAGAATTTGAGAAGTGTATTTGCAGAAATATTTGCCAATAGGACATTTTGTACATTTCAGGCCAAATTCGACACTCAAATCCCATCATCTTTAATAAGGTGCACATCTAATATTTCATATAGCACTTTGAAAGTTTACGTCCCTACCTCTGTTATTTAGGTCACAAAATTATCCCTGCTTGTCTAGCAGTTACTGTTGCATCAGTGCTGTTTATTTCATCCCACCTTTCTTTTTAGCATCTCTTATCCTCTTTCTTGCAGGTAACCCAATTAACAGTTCTGTTACATACAATTCAGTGGCAAAATCCTCACTGTCTCCACTGGGAGCAGGATCAATCCTTCCAGGTCTCACTGTCTAAGGTCCTTTTCCCCCATGTGGGGATGAAGGTCTGTGCGTGTTGTATGACACAGTGTATGGCATGGGCATGTGTAGGGTATGGGCAGCGTAGGGTATGGGCATGTTTGCAGTTACTGGAAATAGTGCCAAGGCAATTGTCACATGTTTTTACTAAATATTACATTTCTGTGGGTTCTGAAAATCAAAGCAAGTACCTTCCACCAGCCTCCAAATGTGAGTTAGATATAGAAATCACATAAATGCCTCCTTTTTAAGGCATAGTGTAGAAAGACAATGAAAGCAAAAGTAGTTCAAGCCTGTAAAGAGTTCCACAGTGTATTTATCTACTTCTCTACATCTTTCTTAAAGAAAATTTTTTTTTCTTGTAAATTTTTTATTATTATTATTCTTTATCAAATCTGTGTGGTCTTATCTGACTCTAGCTTTTAACCGCTTAAATGGCTTCCCAGTTTCTATGCATTTCACTGCTTACCTTCATAACCAGGCAAGCAAGTCTCTGTGGTAGGTTGTTAGGGTGTGATTTATGTTTGCATACACGAAGAATCACTATTTGCTCCATGAGTACTATACTGACCAATTGGTTTTCATTCTTTTTATTAAATAACTAAGTGGAAAAAATCTGTTCTAAGTTATGGTAGGTGATGATTAATATGTTGCATGAAGTTACTGCTGGTTTATGCTGCTGCTGAATGAGTGAAGGATGCGGCCAGTGTCTGTCTGCCTTTGGGTTTTGTGCTGGTTTTGGTAGCGTATCTGGGGTCATGTAATATAGCTAACACAAAATACATGATTTTATGTCTCGAATATAACAATTGACTCAATAACATTCAAAGCTTACTTGCCTTCAGATGCCGTTTTGGAGCTACTATTAATTGATAACTGACTGATAAAGGGAAGGAGGGGACATCTACTGAATTTACACAACTCCTTTTCTCCCTGCTCCTTTGCCTGTAGGTTGGTGTCTTAGTTTCTAGAGACACACTGAGGAAAGTAACTCCCAAAATGAAAGGACAGGTTTTGTGTCCAAGATCAGTGCTGTTCAGCCCCAGCATTGTTCCCTGTGTTTCTCCCTTCCCCTTCCCAACAACCTTTGCATCTTCTAACAAGCTGCACAAAGCCCTGCCTACTAACTTTCCTGTTGTGCATACTCATGGGGCTTGGAGATGTTTTTGAGATCATCACAGCTCCTGATGGATGAATGCAGAGGGAAGAGGAGACAAATTTTGTGGAAACCTTGGCTTAGTTAAATTCCAAGGATGCTATGAGAAGATAGTGGGATAAGATGAATGGCCCTGTGATCTCAAACCTGAGGTAGCTGCCAGCAACTTGAGGGATCTGGATGTTTATGGAAATCTTAAAGGAAATATCTGGCCAAAGAGTTCTACTCCTACGTGATCCCTCAGCTTTTCATGGCCCTCCATCCTCCTAAAGTCTTGAGAGAGGAGATTTTGAGTTACCTACTCTCCCAGTTTTTCATAGATGTGACCTGTATTTCTGTTATCACTTGAAACTATCTGGAAAAGCTTTTTATGGCAGTGTTGTGCCATTCCAATGACCGTGAAAGAGTGTGAGTATGAGAACTTTCCTCCGCTACTGTATTTCCATGCCCTGCCTTAGCTGTTGTCCATTATTTATGCTGTTCTCTCTCAGTACTAGCTTAGAAAGCAATTTGACATGCTGACAAGGTTACTGTTTGCCCTTGCTGCTTTGAAGTCCAAGAAGTCAAAACAATTCTCATTCTTTGTTTTCCTTTTTTTTTTAATCTCTTTTTTATTGTATTGCTTAATAAGCACTTTTACAATTGCATTGTAAAATAAGATTACAGGCTTTACTCTTGAGAGCAAAGCAAGAAATAAAACTGCTTGATAACAGATGTAATGGGGATGAAACCTACTACAGGAAAAGAATTATCCTGCGTTTCACAGTAAATATCTTACTATTTTGCATGGTTTCACTGTGTGATCAGGAGCTCCCTGTTCCTTGAGTAATATGTTGTAGTGACTAGGCTGCCACAGTCTTATTCTCAGACTTTCTTTCCAATTGCTTGCATCAACAAGTGAGAACTCATGGCATTTGTATGGATGTAACATGCTTAGATCACAAGCTCTCATCGTTCTCAGAGATCTGTTTGTGAACGGTAACAATAGTCCTTGTCACGCAAGCATCTCAAAGACTGAATTATGGGGTTGCTTGTAATTCTTCAATGTATCACACAGTCTGATCTCAATTAAATTATCATATGCAGTGCAGGCCATATGTAATACCTAGAGATGTCAAATCCTAGATAGTATGCCTATGTTATTTTTAGATAGTCTATCTTAATATTTTATTGATTTCACTGCAACTTCATAATTAAACCTGTCCCTGACATTCTGGGAAACAAGTGCCCTGTAATAATGGTCAGTTGGATATTGTCATGTGTTAGAAAATGTTTCTGCAATGATAGCTGTGTTACACATTGTTTCCTCCTGTCATTATAGTGTACAGTGTGTAGGGTTCCCTAATCCATAGACTCTTTGACTCAATTGAGTGGGTTGTCTTTTTCAGTTGATAGCATGTATTGTGTCATGGGCTACTTGTGAATTTTAGTGTAAGGATTGTTGGCCTGATTGCCTTCAACAGTTCTTTCTGTCTAGTCAATGAAATCTTTTGAGCTTTTGCTACTTTATTCGTATGTCACAACCGAGCTCTTCACGCACACTAAAAAAGAATCAACTGCATGTAGGCAGTATGGCAGTAATATAGAGTATATATAGACATTTGTACTGTAGAGTTACATATTTAAATGCCTCAAAATGAATAATGGTTCTCAAAAGCTTATGCATGTAAAGACAAGCAATCATGGATAGGAAGCGTGAGGATTAAAATTTCTATATGCAGGCAGGCACCTTTTAGGGTTTTCAGAAGGTTCTAACCAGGTAAAGTGTCTAGTTCCTGTTGCAAACTATCAGCACCACAGCCTAAACCATTATGTACTTTTGCAAATCCAGCCAGGTACTGATCTCTATTTTTTGATATCTCTATACTTTTGAAAGTACTTCTGGTCAGTGGGAAGCCTGTATTTAATTGGTAGTCAATGAGATGTAGTCATTAGTGACTTCTGTACCAGTACTAAGCACTATATACATTTATGTGTGTGTGTATAGATGTGTATATATATATATATTAAAAAAAAAAAATCATTCTGAAATACTAGACTACTTGTCAGAAAAGTGGGTTTTATTTAGCTGTTTAGGGGATTTTCTGTATGACAAAAAAACCTGAAAAAATTTAATTGAAGTGACTCAAAAAATGTTTAGCTACTCACAGAAGTGAGGTACATTAATGCAAAACTATGAAGTACACAGAATTCTTAAGAACATAAAAACCAGGTGTCTTTTGGTTTTGAATAATTAATGTAAATCCAAATTTATTTTTTTTTTTTTTTTTTGGGTCTAAGCATGAATTTCCCTCTTTTTAGTACTGAGCCAAGACTTCTTTCTTTGAATATGTCATTAAAACCACCTCAAAGCACCTCTGCCTCACACAATGTTATTTTTGGGAATTGCTTAAAGCTAAACAATAATATAACTTGGTGTTATAAGGTGAGTAATTAAGAAATGAGAAAAGAATTGAATTAATGTACTCTCCATGAAATTATCATGCAGATAATTGTTCGGTTTGTGATTATATCTAGTTTAATCTGACAATAACACAGAGAAGCTGTGGCTTTTATAAACTATCCTTTGTTTTGGGGAGAACTCTAATTTGTTTGACACTCTTCATTTGCATCTGTGCTTTCCTAGGGTATTTTTGCTAAACTTTGAATGAGCCACTGACTTGTGCGACTGGATATGTTAACACAGGAGATCATGTACTCCATTTTAAAAGGAAGATTGGAGGACCAAGTTGAATGTGCACTGTTCCAAAGTTAATAGCTTTCACAATGTATCTAACTGCATTACTATTGTAGACTCAGCAACATTTGAGCTGCTCAGGATTCTTTGGAATGTAGATCAGTTCTGAGGTATGATAACTACTCTCCATTTTTGACTACTGATGGATCTTTCCAATTAAATATATGTGCTGACTGACACCTTCATGTTTTGAAGATTAAAGACATCAAATATGGAGAAATAGAGACTGACCTTGAGTCTCCTGTGCCAAAATTCCTTTTTTTTTTTTTTTACCTCACTAGAATGCTTTGCTGCATATATTAACTCATGGAAAATCCTATAATGAAAGATAACACTTCTTCTGTTACTATGAGAGTATGTCTTGTGCCAGCTGATAGCTAGCCAAGATGTTAATATGATGATTCCTTCGTTCCAAGGAAGAAACTTATTCTAATTAGCTGGGGGGGGAGAAAATTCAATCTTAATGTTATATTTTCCATCGATTGGAAGTATTTCTGATTCTCACTTCTTTCTAGAGTTAAAATTCTGACCAACTTTCACTTCAATTCATGGTATTTGGGAAAAAGTACTTCAAGCAATTTAGCAAGTAAAATATTTTCCTACACTGTTGTACAGTTATAGGAATACCAGCAATTTGTTGAACTTAAATACAATCATATATTGAATTTCCTCTGGTAATTTCAGGAGACAGCTTTATAAAGTTTTGCTCTCCTTATTGTTTGTTTTTTATACAAGTGATGACAACAGTGGATGCTGAGGTACTACAGCAGCTGGGGTCTAGAGGGACTCACGGGAATATCTCATTTAGATTGTAAACCACTGCTCAGTTTTTTAACCTTTGTCATGCTCTTCCTTCAGTGGTGTCCTTTATGGGAAAACAGTATGATAAATCACAAATTACTAAGCTTGGCATATGCTAAAATGTGTATATGTCTAGCATTAGAAAAGCTCTGAGAGAGGAATTGTTTTCATGTTCTGCAGGTTTGTAATATCAGACATGATTTTTTCTGTACTTCAGTAGGGTAAGTGTCTTGAAAAACTCTTCTTTCTTTTTAGACCAGATCTCTAGCGAAATTTGTGCTGAAATTAATATTGTCATGGAAATGGCTGGGCTGGACCTGGAAATTCCCTTTTAAAACTGATATACTACACAAAAATTCTTGATAGCGTTATGTACTAGTCAGAACAAAACATAATGTGAAATGGTAAGTAGAAAAAAAGCAGTGTATTATGTTGCTTGCATTTCATGCTTTCTTTATGAGATATTGTCAACACAACAGATCAATGTTTGAAAACTGATAACCTGAAAAGGTTGATTGATTTACCTGAGGAGGGGAACTGTAATCTTCAGAAGTCACTAGTCCTGGAAACAAAGATTTTAATCTTCATAGTGCTGGATATTTTCCTCCATCTGTAAACTTGGGGAAATAATCATTTTCAGAACAAATTCACAATTTAAAACTACAAACTATAGTGTTGCCATTTAGACACTTAACAAATTGCCATAAAGAATTCCGTTGTACCTAAATTAGTATTGTGATATCCATAAACATTAAGCTAATACTGCTTGGTTATAGAAAGCAAATGAATATAATTAATCCACTCAGTGGGAGATGCAAAAGAAAAATGCTCTACTAGCTTAGGTGGCCTTCAAGTATTTTCACTAGTCCTTGTAAGTATAATCTCTCTGTACATGTGATTTTTTTCCTATATGCAACCAAGGCTTTTTTCCCCCACTAATCTCATTTTTTATCACCTTTGTGCTCTGTAATTCCCTAAAAATCAGCTCATTTTTAGATAGTTGCAGTTTACAGTCATAGCAAAAAGATTTACGATGAGCGACAGTGGAACACATTCCACTGGATTTCGTTGCACGGTTCAGAAAGCCTTGCTGCGCCTGTGGCCTCTTGTGCAGTGGATGCATAGCATAGCAAGAGAAGAAAAACACTTAATATCTTTGTTAAATCTTTTTTTTTCCCAGAATCCTGTACGTGTGACGCAGGAAAGAGTGTGCTGAATGCTGTGGATAACACAGCCATTGTTATTTGCACAATGAAGCTTTTTTTATTGTACAATTTATAGTTGTGTTGATCCAGTTCATTGCAACTTCTTTGCCTCGACAAGCTAATATTTGGGTTCAAATGTTCACTCTGATGTCAAGGCCTGATATTTTTACCTCTCCCTTTCTCTTAATTTTATTGATTTTCGAAGCCAAGCATTCCATAAATTAGTTATAGTAAGAAGGTTTATTGTGGAATGTGGTATAATTGGCAACTGATTGTTGATGCAGGAGATTTATGTTGGCCTTATAGTAATAGTTTCTTATAATTGGAAACATATGTGATTTTTACTGTCTAGACTTGGGAACTTTCCCAGGAAGGAGTTCCAGGTGGTTATCTAAGCATAATAAGCCAAATGGCTACCACTTAAAGTCTGCAGACATGGGAAATATGTAAATGTTGCTGGCAAATATGACTATTTCATAAATATAAGTTCATAAATTGCAGCATATCCATTTGCATCTAATGGTTTGACCAGCTGATTTGTTCTGTGGATTCATGTTAAAACTTGAAATTTGCTTTCTCTTGATTGCTCCCTAACCAATTTACATTAAATAATGTAAAAAACAGAGATGAGAAGTTCTTTATGTGCCTGGATTTTGAAAAGTTTTTAACTCTATTATGTGCCTAACCTAGATGCATTGATGTACAAGTGCTTAACTTGAAATAACAAATAGTTGCGTTGCCATATTATTAAATTAATTCTGTGAAGTCTGGTTTGTTATAGTTAAGCTATGTGGTAACTTGAGCTTTGTCTTCAATTGCTAGTAGGCTAATTTCTGGAAGGACCTTAGAAAGGAAACATGTTTGGAAGTTGTACAGCCGACTAAAGCATGCGGTGATTTGATATTGTCCCGATCCCAGTTTGCCTTGAAAATGCTCTGCACGTTAAAACATCCCTGGAGAAGGAAAGCACAGTTGGTTATCCCAGCATGAATACTCTGTAAATATTGTTCTGGGACCTGCACAGCCTGTGACTCTCAATGAATATTTTCAGCTCTGGTTCTGACTGTACAATAGGAAATACAAAAGAAAATAAGTAATTTGCTGGGACCTAACACAGCATGACTTGATCATTGTAACTCACACAGAGAACACAGAAGAGCTGCGCTAGATGTGAAAAGTCCTTTCAGTTCAGTTTTCATGTGCCAGATGGTTGTTTCTTTTTGTATTTTTTTTTTTTTTTTAATCCTACCTGTTAAGATAGCAAAGAATGACATACGTTATCTGGCTCTGCAGCCAAGTGTGTGGTCCAAATTATTTTCACAGAATGCCTGACAAAGTCTGCTTGCTTGCCTGCCTGCCTGCCTCAATCATTTTTCTCAACTAATTAGAAAAGTCTGCCAAGCATTGTTGGGCTAAGGCACTAATTATTCTCAAACAAATGTTTCAATTTTGCACAAGTTAGGAAGTGTCTCTGTTTTAAATGACTGCATGCCAACATGCCAGAGTAGTCAGACCAGTTCCGTTTATCAATATGTCTGGAAGTCCCAGAGGACCAAAGAGATAAAACCATTTAAAAGCAGTCTGCAGTCTTAGGTGCCCTTTCAGGAAATAATGCTGTGATACTTCTTTTTATATATGTTAGCTTTTAATGAGAAGTAGCATGTCTACTTTCCTTCTGGTAATGTCATTTCTTGTGATTTTCCTGACTGCGTTGATTCTCAGATTCTTTTGGCTTTGGCACTGAATGAAAGGAAGTTTTGTTATTAGCCATGCAAGACTGGCCTGTTTAATCCTTTCTCAGGTTATATTGCCTGCTCATCACCACCCTATCTGAGCGTTAAAGAATTTGGTCTCTGATAGCAACAACATTGGTAAGTCTTTCCTTGTAAAATTTCCAGATGAGTTTGCCAATTGTAAGAAACTTGAATAATTTAAAGGAAGTTTACAGCTTGTTTTCCAATCAATGATGCTGTACCTGGACCTAAACTCTATGCTTATGTACTCAGAAGTAGCTGGGAGCTTCCAGAATGGTGCCATCCCACCCCTGATCATGAAATGTTAGGTCATACTGATTAATTTGTAACAAGGCTCACAGTTTAGTGTGTCACTAATGAGATATATGTACCTCTGATCAGCTATTATCTTTCCTGGTATATTCTACTTCTGCCCATCTGTCTTTCCCACCGTTTGCCCTCATCCCAAAAGCTTCTCTGTAAGAAGCAGATAACAGGTTTAGGAGTCTCTTCAGCTTCTATTGGATCTACCTGTGTATAACCAACAAAAATCAGAGTTTCTAAGAATTGCCTTCCTCTCTTTCCTGAAAGTAGGGAGCTGCGTATATTTGGAGAAAAATGTTTTACATTTCAAAGATGATAAGAGAAATTCAAGAAGTTATTTCCCAGAGATAATTAGGGCGATTTACTTATGAGCCAACTCAAGACATTGTTTTGTAGATACATGTGAGTTGAGAATTGTTGGATTAATTTTTTGAAAGCATATATGAAGAGCAAGTGAAAAATCAAAGAATTAAAACCAGCAGAATGGCAGCAGAACTTGGAACGTTTCATTACTTGATTAGTTTCCAGCAGCCACCTGTGACAAGGAAGAAAATGTGCCCAAATATTACAGTATTTGTATCTTCTTGAACAGTTACTCATCCTGGGATAAATGGGCAGGCATAATGTGCATTTAAGTAATTAAGTAAAACCTCTCCCCTTCTTTCTTTTAGTAGAAAATATGGAACCTTCTGCCTGTGTACTTTGGATCATGAACTGCTTGCTGCTCTATCTGCACCCACTGGCTTCACAGCAATTCGTCTGCAGAGTGTGTAGTGTGTGATTATTTTTATTTTTTTTTAAATAGGAGACATACAACATGGGAAAATCTACTTATTCAAAAAGAATTAGCTGTGGACTGTGCTGGCAGCTCCTGGAAATAGCTGTGTTGCAGGGGTACACGCAGACAGATGATCTCAAGTGAAGACACTGCAAATAAAATGTTCCTGGTTCTCAAGTATGATGTAAGACAAAAAAAGATGAACGAACTGTGAACCCCAGTCTGTATCCCAAAGTTCAATCTATAGCCACGTCCTATGTGGCAAAGAAGGTTTTATGATGATGCTGTTACAAGTTTTGAAAGAATTTTTTCTATTTTGTCCTTCTTTTCCTTACTGTGCATTCAGTGCATTGCTTTTAGCTAATTATCCCTGCTGATTTTGAGAGGCTAACTGTCCTTGGCGAAGACATGAATTTTACCTGTAACATCAATTACCTAGCTTTAACCAGGAAACACATATTAAATATACTAGAATTTTGGTAGACTTTCTTTGGTTTTTTGACATCTGAAATGTCTCTGCAGATTAAATCCTCTTTTGAGGGTTGGAGCAAGAGGGAGGGTCTGGATTTGTTCAAGTTGATGTCTGTGCTCCAAGACCAGTAAGGACCTGGTGGCAGTGAGAATACCAGGTTACCTACTCATGCAAGGATTGGCAAGGAGACCATTATCCTCCTAGAGATGTGCCTTTATGCCACGAAAGGATCACCCTGTAGGCATATAAATTTCCTTGGTCCTCCTCCTTCCATTTTAAGACCATTTTGTACAAACAAGCACTGCCAAGCATTGGTAGTGTAGCAGGGGATCCAATGCCATGTATCAGTTTCATCATGCTCATTCTTCAAATCCATTTTGTGCATCCTCTATTTGTATTTAGGAAGTGCTGAAGACACAGAAGGGAGGTTAAATTTTAGCACAATACTTTTCTCATAATGCATCATTTTTCACAAGTTAACAAAGTGGAATATTCTGAAATCAGCTCTTCTTGCAAATGAACTATTAGGGGGAGCCCCTTATATTCCCCTCATGAGCAAAAGGGATTTTCTGGGACTGATTCTGCTGTCATGGACAATTAGGCATATTTAGGCTAATTCCAAATGTTAGTCCCTGTACTTAACACAAGTCCTTCTCTTATCATGAAAATGTCCTAAATTACTTCATTTGTTGGTTCAGGTTTCTTTTTTTTGTTGTTGTTTTGGGTTTTGTCTGTTTGTTTTTCAATGTAAAATTGAAATTTATGGATGGTCCTTGGGCCATGGTAAGTTCAGATGCATGTTTTTGTGCCATATAAACCTTTTTACACTGAAGGTCTTTGGTTTTACGAAGAACCACAGCTTCTTTAGCTGAAAAGCTGTAATTTCCATCCAAGAACACTTCCTATTTTGTATATCTACGCATGTGAGTTTGCAGAAGCACAATGGAGATCCAGAGGGAGTAGCATTCCAGTGTAGCTACATGAGTGTTAAATTGTTTAAATCAAGCATGTTTTATGACATAAAACCTACTGCTGCTCTTTTTCAGGATTTGTTGCTGCAATTATACTTGATTCAATAGAAACTTAATTGTACTTTATTTTTTTATTTCTGCTTTTTCAAATAATTCCTTAGGAATTATTTTCTGATTGTTTTGGGGTTTTTTGTTTTTTTTCATGTAGAATATTAAGACGCGTACCGTTTAAAGAATTCGGGGAAGATTTCCAAGTTTGCAGTTCTTCAGAAGGATGTTGTTGTTGAGTTGCTATCTCAGTAACTTATTGATTTCCCCCATTTACACCAATTATGTAACCATAAACAAATTTCAACTATGACCTGATTTAATGGGGCTCATCGTTTATACCTGACCTCTTTTTTTTTTCTTTTTTTTTCCCCCTTTTCTTTTTCTTAATATAAACTGAAGGATGTCCTGATTCTAAGTAAGGGGCTGGGCCCTTGGTTTGTTTTATTCTGAGCCGGAAATGTATCGGTATTGTCCAAGAAAACAGTTAAATTGTTCTTTCCATGGTGCAGGGGAGAGCAATGAAGTATTCTCTCCTGGGTCTCACTCTTCAGTTGTTTCTCAGTGCAGCAGTATAGTCTGTGTATTGCATACAGTAATTTCCACATGGGAGAAGAGCATTCTCTTACATAGGTTAGCCATAAACTCACCCTAAGGGAGATGGAGTACAATGAATGTGAGATTTAAGTTGTCAGGTACATGATTGCACATAATACTAATCTAATCACATTCCTTGTGATGGAAAAAAGGGGAGACACAGCGGAGATTTACTGTTCCAGAGAGAGACACTAGCATTCTACAAGCAGCAGGGATAATTCTTTCTGTTCTCTGGTATATTGGTGTTGCTGCTGTTGTGCTTGGCAGAAAGCAGTCAACCTAAAAGGTTGTAAAGTTTATAGCTCTTCACACTGTGTTCTTGTGTTGTGTAACCAAGCAGGGCACAGCTATGAAATGTGATTTCTTGAAAATTTTGTCAATATATTTTATCATCTCATGTTTGATTGAACTACAAACGTGAGTTCTGTGTTTTAAGGCAACACTCTTGTCTGCTTCATTCCGCTCCAGACAACTGTCCTTCCTTTTTCTTTAGTAGGAATATTCAGTGCCCCAACCTACAAAAAGGTCAGTGTGATGCACGGGGTTTAGTCTGAACATGGATTAGGTTGCAGTATATAATTGAGCTGCGGAATGAGAGAGTCCTTAAATTATGGTGTTGACTTTAAAAGTTGACACTGGCATTAAATGTTCTATATTTGGAGTTCCTGCTTTAGTGGCTAAAGTGGACATTTATAAATACAGTGATCTGAATTCCCCTTGTAGGTTTGGCAGATAGGTTAGAAAGTTGTTTCATTTTTGTGTGTAATTTTCTTTTGGCACGAATGTGTGCAGGGGGTGGTGGAGAGGTCAATTTGTCTATGTTTATAGGTGTTGACAAGTCTTCTGAGATTTATTTTTAATTCAGCTTGTTTAAAAATTGTATGGCAGTGTTTTTTAAAGTACATTGTTGTTGTCAAAGATTTTCATGTTAACTTGTATGCTTTTCCCATCACTTTTGCAACAGAAGTTGGCTTTATCAATGCCTAGTGTTACAGTTAGACACTAGTAAATTAAATCTGAGTTCTGAAGAGTTCAATCACCACCATATTTTATAAAGGTATGCATTCTGTGTTTTTTATATATTGTAAAAGATAGCTTATGCTTTTACTGATTAATTCAGTTAGTAAGGTAAATACTGCTTGGATCTTTTTATTTTATTCTGGTTTTTTTTAATTTGAATTTGATATTTAATTATAGTTTAAAAAATTATGCTTTTTCAAGTATTTAAAAACTGCTGCTTTGATTGTAGGCAAAATGATTGTGAAAGTTGTGGTTATTTCCAAATAAGATCAAATTTATGTGATTTAAAAAAAATAATTAAAAAATCACCATATTCATTTCAGTCTGAGCTAAATACCTAACCAATTAAAGCTCTGATTAGTTTCCATGCCTTCATTGCATGTGGACTATAACCAGGGCGGCTTTATTTGCTGTTCAGGTCCTCAGGGAGGGTGAGTGAAGGAGCAGAATCTGAGCATCCCCTCCCTTGAACTGTTCATTCTCCCCCACTGACTGGGGGTATCACGTAACTCCTGTTGCGTGGAGTAGAAACTTTTTTCAAGTATAATGGTGATAAAGCAAATAGATGCAGTAATATGTTACCAGCCAGAACTTCTCTTAACTTCATCGTATGGATACCCAATTGATGGAAAACCCAGTGTCAGGGAGAGGCAATGGCTGTACAGAGCAGCCTTGCTGCTTTCACAAAGGCACTTCCCTACTCAGCATGGTAATTTCAAACAGACTGAACATCTCTGTCATGCGTATGCCCTCTTATAATAAAATTCAGTCAGATATTTTTCTGATGTAAAATGTCTCGGGTTATGAAGCAATTAACATTTCTGTAAATATAATTATTCATAGCAGACTGCACTTAAGTAACTTTATCCTCAAATTTTGGCTTGTACCTTTCCTTTCTGAAGTAGCATATCTTCATCCAGAATTAGAAGTATCACTTGACCGTGAACTGATCTAAATGAAAAACTTAGATTAAAAGCAGTGCTATTAGTAGTAAATGGTTATGCTGCAGGAATCATAGCCAGTTAAAAAAATGGACTATCTGAAAGTGGGGATAGAGTCTTAGTCTCAAACAGTTCTGGAAAAATTGCAGCCCTGATCTCTGCAGGGAAGGAGGAGGGGGAAACATTGATTCAGAAAACATGTGCTGCACTCCACTGTATAAATCTGGATTTCAAAAATAAACTTTTTTAGCATGCTTGAAACTTGTTGCTGACTACTGCCAGCTAGAAAATTTAATAAAGAGTTTAACTTTGTGCAGCCCCAGCCAGCTCTGCAAACACATGCTTTCCCACTGAGATCAGAATGAATATCTAGTGCAGTGTGCAAGAGCCAGACTGTACGAGCAGGCCTGTCTACATGCAGCCCTCATCTGACTTCAGTTATTGTTATGATGGGCACAGTTCCATGGCTGTAATCATTGCGAAGAGTGTGTGTCCAAAGCTCTGCTCCAAACTCTATCCTGCTGCTACATTTTCAGTTATTTTAGTAAGGCCCTTTCATCTGCAAGCTTAATCTGCTTGGTAAATGGACGCATTTACCTTCCCAATTATAAATCTTTTTATAGAAGATGTCTTGTGCTCTTCTTGCCTATCTTTTAGTGTAGGATTTTATATGTTTTGGAATTTAGCCCTAGCCATTTTTGAAACATCCGCTTAACCAAAAGAGAGCAAATTAATAGATTGTGTAAAAAGTCACATCATTTTCATTAGTTCTTTTTGAGAAGCTTTTTCAAATCTAAATTTAGATAGTTGAGTCACTATAGATGGGTAGATGGGGAAGGGAGCTGAAAACATTTCTGTTCTCCATCAAGAATCAAGCTTTTGTCTAGTGATGTGTGGTGATGAGAGAGGACTGAGTTTGCAAGAGCAGCACATCAGGCTACATTTCAGAGTTTGTGTTTTCAGCCTAGACCTTTATTCTTCTCCCAGAAGGAGCTCAGAGTGTGGAGAAATTAATGTGCTGGGCTTGTTTTGGGAGGGGTGAGGCTTATGTAATGGCTGAGCAGCACTAATGCAGAGACCTGTCAAGCAGTGTCCAAATCGCTTTAACCAGTTACACTGTGATTGGGGAAAGTCTATAAATAAAGGAAAGAATCATTTATACCATGGTCATATGACCAACCATTTCATAAAATACTATCTTTGTCTCTATTCCTTCAAATAAACACCCCTTCCAAAGTGGCAAGCAGGAAGAATGTTTTGTCTGTCAAAAGCTATACAGGCTAAAACTTTGTCATCCTGACAAGAAAAGTTGAGGGAAAAGAAAGCATCTTCCCTAGATTTTTTTCGTATGATAGGAGCAGAAGACTCAGAGAATGGCAAGAAGAAAGAGAGAGCTCTCTTGTTCAATGTGAAGGCAAGAGTCCAAGAGCTGAGATCATATACAGATATTACTTGGGAAGAATATGTGCTGATAATTGTGTGATTATGTTTCTAGTGTTAAAAGCAGAGCTACTTCAGGCAATACTTTTGTTTAGAGATAATCCTGGCTTCACTGCTGTTACTTATGGGGATTGTACATTTCTTCAATGCCCAGAACCAAGTTATTCTCATTGCATTTCCGAGTACAGGGCAGAGGGCTACCTGTCCAACATACTGAGGCATTTCTGGCTTGGTTGTAAAAATCACAGATTCTATTACCTCACCCAAGCTCTATAACAAAGCACTGAGTCATTCATATTCAGAGATCGTCCTATAGCTGGTCTTTATTATGAGCCTGCAGTGTTTTGTTTTTCTAGCATTTGGTCTCTGTTCACCATTCTGACTAATGCAGAGAAAATCTGAAGTCACACTTTCATGTCTCTCTTCTGATCATATTTGTTATTCTAAAATAAATGCCACTGTGGCAGTGGTTTAGTTAGCAAAGCAAATAATGTCTTTTCAAATGAGAGAAAAACTTATCTTCTTTTATTTCTGATGACACAGCAACATTAGTAAATATATAATAGTTTTGAGTAGTGCTTTCCAGCAATGTTGCCTTTCTTGCTCTTTAATACGTAACTTTCTGTGCTGTGTTTGAATTCCACTGTAGTAAACATTTGCACCCATCACAAGAAGCACCACTTGTTGCCACAGCAAACAGGGCAGTTGAAGCATCACTGAAGGCAGGGAGTGTCTTCATAACATAAGTGCAGCGGGTAAGCAGTTGGGGTGCGGAAAGTCAAGGGCTGCAACTGTGGGGAGGAGTGAATAGGAGAGGTTGACCCTAAACTGACCAGTGAGAGATTCCATCCCATATCCAGTATAAAGCTTGAGGGATCATGAGGTTCTCCCTTACTAGTCTCTCTCCCTTATTCCCTTTCTTTTCCCCTTTGGGAAGGGAGAGGGGTTAACAGAGAGCAATCTGTCATTCGAGTAGTGGCCAGCCCAGCCTCTAAACCTTGACAACATCCAATTCCACAACGAATAATTCAGCTTCTTTTCTATACACAGTTCTAGTGCAAATTTCTTTTGGGAAAAACCTATAGTAGAATAAAAAAAAAAAAAACAAAAAAACCCAAAACCGACTAAATCCATTTGGGAAAGTAGTGTGGATAAGCATCAAGTGTTTTTCTCTGAATTAAGTTTTGGGAGGTATGGTAGTTATCTTTGAGTAAATCAAGTGTAGCACGGGGTAATTACAAAATGACCTACAATATAACCGAGTGGCAGATGGATACCACTAGTTGTAGAGTAGCTAGGGAAAAAAGTTAATTGTCCATCCTTATTGAAAATACAGGAAAAGTTAACATACTCATGCAGCATTTGCCTGGAAGCATTTTGGATGATCAATAGAAGTTGAATGAATATCTTGATTTTACGTTTTATTGAATACTATTGAGCTCCAAAATTGTATTGCAATGTAAACGCCTTGATTTCTGCTTTGACCAATTTAGGCTTCTTGTTTTCATCCTCTTCCTGTCATCCGCTGATTACAGGACAGATATAAAAAATTTGTCTTCATTTTCTTATGGAAGCTCACCCTTATACAAGAACTAATACTATAGATCCATAGATAAAATCCAGCAAGCAAATGCATTCTCTCCTATCATGGCATTATAGAGATGTGGGTGAAAGATTAGGCTCCCCTGAGAAACTGTGTATTTTTGATTCTTCAGTACTTCAGCTGAAGTCTTATGTGTACATTGCAGTTTTTTTACTTAATTCACTTTGTTTTATTTTGGTTTATAGTCATGATGAAAAAATGAAATAAAAAAATAAAAAATGAAATAAGCACTAACCAGAGCAAATTGATGGCTGTACCATTTGAGTGAGAGAGGGCTTTGGTTTTATTCTATCAATCTGAAGTGTGAGGCTGGTTCAAGGAAGCAGTTGGCAATAAGTGTTCTGTTAAGTAGGCAATTGCATTAAAGTAACACTAGAGGACTGAGAAACCAGGAAAAAGGAATTGAGTTCAAATTTAAGGATCACACAACATTCAGAAAAGGAGGGGAGAGAGTTTGCAGATACCGTGGCTTTGCTTCTTGTTCCTGAGGCTTCAACTGTGTGTTGCTGAAAAGTCCTTGCTGTGGAGAAGCGCTTTGGATAGAACTAGAGCACTTTGAAATGTCCATTTTGTGAAAGTTTATAGGGGAAGCAGGAAACCTAACTGCTGAAGTTTCAATTCATTGCCCCATTTGGCAATTATTCCCACAGAAACCAACAAACTGGGAATTTCACTTGACTCAGCCCACTACAATTGCTGTATGGCCTGATCCTAGTTATGCAAACATCTGCCTAGGAAAAAGTAGTCTTAAAAACTTTAACTATTGTTTATTAGGGTCTAAGGTATTCGTGTGGAGGGAGTTTGGCTTGGATTCTTAAATGCTGTTTGGTTTTCTTATAACTCCAGGTTGTTTTGTCCTAGAAATGCAAAATCCCAGAGTCATCTAGCTAAACTGAGACGTTAAATTTAGGATCATACATGTCCTAGATTCCCAATATAGTCAATGAGTTATAAGCATCTCTGAAGGATAACTTGACCCCCTGCATGAGCTGAACCTGTTTCAGAGGTAACTTTTCTTTGTCCACGTGGTTGTGAGGATGTGTGCTTATGACTAGACACAAAATTTGCATGCCTAATTTACGTGGCTATGTTTAGCATCGTACCTGTGCAAGTATGTCTGTCAGTTTTGTTTCTTTAGGCAAAATTCTTTATGGTATTTTGATATATAAAAACTTGTCTTAAAATGTGTGAAAAGTGTGCAGAGAATCTTACTGAAGCTAAAGTTCAGTTACTAAGCTAAGGCAGAGAGTGGCAGGATAAAGGAAAGCAGCAATAGATGTTATGCAGCATGTAAGTCTGGGAAGCCCATAAAGTCTGGATATGGGGAGAGACACCTTAAATACTCCAGTTTTGAAGAGATATGAGTCAGGACTCTCTAGTATTTGAGGTTAGAAGAAACTGGGGAGAAGGAGAAAGATGTGGTGCTGACAGAGCATATATGAAGGGATTGTTGGAGAGCATAGAGCTGTGCTGAGAACAAGACACACAAAGAACAGAAAGACATACTGTCACAGTTGAATAGGGGGAATTGGGGCATGCTATAAAATGCATTAAGGGTTATAAATGTTATTCTTAATGTTTTCCATATTTAGAATAAAATAGATGGTGAAACCTCGTTCTGAATACTTTGTGCAATTCCAGCCATCCCGTCTCAAGAATATATTGGAAGTTGTGAAGGTATAAAAGAAAGCAACATGATCAGAGGAATGTGATGGCTTCTGTGCAAGGGAGGATTCAGTAACCTGGGTCTCTCCAGTTTTGAGAAGAGGTGACTAATAGGGGGAAGCAAGCTATACTGGAGCTACATAAAGCCAGGAGCGACAAAGAAAGTGAAAAGATAGTGATGATTTATTATTTGTCACTTGACAAAAAACAATTGAAATTATCAGGAAACACATAATTAAATTGTGGAAGCTATTGCTACAGGATGTTAGAGATGCCAAAATACAAACGGCCTCTTAAAGTGATGAGAGAAACTCATGGAAAAATAGTTTATAAAGAGCCATTAAAGATACTGATACAGGGCCAGCCTCCAGCTCAGGAAGTTTCTAAACAGCAGGTTTGCTGAGAATTGGCAGGGCATACCCTATACTTGTCCTGTGTTCAAACACTTTCCTTAAGCATCTGTTTTGGCTGTTATCAGAGACAGGACACCAGGCTACATGAGTCTTTGTAGTAACCCACCATTGGCTTTCTTCTCGTTAAACCACACAATAAAGATCTGCTCTAAGTATCTACACTGTAGACTGAGTGCAATTTAGCTCTGAGAATTCTAACTTCCTCATTCTTTCATTTACAGTATCCCTTAATCACGTTCACAAAACCCAATCTATTGGGCTAAATCCAGTGGTAAAATCCAGGGACTCAGTTCCCAGTGTGCTGTCCTGTGGTCTACGTGTCACACTACTGGCCCACATTATGTGCATTTTAATCTGTTCTATGGAAATCATCTTTTAGTATTTCACTGTAGCTGTTTAATGAGAATACTGGCCTTAGGTGAATTACTTTTAATTATTTAGAAGGCTTCTTTTCACTGTTAGTATACCCTTGGAAAATTGCTACCGTATCTGTAGACCCTTGTGTACAGGTGTCACTGAAGGCTGTTTTACAAGCAACTAATAAGTTAAATATAATGGAACTGCTACTATCTTCTTGGAGTTATTAGTCACATCACTCAAGTTTTTGCTCCAGTCCCCATTGCTCTGCCTTCTTTAGATTAGCAATATTTGTAGTCTCCTGCTGAAGTACTGCTGAGAGAGCCAGAAGTAACTGGTAAGCACAGTGGGATGCTGTGTGCATTCTGTATCTTTCCTATGGCTTACCCCAAGAAGATTTTCATACCCATGTGACAATCACTAGCAGGTCAAGAACCTTTCTTTTTTTTTAACATTCAGTATGCAAACTGATCTTTAGCTTAAAGTTTGGGTTGGTATTTCCTCTGAATGTTATTCAGAAGTGAGTATCTGCCCTTCCCTATGTATCTTTAGTATTCCCACTGGTGCAAAGTGAATAAGTCCTGTCAATACCCTTTGACATTTTAATTTCTAAGATGAATCCTATTTGAGAATTTCTTGTATAAACATGGCATCATAAAAGTATTTACTGCATTTGCATTTAATGGGCTGTTTGCAGGCAACTGAAATTAAAAAAAGAAGAATGTTACATTCCTGTTGAGTAATTCCCATTCTGGGGATTTTGATGTCTTGAAAACACAAGAAATAAAATATTCTATTGTCTTTCAAAGTAATGATTAGCTATCCTGACTTCTTGGACCCTCTGTCTCAAGGAGTCTGGAAAGCATAAGAATCTTTAGGGAATCAGGGTAATAGTTCATCATTGTTTGGCATGAGTGAATCCCATATTGAGCTGAAACTCTCAGCTTCCAGGTGTTTGGCCCCAAAGCTGTAAGAGACATGTGTTACGCTGTTTGAAGAATAGGGCAATCCAAGAGTTAAGGCCATGGAAACCCAAGCTTTTGCAGCAGTCAGAGAGGTAGCCTGCTAGGAAATCGGGCACTCTTCCTTTCTATCGGTTTGTTTGGTAGAGATTTCCTGAAATAGATGTTTCCATGACACAGTCTTATTTCAACAAATTGGTACTTCCCAACAAAAATGTGACCTGTAAGAAGTCCCTAACTAGTTCTATTTCAGATATCAAAGAGGGTGAATATATATCTTCGTTCTGGGTTTTTTACCATTTCATGACCTCCATTTTACTCCGTTTCTTTTTTAACTTCTTTCTTCTGAAAGTAGATGCTGTGAATTGATGCTACAGAAAGGTGCTGGTTCTGATGTCTCTTGTGAACTTCTTTTATCTGCATTGTTACAGAAGAATTGCAGTGCTTGAGGGCATTCAGTTTTTAAAAGGTAACTCAGATGATTGCTAAGACTAATTGCTCTTGGTACAGAGTTTCCTAAGTGACTGCAGGGAGCTGCCTGTACTTGTGTTTCTCTCTTTCATTCTGTTAACATGGGGACAGCCACATGTACAAACCCACTTTACAGGACCAAGACTGTGCTCAAAGTGTGTAAATTTGGATTTTTTTCTGCATTTCTTATTTTGTTTTAAGGTGTGTGTGGCCCTTCCTCCATCACCTCTGTAAGTATGGAAGGGTCTTGCCTAGACATTATTTAATACCAAGATTTAGCATTCACTTTTGAAAATCTTGGAAGACTGCCAAGCCAAAGCAAACACTTCTTGTGCAATCTTTTCTGAACATGTAGGGAAACCTCACAGCCTTTAAAGCTGCAAAGTGTCAGAAAAATCAGGGACACTTGTAATGTTTGTGCAATGCTACAAATATGCTGATATGTGAAAAGCTGAGACATGAAGAAAAATAAACTCCTTCTTCATTTATCCCATTCTAGAGATAGATGCTGTGAAAAATATGAAGAGAGCAACTGCTGCCCAGAGAATGGAAGAAGATTATGGCTCAGAGAAGGCTATATGCAGGGGACAGAGAACACGAGGTTTGATCAAATGCCAAATTAATTTGCTGCAAGTTAGTTTGTGTAAATAGACATCATTTGAGACCTCCTAGCGTGTCATTAAAGGGGTAACATCAGTCATGTCTTACAGATGGGAAAACTCAATAACAGTTTAAGTGATTTTCCTATGGTGGAAAACCAGGGCACCAATAGAGCTAAGAGAAGAACTGAAACTTCTGGGATCCCATTTTTTTTTTTTCCTCTGTTGGACCATGTTGTCTTAATTACAGGGGTGAGAACACTAAGAAAACCAAGTCTGGGGTGCTCTTTGACTCTGACCTCATTGTATGCTATTTCTTTAAGAGAACTACTTCAAGGACTGCAGAAAGAGAATGTGCTTCTAAGAGCCATTTTGATGAAATCCCAAAACTAGCAGCAGCAAGCAACCCTTTCTCACTTTCCAGCTTGATAACAAGCCTCACCAGTTGACAGTTTATTTTCTTTCCAACAATCAAGTCTTGACTGAAAGAGCACTTGATTCTTGAGTAGGCAATAACAAGTGTAGGCATGGAGTTGTTGCCACTTGTGCTTTCATTTCAACAGAGAAGTAGAAAACCAGATTTGCTGAAAATGAATTGAAATGTTTTCCTTAGCCACCTTCTCCATGTACATCTATTTTTTGTTTCTTAAATGGCAGTCACAGAAGCTGACAAAGATTCCCACTTAGTTTTTATGTCTTTTTCTTTTGGCTTTTCATTTTATGCTTATGTAATAAGGTAAAAGACTTATCTTTCTTGCTTTTATAATGAGGTAAAAGAACTTCTGTCCAGCTATGGAGGTGATGAACAGAGGAAATGAATCTGAAACAAAAATGTTAAATCTAACAATGAAGCTCACATAAGCTTACTATATGCAGTGAACTCAAAGAGTGAGGTCAGTGAGCACCACGTAAAACTATGCCTTCAGAAAATCTAGTTAAATAGAGGAATGTATTGCCTTGCTTGTTTCTGTAGTATCTAGAGGGCAGAAAATATATAAATTATAGACTTGACCAAGGTATCTGCTTTGAAGGTGAAAAAGGACTTCTGTGTAGCATTTGTCCATTCCTATTTCATGCAGTCTTTCCCTTTTCCCAGAGCTAAGCTGGAAAAAAAGAGACTGATATATATATGTATGCTTGCAAGTTTGTAACTCTTGGGGCAGGAATTGTCACTGTTTTGTACAGAGACTGAGGCGTTGAATTTGGATCCTGAGGGGTTACTGTACAGAAGTATTGTGTGCATAAAGGAATAGGATGATGGAATTACTACTAATTGTTCCCAGGAAGTGTCATACCCAGAAAGATGCCTTGTATGTTCCCATTCATTGGAGTAAGATACAGTCATTGGCAGCTACCTCACAAAGCTTCCTTTCTTAAACTGCTTATCATGTTCTATGGGTTGTTTTCAAAATGTTTTGAGGAAACTTCATTCTGGATTAGTTGAAAGCACCATCGCTCCATTAATTTCTTAAGTTTATTTGCATCAAATATTGCTATCATCCTAGATCCCAGAATGTCCATGCTGTTTGAATAGAGAGTACCTTTAAAATCCCATCCTTCATTAGAATAAATATATTTTTTTCTTTCTGTTATCCTGTATGCTGTTTGAATAGAGAGTACCTTTAAAATCCCATCCTTCGTTAGAATAAATATCTTTTTTTCTTTCTGTTATCCTGTATAACAGGTGCTAATACAAGTAAGTGATCTGCTGTCCCCACAGTTTCTTTGAATTCTGCTTCTAAAACTCTACTTTGAATCATATTTTCTTGCATCTCTTGGGGCTTTGGGGAAAAAAAAAAAGTGTTCTCTTCAGCATTACGCAGACATTGACTGGGAAATCTCTTTATCAGTGTTTTGAATCAAAAGTAATTTTTTTTCTTCCTAGAATCCATTTTAGTCTCCTGTACTGCTGGTTCTCAGTGTGAAAGAATCTATTTAACTGCCTGCTTTTTGGATGGCTTTTAATGTTGTTTTTAGATTTATACAAGGAATATTTTGCCAATGAGCCTCTTCATTTTCACCACTAGAATGATTTTTAATGGACATCCAGTAGTTTCATACTAAGTAGTTTCTTTCAGCTTTATTCTCCCTAGGGAGAAATGCACTGAATGGCTGGAAATGTCAGCAGCTGCATTAGCCGAAGAGTTTAGCTGCTGCCACCTCCTAGATAAATCTTGCCCTTTTTCATTTCTGTGTTTCTTACTGTTTCTCTCAAAGTAAGAGAGCCAAAGAAACTTCCTGTCTGGCATAATACAGATTAGGAACTAAATTAGCAGCTATTATACATGGGCATTTTTCTACTGATTTCAGGGTGAAATCCATTAAAACTGGCAGAAAAGTTGGATCTATTTCCACAGAGTCAACAAAATCAACTAGAAATATGAAGCTGAGAAAAAAGAAGGAATGTGTGCAGCTGTCCTCATTACACTCCAGCTCAGCCACTGGAAAGTGTAATGAGGACACAGACTGCCCAACAGGGAAGGTACATATGGCATGGACATTGCCACTTCTCTTAGCTATTATTTGGCATAGATGAGATTTAACATTAAAGTAAATTAGCCAGGATACCCATCCTTTCCTCCAGAGCATCTGAGCAGTGGCCTGTTTGGAGACTGGAAATTAATTAGGTGAACCTTTGATATTATTCAGACAGGCAGTACCTCTTTTGCCTTTATAACCTGATAAAGTCTAGCATTGTTGTCTCTTGATGACTTAGTCATGTCTTTTGTCTGAAAAAGTGAAGAGTGAAGTCTTCTCCCAGGCGTAAGTATTGCTGATATTAAATCTTATACTTTTCATTATTTATATGCATGTTGTGGTGATAAAAAATAACAGATAGATGGTTGAAGAAGTTTTCTACCTTCCAGCACCTGTCAGCATATTTTGCTAGTTAGCTGACCTCTCAGAAGTAGTCCATGACCTTAGATATGCTTGCTTTTTGCATGATATGTGATCAATAAATTCAGGATTCTGGCTGTATCATTCATGTTACGCAGAAGTATCACATGTTGTTCCTAAGAATATAGCTCTGGATCTGTCTTTCCTCCAGGTTCCTCAAAGAAAGGAGAGATTGTGCTCTACGGTGATAGAACTGATATCTTGTCTTCAAGGTTCTTGATATTTAAGACCGGAGTCAGCATATTCCACAGCTGTGCAGTTATTTCCAGTGCCAGAAATCTGATTGGTAGGAAAAAGATGTTATGTCTTAACTCATCAGCATGGATTAGCCTCCAGAAATATTTAGTGTAATGGGTTATCAAACTTTATGGTTACTTGCAGCTTGGGTGTTTAAAAACTGTAAATTTTTTTTTTTTAACTACTGAAACATGGTGACCACCTAATTGTCAGAGTGCATGTGTTGTTACTGAGCACACTGGAAGGCTTTTCAAAAAACCATTGCAACCATTTTTCAGTTAGTCAAGCATTCAGCTTCACAAGTTTGTTCTAGTTAGGAGAATTCGATCTTGGAGACAAACGTCTTTCATGTAATCCTGTTTATTTAAAAGGATGTGCCAGGCACCTTTTCCTTGAGCATAGGAGGATCAAGCAACGGGAGACTGCTTACAGCTGGTACTCAGACTCAGAAGCTCTCTCTAGGATTTTCTCAGTGCCGCATCCCACATTTGACCAGCCTGCATGTGGATTTTCTTTCCAAAATTCTGCCCGTCTGTGGCATTTCTGTTGTCCTTTTTGTCACACCCACACACCAGCCAAACAAATAATCTTTTACATAATTCAAATTCCTGACTGTTCTTTTATATTCCTGGTTTGGCCTGTGACAAGCCATATATTGGGTTCAAGGCCCTTTTTTTGTTTTGTTCTGTGGGGTTTTGTTTGGTTGGTTGGTTTTTGGTTTTATAAAGGAGTTTGACTCTTGTGTTCTAAAGGAAGGATATTGGTTACAACAACCTCTCTAACAATCCTCTTCTGTACTGTTATTCCTTTTCTTTAATAGTTATAAAAGTTGTTTGATATTATGTGGACAAGCCCTAAGAAAACAGATGTCTTGTGCAGAAGAGTTCTAGAAGTGGGACACTCCCCATGCCCATGGTTTTTATGAGCGTGTGGAAGATTGCAATGGGAATTGTTTGCTGGGTAACTTTTAACATCTGTACTCACCATTGTCTGAGAGTGAGTGGGCGTTTCTTCTGTTTGAGAAAACATTCCACTATTCACCCCATCAGAGTGCAAATTAATTAACACAAAGGGGGAGACGATTACTTTAGATCAAGGTCCAGAAACATAGTCAGAGAAATGTGTCTGACAAGCCTTTCCCTCCTTTCAACCTTGCTGATGGGAGAAGCAATTGACTGCTGCCTGGTACTTGCAAGTTTATCTGGGCTGTGAGGCGAGGTGGGGAGCTGAGCTTGCACACCCCTCTCATGTCAGGGAGCTGCTGATGGGTGGGGATTTTACACCCAAGAATGGTTGCATTGGGCCACAGATTGTCTGTAAATCCAGGTCATTTACTGTCATTACTGTATTCATTCCGACATAGCTCCTGCTTATCATCTGGTCAACAAGCCTTCTGTTGGCAATATTGTTAAATAGTATTCCTCTGGTTGGTACTACCTTTGAACTGGTTTCCTCAGTCTGCTTCTTGGAGGATAGAGCAGCGATGTGGATGAAAGAAAAGCGTGTGCAGCAAAAAGCAAGACTAAGGCTAGGGGTATCTGCCAAGTCATTGTAGAGGACCAGGAATATTTATAAATTATCTAGAATGCTTATTTCAGAGACTAAATTCTTAAACTTTCTCTTTTCAGCACTCAGGTTACAAAATAAATGAGCTAGAATTAAAAAAAAATAATAATAATATGATAATGATAATAATAAAACGTTGTTCCTAAAAGCTAACTAGTTCAGGTTGTGCTTCATTATTTACAAATTGCAAGCATATTTTAACACATTTTGTCCATGCAGCATAGTGCTTTTTTTATGACGTTTCTTCCCCAGACCTTCTTTCCTTCTTATCTAAATGTCCCCAGATTCTTTCATCTCTCTATGGGAAACTGTCAGATGGTTATGTAAATCCATCAGGCAGGATGGGTTTTTCAGTGGCACTCATGACTCTGAAGACAGGATCTTATTTTGCTTAGAGCAACCCTTGGGCAAATTAAAAGGCCACCCATTTGCAGCACTAGAATTGAAGTTTCAAATTGCTTTTCCTTGTCACTCTGACATAGAAATAGACAAACATGGCACAGGGCTGAGTTGGCTGCTTCCATACATACTTATGGATAACTTTTGGGATACGAGACTTGCAATAACCTAAAGCCATTAGGAATGGCTCATGAACATTCAGGCATGCATACGTAATTCATGTTAACTCAATACATTTATGTGCGTGCTCATAAAACAGAAACAGGTTGCAACTTATTAGTGCAATAAATGGAATTGCTTCTTTACAGCATGTGTTTTATGCTTCCCTCTAATTTAAAGCTAGATCATTAAAATATAAAAATGGCTGATGATTGCAATAAATATTTCTAGAACATTTCTGCTTTTCAGGTTGTACGTAGTCTTCCTTTGTATCTCTTTAAAAACATTTATTCTCTTTCAGATTGTCCAACATATACCATGAGGATTTCAAATCTAAGCACTTGTCAGCAACTGACTTCTAAATGAAGTCAAGAGGTAAAATGTCAAGTTTTACTGGAGTTAAATTATTTTCAGTGGAGATTCAATAAAAGGATTGAATCCACTTCAAAACAGCTGTTGTTCTTAGCTAAATTCCTCCTAAATTATTAGACAGCTTTACCAACATTACGTTACAGGAGTCTAGAGAGAGCGTAAAAAAAATGAATCACTTTCTGATGCTGTGTTGAGTAAGATAAAAGTGGAAACGTGCTTTTGCTGCGTAAAATTATCTATATTTTACAATCTAAATTCTGAAATGGTATAATTCCCAATCGTAATTTATAAAACTGAACATTCACAGAGGCCTTAGAATCTGAGAGCCTTGTATGTCCACAATTTAAAATCTGATCAGTTTTAACTTTTTTCACTATTTAATGGGGGGGAAAAAAAAAAAATCCACGATAGACATTTCAGGTTTAATTTTTATTAGATCGATTAAGATCATAATGGTTTATTTATTTGTTATTAAAAAAAACACCACCTGTTCATTGTTTCTTCTTCATATCAGTTCAGTATTACTTTATTTTTGTGATTATAGACCACATGGAGAAATACAGCTTCAAAGCCACAGTTTTGCGGAGAGACTTAATTAAAGTTAGGGCAATTGGAGTTATTTCTCTTGATTCTGTGTTGTTTTCTTTTATTCCTTTACCTCTAAGTGAACAATTATAAATCTTAAATCTGTAAATATCGATATGGAATGTAATACTTTCTGTTCTTCTAATGTTTAAGTAATCATATTTACAGAATTTCATGCATGTAGTTATTATATCTTTGTGTCCTCCCTATATCCTCCTATGTCCTTTCAAGTGAGTTGAAATACCAATGGAAAACAAGCAGAAGAGAAAATTATGTGGAGTTTTTCAAGATTTACACAGTCAGATGGAGCTTTCCCTTTTCCTGATGTCAAGCTACGTTTTCAGTATTTCTATCTTTCCTGTTTCTCCTTAAAATGAAAGTGTTAACAGTTTCTCCCTTAGTCCAGCTTTATGAAAGCTGACACCCAAAGCACCATACTATACAGCTTTCTTGTTTAGAAATGCTCTATAACATCCTGTTGTGGTGGTGGTGTTTGGGGTGGGTATGGGTGTTATTTTGGGTCTGGATGCTACCTGGCTATGTTGGACAGAAGACAGAAATGCTGAACTTTGAAGGCTGGCTCTAGCATACAGTGTAACTAATAATCGTTGTAATAATCACCCCATTTTTATTTTGTCAGTTTGGTTAATAGCAACTTGGGATTACATGGCTATGAATCTAATGTCCAGGCCAGACTACCCACAATGGTTAGAAGTTTAATTCCCTTGCAATAATCCTTTAGATGTATGTCATGAAAGTACAGCTTGTAGTTGTGAAATTACATATGCACTGTGAGTATATTCAGTTCAGGAATAAGTTCAGGACTTAGCATCATGTATTCCAATTCAATTTTTTCCTTATATCTCATCTTTCACACAGAGGGTCTGAAAACGCTCAACAGTTAGAGGCAGAATAATAGATAATTCTTTACAGAACTGTGTAAAGTGACTTGCATATAGATAACAAACAAGGCAGAGGTTGGACTTAAGAGAGAGAAGACAGCTGTAAATTAAGAGCAGTAACAGTATAAATACAGAGCAATTATGATAGAAGAGACCTGAAGGGTGTGTGCAAAAGGTTTGCATTAATGTTAACTTCTAGTAAGACTCAAGGGTAGCAGAATAAAGCTTCTTATATATGTGGTGATGAAACTTTGTGCTACGTAGTATTTTGCATTACAGCAATTTGTATTTTTGGGATTGAACAGCATGCTTCTACATTTGTTACTTATGTAGTTTGCTACAAGGGTGGAAAGGTAAAAATCTTATGATAACATCTGCTTTATGGCAGAGTTCCTACTGAGAGACTTTGAAGAGATAGCATGATTAAACTGTGTGAAGGAAGGAAAAACAAAAACAAAGAACAAAACAGAAACAAAATGAAACAAACAAAAACCATCAAACCAAACAAGAAAGGGAGCTTTAAGGGTCATTTAATTAATTCTGGTTTAAGCAAGAGTCTTTCACCCATGATATGGGACTTTTCCCATTTGTCCCAACCTGCAGCTTACAGCATTGCAAAAGGAAAGTGGTGTTACCCATTCTGGGATTTTATCCTGGATTTGCTTTGCTTGCCTTTCCCGGTAAGGTTTGAGTCTTGTGGTTGTTACTGAAGAGTAAAATTGTATTCCTATTTGAAGAGAATAGTAGCAGAATTAGGGAGAATATTCTACCTTTGAACTGCTCCATAACAAAAGTTCATATACTATAGCTTCACGCCCCCAAGATTCCTGAGCTACCTTAGTTGCATGTACACAACTCATAATATAGACCAGATTTGAGTTGTGGACATTTACATTAATTAATGCATTTACATTAATTGCATAAAATTGGTAGGCTAGGATGAAACAAGCATAGGATTTCGGCAAAAAACGTAGTTGAAAGCACAGAGCCTTAAGAAGTGAAGACTAGACAAGGTATAAAGCCTGAAAGAAGCAGAAAAAAGCTTCAAATACAGTTTGCTCTTTAAGGACAGCATCAAAGGCTGAAAGGTTTGGGAGGGACGAACCAAATAATCAGTTCTGCTATGGAGATGGCTTAGGAGAAGCCCAGTATTTAAAAATAAAGGAAAAAAAGTGTCTGAAAGCCAGACATGGGGCTGGGGGAAGGATTTGGAGAGAGACTATCACCTCTATTGAATGTTCAGAGAGATAATCATTGAGAAATGAAATGGTGATTGTCTGTTCAAGAAGGGCATGTAATGAGGAGAAAGAACAGGTATGGGAAATGGGGAAAGAAATTAAGGATGGAGTAGATAGAATAAGAAAAATGGTGTAATGGAGAGAAAATCTGCAAGAGCAGATGGGATGGAAAAGAAATATGTTCAAAATTAATTTAATTGCATCCGTGCTTTATTTTTGGGGCATGGTTGTGCCCATTATAAAAGCAAAAACTAGTCTTCCCTCTCCAATCAACAATGTTTTCAGAGGTAGACCAAGACTTTTGATAACACAGAATTCATCTATTGTGAGCAATTCTAACAGTTCAGTATTTAATAACCAGTGAGAATAACGTGCTATACCTCTAAAAGTGGATGGTGAACTTTAGGATTCTGCCATTTTGGGGGGATTTGCTTTTTGGAAAAGAGCATTTTTATTTTTTCTGTCTCTATCAGCTGAAAATATGAAGACCTGTCAGAGCAATGACACCGTTTTACATGGATCTGCACAAAATTGCAAGACAAAATTTGACGTCTTGCACTGATCCTATCAAACGGTTGTGTGACATCAGGCAAGCTTCTGGTGATGCTTTGTTGTAGGCTCTTCTGGTTGCTGACCTCTGCTGAATACATGTAGTTTGCAGTCTGAGGTGTTTGTGTTGCTTGTGTTCCATGACACTGAGTCAATAACTGATTTTAGATAAATATGGCAAATAATGTATTCTCAAGTGGTTCACAGTCAGAAGTGCATGGCAAAAATCTGAAGGTATCAGAGTGGGAAAATATATGAGAAAGGTATCAAGAAAGACTTGGTTGGTCTTTGCTGGCCTTCATTCAGCTTCAGAAAAGACTGTTTGAGAAGGTTAACTTCACACTGATTTCCTGAGATATGAGCATCTATGTACAGCTTGCTGCAAATTTTTGATAAATACACCTTAATATGTAATCTAGTATCCTGTAAGATTGAATTATCAGAAAGTTCTTTTATTCACAAAGTACCTTTTATATAAATGGGCTGGCTGGAAATCTTAGACAGTTGTGTGGTTTTGGCTTTTTGTTGTTTGTTTGTATGTTGTTGTTGTGTTTGGGTTTTTTACCCTCCCAGAGATGAGTTTTTCCCAGGAGTACAGTTATTAAATATTGCTAATATTTTATCTACTAATAAAAAGGTCAAACTGTTGGGGGTTGGAACTAGATGATCTTTAAGATCCCTTACAACTCTGACAATTCTATGATTCTGAGATTATGGTAAGAAAACACAATGACCCTTAAGTCTTGGTGTAAATTATTGTTGTTTACACAGATTTCCCAGCAGTCTACTAGATGTAGTTTGCCACTCCAAGTTTTATAGAAGTGTTGCTTGAGACAGACTATTGTTTTACATATGATACTCAGCTGTAATGTAGATTATCAGTGTAACACTGCATAAATAAGTCCTGCTTTCTACTTCTTTTCATCATGCCACATATGTTATGAAAACAGAAAATACCTCTGAAATAATCCTCTCAAATTACCTGGGCAATCTTCCATCTTCCCATAGTTGGTGTAAAATTGTAGCATGCTGAGAATGGTTTTGGATCTAAAAGATTTCATCATCTTTAAATGACATTAAATGGTTGAGCTTAGCTGAATACATGCACTTTCTGCTCCGTGGGCTAGTTAATAAAATATGAACTTAGCACACAATCTAATATTGATTTTTCTGGGAAAGACTGGATTGATACTAGATAATGATGTTGCATATGAACAACAAATGACTTAAAAGATCTCCTTGACTTTTTGATATACACACTGCGCTTTCAGCATGTTCTACAAATATATCTGAACTTTTTCTATCTAACCAAAACAGCTTCATCTGGTACTTGTCAGAAAGTTGGTCAGCGTACTCTTGGTGTCTCAGTAAAATGCTCTAGGTGAGAGTTGTGCTATTTAGGCACTTGGTTAAAGAGAGTGGTTATATACCCTCTGATATTCAAACAAGGAACCTCTCAAAATAACATACCTCGAAATAACACAATCTTGACTTTGTTATCTTCCAGAAAGAGTTAAAGAATTCTCAGGCCGTCCTCTGGGGAAAGCATAACCTTAATTTTCTCTTCACTTCCGTTGCTAGCCCAGAATCTGAGTTGGACCTCTACAAGAACATGAACATAGTCAGGTAAGTGTCAGGGAATACCTAAATTTTGGTTAACACGAGGGTTGTGGAAGAGTTATGTCAACTACCAGAGTGTAGTGGATCAGTTCTTCAGTATCCATCAATACTGAGCTTATCTTAAGCTTTTATAGTAAAAGGACTGATTATAAACAATTTACCTTTCTTAATACTATCTTTATTAAGTATGCTGTATGGAATAAAGGTCTATGTAACTGAGAAGAGTATAGCTTCTCCTATTTTTGGAGCCTCGTAGTTTTGCAGCAAGCCTCAACCAGTATTAGGGTAAAGTGGTGATATAAAAGAAATGGTTTACCAGTGGCTAATGAAAGCCTAGCAGTCATAAGAAGGGGTTGGAGATGTGCTCTGTGGCATATGAGATATAGAGAGCTATAGTTAACACTGGAATGAAAGCTGTTGTCAGGGCTAGCAATTGAATTTCATAAATAGTGGGCTGAATAACTTCCCTCAATGAAGCCTGAGCATCCTTATGAAGACATTTCCATAGCTCAGTCTGAAATTATGAGCCTGATCCAGAAATAATTGAAAGAAGATACTTGGCTTGCGCTACAGAGCACTTAGACAAGATCATGGGAATTGTCCCTTCTGGCTTCAAAAAAATGACTATTCCTTTCTCAAAGCATTTGCTTTATAAGCTGAAAAACTCTGGTAATTTATTATTTTATTTATTTATTTTATCTTTTAGATAGCCATGTTTGGAGTCTTCTAACATCAAATTCTTAAAAAAAAAAAATAAAGGAAAAAAATACAAAAAAGAAAATATTTGTAGTATGCAAAATCAAAAGACATAAAACAAAAACCTATGCCTTTTCCCATGCTTGAGGAAGTTACAGGGGGGGAACCCAAAAAACCACAGTAAAAATAAAGAAACAAACGCTTGCATTTCTCATCCAGAAAATCATTCTAGTGGAACCACAGTGCAGTAGAGCCTCCAGATAGTATCTTATGTACTGGAGCTTTACTGAACCTTACCTACAAGAAACAGGTGGTGTTTGCTTAACTTCAAGTTAGATAGCACAAAGAAAACTCGAGTACTTTTCCCTCCAAATTGAATTAAGTACACATAGTGTACATACGTGGTTTTTTACTAACATTTCCTTAAAGACTCAGGGCTTAAATGACTGTTTATGAAGTCTGTTGCTGTATACATGAAGCACAAGGTTTTCCAAATCTAAGTCTATAGATAGAAAACTGCCATATTGAAATTGGTTTAAAGATTGGCAGAAGCCTATAGGTGATGACTTGGTCCATGGTGAATAACTTTTTGAATATAGAAGACCATCTTGTGCATTAGGTTAAACATCCACATGCATTTCCAGCTGCATGCTTCTGTCTTCTATGTGGTGACAGAAGTTCAAGCATTTTCATATTTCTTTCTGAGAAGTGAGTTATATATGTACAACATCTTTAAAATAACCTGGACTGTGTTTTTCAGAGATTGGGGTGGGGTTTTTTGGAAAAATACATTGTTTTTATTTTCCTTTCATAATTTAAAAAATATATAAGCCATACCTTAAGGGATAAGTTAATGAATTGACTTAGGGACATAGTCATTCATAAGGAATAGTTGTGACAGAGCTTTCTTTTCACTAAGGGTTTAATCTAGCAAACCTCGAACCTTTGGAAGTAGTTACATCCTCCAGGACGCATGTGCTAATATTGTCCTGTTTTGAACAACCTGAAATACAGGTCTCCTGCTTGGGGAAACTCAACCCTTTTGTTATTTGTAGCATCGGGCTGCACAAACCACACAATTCCTTGCCCAATTGGAGCATCAAGAGATAATCTGCTGGGCTGCAAGTAACGAAAAGAAAGCTTGAACAGGATGCTATGATTACCAGCAATAATCTGGAAAAGATACTTTGACCTTGTGCTATTAAAGGTCTCTCTTTAGTATTTACTTCATCATGTAACATCTCTTACCACTTCATAACATGCTGGTGCTTTGGTTCAGTACCAACTCCAAGGGAAGAGTGCCACCTACTGAACCACCAGTTTTGTTTGCTGCAACATCTGTATTTGCCACTTACCCAAAATAGTGACCAAATCCTGCCTCGCTTACTGCAAGAAATGTGCAAGGATCAAGGCCTTTACATGATTTGGCCGTATATAATATTTCAAAACTGGATGAGATTACTTTAGCATGACACTTGCCAGCAGATTTATTTATTTATTTCTATTCCACTGTGGGCGTTGGGAGTTGTATTTTAAAATGCTAGATGTAAGAGACTGCAATAAAAGTGAAGTTAACAACAGCCCACACAATATTACTACTATCTGACCCTGATTTGAACTTTTCACTGCTATTAGTGCTAAAATATTCTACTAATGATTTCTATGGAAATACGCTAATAATTGATGCAATATTTCAGTCTTAGTCTCATAAAAATCAGAAATGTCTTAAAAAGGAGTTAAAGCAATAGGACTCCTCGTGCTTCCCACTAGGCGGTCAAGTGCATTTAATCAAATTCTCTCATGCAAAAAATTTCAATTATCCTTCCATAAATATAGATTAAAATATATATTTATCCCATAAACTCTTCTGTTCATTCCAGCATGACTGAAATTGCAGATCTCTCTGTGGTTTTTCTTTCTAAAATCTTTCTTTTGGCAAAGCAGAGGGGAAAAAAAAAAATCCATCTGGACATGTGCATGTTCATTTCCAAAGGAAAACAGGACAACTTCAGTTTTGTACAAAAACTGAATCTCACAGAATGAGTATTTTGGATGCCTTTCAGATAGAAAGTCAAGCTCTTGTTCAGAGTTGGTAATTTGGCTTCTCATGGATCATTTGGATTAGAGGATGACTATAGTATCTTCATGGAACTAAACCAAGTATCTCCAGAATATAACGTGTTACTTTTTACATGCCTCTGCTAGAAAATAGAAATACTGAAATAAAGATTAAAATAGGAGCAATGAGGGACTTTCTGATTGGATAAAATATTTTGAGAATGCTTCGCAAGTATTTGCTTAGATCTGCATCCCAGACCAGTCCTTTTGTGACCTTGTATAAGGAAACTTCTGCATCTGACATCTTGAGGTTTTTCCTTTAGGCAGCTGCTGGAATGTTTGTAAAATTAAGGTTGTTCATAGTTCTTTCATCCTTCAGCAAAATCTTCTGTAGACACTCCCTCAAAATTTGGGGAAAGAAAAATAAGGTAATGGGCCACAAAAAGGGGTGGGGGAAGAACATGTAGAAAAAAAACACCACAGAAGCAGCAAATCTATATTTCTATATTCTGCTTTGCTTTTTTGTTTTGTTTTCTTCCATTGGCAGGATTTAACTTTGTCCGTGCAAAGTAGGCAGTGCTGCTCTATGCATCCAGTCTGACAGAAAATTATCTCCAAGCAAAATCATCAAGATCTTGCATCACAATTTAGTTAACCTTTGTGGTCTGGCCGTACTGGGAAGCCTTGTCCAGAAAATTCTCACTGCTTCAGTAGTTGTACGTTTTTCATTGTGCAGTGTATTTTCTAAGAGCCATCACAGTCTGCAATTGGCGTACTTGAAGTAGAGCTAAAAGTTGTTGTAGGTGGCAGGTGGTGCTACATATTCCATGCATTGGACAATGCAGGTTATGACTCAGCCATAACAGAATCTACCCATATTTATTCACCTTATTTTTGCATTCATTTAAAGGAATTATCTCATGAATCCACTCTTGTTCCTTCCAGGCAACCAGAGTCACTGCTCTAGCTCTGTACTGTGAGGAGATTGCAAGGAGACTACGGTGCATATTAGTCAGAATGATCATCCTAAGCTTGGGGGGTCATGGGTAAATAGGGATTTGGGTTCTAATCTAACCCTGGCTTTAGATTAACTGTATCAGGCCAGCTTCAGGCATTCTGGACTGATTATTTTTCTCTAGGAAAAATAGCAGCTGACATAACCATTTTTATTTTGTGATGAAACAGAAAATTCAGTAGAAATAAGATGTTATAATGTGCTTTTTATGCCCTTCCTTCCCCCCCCACCCACAATAGTTTTCATTCTTGGGTTTTCTGCAGGTGAGTTCTCCCACTTCGTGAAAGCTGACAGGTTTCAAAGGATGCTCAAACAAATAGCTGGTTCTGATGAGACAGCTACCTTTTCCGGCAGGCATTCACTTGAAGTGCATCAAATTTTAGCTATCTTACATAGGGATCAAGGGCTAAGTTTGAGAAACCATAAAGAGATCCAAACACTTGTGACTGCAGTGAGATTACTCATGCACTTAATGTGCTTAGTACCTGGCTGATTCATGCTTTAACAGGAGGTTCTTTGTGCTGTAGAGGAAATTAGTAAGAGGCTTGACTCTATCACTTGTTAGGTGAAGTTCACTAGTAAAACTGTTATTCCCAAACAGCCCATATTTAGGGGATCATTCTATTTATAGAAGAAATTCAGTGATTGTGGGAGAAAATTTTATGCACACTTTCTTTGTTTTCCTTCTGTTCATTTGGAGATTTATCTTTTCTGGTTATCCTATATATGTAGGTTTCTAGAAGTGCTTTTATACCTTGTGCTTCTTACCCTGTGCAAGAACAAACCGATGCTTTATTCTTTTTGCGGCAAATTGTTGCTGAGTAAAGATGGTACAGAGAATAGAGTTTCATGTGTTTTCTTTGTTTCTCTGCAGAAAAATGAAGTGACAGGTGCTTAGCCTCATTTTTCATGCTGGCTTTGCCATGCCATTTTCACCAATAATGAAGGCAGCTGCCAGAGCTTGAGGAAATCAGGCGAAAAATTCAGCTGGCAGGTAGACCCAGACACTTTAAGAAATGTAATCTTATGTTAGCAGATGGTAATTAAAAGGCAGAAGAAATAAAATTTTGTCTCAGTTTTCTGCACTGTTACATCAATTAAATCTGCAGCAGAAATGCAAGCAGAAAATATAATTTGTTTTCATGTGGCTACGCAGTATGATTGTATGCAAATCTAATGATTTGTTTTGCAAAGACAATTGCAATTTTTTAAACCTAAGTAGAATAACCGATCATTTCCAGAGAGTATGTTGTATGCAGTAAATCTTCGGTCTTCAATATGCCCAATGCAATGAAAATCATCTCCTCCTTGTTTTCTATTCATTGTTAAACCTCAAATTGGATTCTGCTGTCTATGCGCTTGCAGCTTTCAATAACACCAATTTTAATCCTAACAGTTCAGTAAATCTTACTGTGGAGAACTAATCTAGCTCAGGCCTCAGCAGGGGTGCATCCCCTGAAAAGAGAATATCCAGAAAGTGCAAGATTGAACTCGGGAAGAGTTGTTACGATCTTGCAGGAAAATGATGTTTCAACTCTGACAGGATTCCTAAGGATTTTCGCTTTTTCCTCCTACTTGCAGACATCTAGGTTTGAGGACAGAACCTTATTATTCCTCATATGTTACTTCTTACGGCTGCTAGGATCATGAACAACATGTGCAAATCAGATGAAGTGTGAAATAATTACACAATTAAAGCTCATTATGGTAGTGGTGAAACTGCAGTGCTGGTGTAGTTATGTCACTGTTTCCATAGCTAGCTTTGATTTGTGTGGCTTTTATGAGTCATGCATAAATATTCACCCAAGTTTGTAAAAATTCACCCAATTTTGAATGTTACACTATAGTCAAACTTGAATGATATTTTACTAAATGCAGTTAGTCATTTTTAAACGACATGAGGTTTAGCTTAAAATTGATTGAATGACTAGATGTGTTCTGTAACCAAGCCAGGTTTGTCTGTGATGCTGAAACCATGTGTCCTTTCTTACCTTCCTCACAAAGCCTGCATTACAGACAATGAGAAATAACTAAGATATGTTGCTTAAAAATGCAGTTCCCATTTCTTGTGTCCCATTGACTGATTGCTGATGCCTCTAAGCATAATGGAAATTTTATCGCTGTAGCTCCCATTCTAGTGAGACTGGTATAGCAAGGACCATTTTTTTTTTTTTATGTTTTTTTTTTTTTCTAAATTGTTCAGTTGAGCAGAAATGCAAACACACTCCTTAAAGCTACAGTGATCAAAAATGTCACTTCAGATCAACTAGTTAACTCTAGTTGAGTCTGGTGACATTTCTACTCATGTAAACATATAAAAATAGATGATCATATAAAGATGTGGGATTTTTGAAGTTCTTATGAATAGCAAGGAATATTAGTTTTGAATCCGAGTTCACATTTATTTCACATTTGCCCATGGAGTATTTCTAAATTTTTACATTTAAGAAGATATGGAGTATTTCAGTGAGGGATTTCACTTAGGAGATTCTACTTGAGAGAGAAAAAACTAGGAGGGGGGGAGAGGAGTGGGGGCTGGGATGAGGAGGGGGGTGACTGATTTATTGAGAGAGACTCATACCTCTTTTGCTAGCTACAAATTTTTATTAGTAGGATCACCAGTCATAAGAAGTGGACAGGCACCAGACTTTTCATTAATGCAGCAGAGCACAGAGAAATCTGCAGGAACAGGATAGCATAGGAAGCAAATATGGGGTAACAGCTTCTGATCCCGATTTGACCGGTGGCGACTGGAAACATTTCATCTCCTGGTGTGGTCTCTGAGGTTGGGTTTTACTCTGTTTTTTTATTCTAGGTCATGAAATTTGTCTTGTGGTCACTGGTGATGAGCACTGATGTCTTCAGAAGCAACTGGGAAGCAGTGGCAGAAGGGGAGCAGAGGCTGCAGTTCCTGTTACACACACACAGCCCCTCCAGGGAACTCGACAGGAAGGGCAAGCAAGGGATGAACTTCAGCTTCTCCAGGATCCAGGTGTTGGCTTTTATAGTCACATCAGGTAACACATCAGTTGGTACATGACTGAAGGACTTGCAGTTGTGGGCAAGCAGAAAGCGGAGGAGTTTGTACTAGGAAAAGCCTCTGTTTGTGGCATCTTGGCAGCAGCTGCCAAGCGAGCCTGTGGCTAGGGGCATGTCCTCTACAACATGTTTCCTTTGCTCTGGCCACCATCCTGACCCAAATGCCCTTGGCACTCCGTTCCTCGAGCTCTCATTCCCCCAATAATAGTACTATTGCCATGTGGCATGGTACTCTGAAACGTGTGCTTACATCCACAGAGACAGCAAATACATTTTTCCTAGATACCGAGGCCACAAATGATTCTTGAACTTGGCTGAAAGGTTAGGACATTTAACCCATCCTCCTAAATGTTAGTTTTTAACTTCATACTTTCTGTCATGCTTACCTCACCACATTATTGAGTCTTAAACATTTTTGAGAATCAGAGATGACCAAAACAAAAAATGGCATTGTACAAGTGTGAGAAACTTTCTCTGCTTTATCTGTGTTAAATGGGGGTGTAATTAATAATGTTGCTTAGTACATCTCACTTTTTCAGCAGCCTTATGATTGTACTTTGGTATCAAGTAAGGTAGTCCACCACTGTTAAGCTTTTTGCTTTCTCTAGAGACTGACGTTTAACCTCTAAATTGTTCAGCCACAGGCTTTAGATCTGGGAGCTGTGTTTGTACTTGGCTTTGCCACACACAGCAAGTCTGTAGTGGACTACGAATTCCTGGGGTAGCTGGGGATGTTCATCATTGTCTAAGAAGCCAGTGCTGCTGCTTTTGAAATTTTATCTGTGTCCTCTGAGAAAAGATCTTTTTTATATACCCAAAAGGATAAAAACCTTTCAGCTAAGGCCTTCCAAAAAAGGAATGCTGTATTCCTCCTGCTGAGACTTTGTGTTGAAGGAAACAGATGCTTCATTTGGTTTCACCTCTTACACAGAAATCAATACTAAGTCAAGATTCTGAAAATGTATAAAGCAAAGTCCATGCATTTACACTGGCTCTTCTTTAAAATCCTTAAATGCCATTAGATGTTTTGTGGTCTCTAGTCTTAAAGTGCCCTATTTGGGGCACTTTGAGGGGCCCGGTGGTCTTAAAATTCTGAACACCCTTTCTTGACAAACTAGGGTGTCTGGGTGTGTCTCATTCTTCACAGAAATCACTGATAATAATAAGTAACTGTTGGCTTCAGTATTTATGCCCTGTCCCCTTACGAAGCAGCTACCTCCTCCATTTTCAGAATTAAGACAGAAATATTGGGAGAGGTTTGAAAAATAGGAGGGGCGTTGGGACTAGGAAATGCTGTGGCCTGACAACAAAGCTAGAGGGGTTAAGTAAGCTCTTAAAGAGGGAGGTGAAGTGGGAGAATATGAAAATAGTTTGGATTCAGTCTGACATTTTCTTTTATAATACTTGCCTTCAGTTGGCTCATGCAGCGATAGTAATTTCTCAGCACAATGTCAGGGACGTAAAGAAATGTGACACCCTTCCCTGCTAACTCAGGCTGCCTGCTAGAAATTATCATTCATTATCATTATTATAACTAGCCAACTCCAAGTCTGATCCCACTTCAGTGGCACTGAAATGGCAAAAATCCCAGTCCCATCAACAATATAGGCTCAGGCCTGAAACTCTATTATTTAAAGAAATCCAGTGGTGATTAGTGACTGTAGCTCTGTTATTGTATCTGGGATTTATGCTCTGGTTTTTAATGGAGTGTGTTAAATTAGGAACTGTAAAATAGTAGCTACTATGAGAAAAATAGTTCAATGAGATTTTAGAGTTTTGATATCATATGTTACCAGATGTAGCTGCTCAATCAATAAAACGGCTTGTCTTGGTCAGCATTTTTCTCCAGTGGATAAACTTTCATAACTACCCTGCCACCACAATTAAAAAATACCTAGATGCCTTCCTTCTAGCTTGTTCAAGCTGATGAGAAACTGGTAAGATGGAGTTTCAGTGCCTATGACATGTTGCTATCGCTTGGCAATGTTCAAATGCAGAATATTTCAAAACCAAATCTGTAAGTCTGCACATTACTTTGAGGAAATGTGTCAACAAAATGCTGTCAGCTCCTTGCCTCTTGACAAGTTGTACAGATTTCAGACTACTCTGAACCATAGCGTGTCCTTCAAAGCAGCAGATGTCCTTTTTGGCATTACTGGTAGTACAGTTAGATTGCTTGGTGGCTTTTTTAAAAATGATTTTTTTTAAAAAGAGGTTCTGATTGTAACTGAGGCCCAAGATCTGGTCTTAATAGGATAGAGATGAGCAAGGGAAGCTTCTTTCTGATGTATCTGGCGATGAGAAGAAGGAAACCCTGAAGACTTTCACACTTGCCTTCTTTGGTTTCCTAGAGGTATGGGGTGTCCTGAATGACAAGACTGGCTAATTGGAAGCTGCTTCTCTTGGCCCTAGAAAGGGAAACAAATGCTTAGAGTGCTTGTTCAGCTTGAGAAGTGTCACATGTCTAGATGAATCTTGCTGCTGTCACTGTAGTATGTAATTTTCTACCATTTCAAGAGGGGCAGCACTGAAATAGCGCCCATTTTCCAGTCTGAGAAAATCCTCTGCTTGCAAGGTACTTCTGGTTGCTATTATCTTCTCTTCTTGTGAGCTGGCTTGGCTGGAGAGGTTCAGCTGTTTCTAGTTTTCATTGAAAGGGACTAAAATACACAGATTCAGCAGGTTTAATGATTTATATGCCAGCTTAATAGCTTGTTAGACTGGAGCATCTTGTCATGAGTTGAGAGATAGTAGAGTGCCTTTCTCAGTTAGCTCTACAGGTTTATGTGTGTTTTGTGTGCATCCTGGTGTTATACTTACCTAGCGCCTTTTGGGGCCCATGAGCTGCTTTTATTCCCTAAGGCCGCTGCGCATATGCTTCTCAAATAGGCTATTTGTAGCCTACCAACTGAAGATTTGTAGAAAAGAAAGTTGATCTCTTCTATTATATGGATTCTGAAGTTTTGCAAGATTTAAACTAGTCAAAATGTCTTTGAACAATTAAACTTTCAAGTATACTTATTTAAAAGGTATGCGCTTTGACTCCGTCTTTTGTTTGTAAATTAAATCTGATTTCCTTACATTCTGTAATAGCTTGTAGTTTTATTTTTCCTGGCATAAAAGCACTTTCTGTCTATCCTTCGGTTAGTCAAAGGTAGAATTCTCTCCCTGAGCGAGAGATTAGTTTTTCTCACTGGAATTTCATACTGCAGGATGACAGTCTTCTCTGGCACACAGTAAGCTCACCATCATCCACAGTATACATGAAATCATAATCAAAGACAGATGCCTTTGCCTGTTATAAATAATCAGTGCTGCTTGCATAGACCTGGAAAAATCCTTGTTTAGACTGCTCTTACTTTCTTTTTTGGACCTCTGTATTTCCCTTGGCCTTTCCTTTTTTCATCTTTTCTCTGTCTCTAATTCTAGATATTTGCCTAAGGAAATAAAGGAATGGGGAAAGTAGACCTTGGCACTCTCTAAATTCTCAGTGGATTACCCTATGGAGTGAAATTAAATACAAATGACATATAAAAGGGAATGGCCTTTTAATTTATAGCAAAAATCCCAGTTCACAATAAATCCGTTCTTTCCTGTTTGTTCATGTGCATGATGAGAACATATCATATGCTTCTGTGAAGCTGATGTAAAAGCTCTTTGTTCCGTAGGATTAATTTCTTGGAATTGGTGAAAGGTTCTATGTAAATATCAAATAGCAATTGTGGATCCACTTTTAAATTGGTGAACAAATTTACTTGCTTTTCAGCAAAGCCCAGTACAGTGCTGACTATTTTAACAGCTTCTTGCAAAGGCATGGTCATTCCAACTACAAGTTGTCCTCAAGTAGTGGTGAGATTTCTGAGATGTCAGGACTTGGAAGAAAGCTTCTTTTGGGACAGTGTTTTCAGATCTCTGTGGAAAAATTCCCCTCTAGAGGTAGAAGGCCATCATGAAATTTTATCCCTGAGCAATACACAAAGCTCTTTTCTGAGTTTTAGGTAAGGTTTTCAGATGCAGTCGCTACCAAAATAATTTTTATTTAAATTTTTGGCACTGTTTCTGAATAAACAGTGTGTGAGAATGTTGTGCTGTAGTGTTTTGTACTCTAGGGTTATAAATTCTTGTGTTGTTTTCTTCAGGAACGTGTAGTGTGATGAGGCAGGGATTATGAAAAGAGCGTTGCACGACTAACAGGTTTCTGCTACACAATCAGCATTAAGAATTCTAAGCCTTTAAATGTCTAAGCACTGTTGTGTTGAAGTTCTTGCCATGTCCTGTGTTCTTACAGGAGCTTGGCAAAGGCCTACCATTAAGAAATGAGAACATAGTTTTGCTTTGCAAGGATGGTCAAACAATACACTCGGGGTAAAAACATTAATCCGTTAGGTTATTTTGCTGCAGAAATACGTTTGCAAAGTTCACGTGGCCTGATCCCATTAAGAATGAAATTGGTAGCACAGCAAATCATGATCATTCTTACACCATTCATCAGCAAGGCCTTCTAATATGGAAAGGAATTTTAAAAATATCTAAGAAGGGTCTTCGTGGGGGAACAGCAGGATTTTGTTTTTAAAATCTCAGCGGTTTGCTAAAATTTTGATCCCTTCCCTTTCTGAGTGAACCATCAGTTTTAACCCCAAAGGTCAGCTTTGCTCATGATAAAGTGGTGGTTGAGAAGTTGTTTACTTCTCCCCCCCCCCCCCCCTTTATTTTAAAGCATATGGGCCAATTACAGTAGTAACTGTTAAAACTCTTATTTTACCATGGTTAAAACCAAACTGCTATGGGTGCTTGCCCATTAGTGTTAATAGTTTTTCTCCTTTACTGAATGTTTTCTTCCTCTGCACAAGACCATAAATATATTATGGGCCAAAGGAAGGTACAATCAATTTGCCTTTGACACATAGATTCAAGCTGGTCAATTAGTCATGTTAATCATCTTGTAAAATACAGTTTTTCTTAACAGAAGCATCATCTGATTCAAGTGCTTAAGTCACTTGTCCGAAAAAACACCTGTTCCTGGCATTAAGGTGATTTACTGATACCTGTTGCCCCAAAAAACATGCCAGGTAGGTCAGATGTGGTTGACCTGGTCCTGAGATCTTTGTGTATGGCAGCCAGGCTTTGTCTCATATAATTTTGCCTGGGTTTCCTCTTCTTTGGGAATCATTTAAGAATATAATAATACAAATCTAATGGACTGAATACCCCCAGCTTGCAGCTACACCGGTAATGTTTTTATTTCCCTTTTGTGACAAGAAGGATCTGACTACATTCAGCCCCTGATACTTCCCTTGGTCGTTGAATATACAGTTGGTTAGCTGTGCAGGGCATCTGCAAGGAGAAGCACAAATCAGTTTGTTTGCTGACTGGCTCTATCTTCCATAGCATGTTCAAATGTGACACTGTTCTCTGGTGATATGGTTTTAGGGAATGAAAACCTTATGGAGTAAGCTACATGCTCAAGCTATTGCTGAAATTCCTGTTCTATCTGGAATGCCATAGAGTCTTTTTGAAGCCTTTGTGTTCGAAAGCAGCGTGTTTCCTGATAGCTGATACTCAGTGTTTTGAATAAAGCCATGGCAGAAATGTCACGCTGAAATATTGCCCAATTGATACTTACACCCCTTTAATCATCCATCGGACAAGTGAGGCACATATCACTGATATGAATGCTGCATGTTGACTTTCCAGCTCTACTGGATGTAGCTTATGTCTAGGTTTGTCAAATCAAAGCATAAATTGTGCTCTGATCCCTGGAAGAGGTTTCCTATTTTTCCTTCCTTCCCTTTTTCTTTCTTTCCACCCTGTTGTTTGATTTCTCTGTGATGAATGACAGATTAGAATGGAAGCCAGTTAAATCATTTTATTAGCGAATGATGAATTATACTGGGTTTGGGTCACAGTTGCAAACGGAATCATCTTCTCCAGAAGCACGAATTTCACTAAAATTTTGCATAAAATTAATTCAGTTAAACCAATGCAACCTGTTTTCCTTGTAAAAACAGTAAATCCAGCTGATAAAATATTTTAGGACAAATCATGCAGTTACTAGTTTAATGAAAATTGCTAAAGAAAGTTTTGCTATAATTTATGCTTTTTTGATCGCCCAGCACGAGCTCTGTCGCATAAGCTGTCTGTAAACAAAGCCTGCACCTCCAGCCTTTTTTGAGGCTCTCTACCATCAAAACCAAGCCATGTAACAGTATCCTTTGTGGTGCCCTCCGCATAAATAAGGCTATTGCTGCTGAAGTAGTCCATTAGACAGATTTTGTGAGTGCACAAAAGGTATAAGCACTTACTTTCTAGTAAGTAATTGTATATTTGACCTAGTGCACTATGTTTGCAATCCTTTCAATTAATGTCACTTGAAACTAAGTCTGATTCTTCCTTTCCCTCACCCAACAGAAGTTAATTTTAAATCAAAACCCATGCAACTCTGATTTCATCTTAATGTATGTTACATCACTGAGAAGCCTGGCTTAATGTTGCTCATCAGCATCCAGCTTTTCTGCGGAGAAACGGTAAGTGAAGAAAAATAACTATGTGTTTGTGCACAGAAGTGCGACGGGGGGTTCAGTACAGATAGTGTAAATAAAAAACTCTCTACAAAAGCAACCATTGATGTGGTATCTAAGGAGATGTCATCCTCAAGCACGAGTTAAGTTAGTCTCTAGTAATTCACCAAAGCTAGGATGTCTGGAACTACGTAAACCTGGTTCACTTTCTGTGATGTGCATGAGTCCACATCACACAGTCATTCTGAAGCATGTGATTTTGGGGACAAGCCAACAGATCAGAGCAAGGTGGGTGGCTGGAAGTGCAGAGGAGAACTTCAGCTCTGTTTTCCAGGAGGTGTTTGTGTGTACACATGAATGTATGTATCTATGCTTCAGAGGGAGGTGTGGCTAAATGGAATGGCCAAGAAGAAGGACAGAGACAATACTAGATCGATAAGGAACAAAGATGGAAGGTAACATGGGACTGATAAGAAGCAAAAAGACTCACCGCTGGATCCGGCCCAGCCTTCTTTTAAAATAACTCCTTTTTAAAATAACTCTCTCCAACATGTCATATTTTACATCATCTCTGTCTTACGTTTTGGAATTCTGACTCTCTTGTCCACTTAAGTCACTCAAATGGCCTTTCTTAGGTGTTCCTTATCTTGGCAATTTTCAGTGGGGATGCCAGGAAAGCTAAATCCCTTTCCTTCGTCTTCAAAAGCATAATCTGGGCCAGGATTAGTCTTGCTAATAAACATGTACAAGAGAACTCCTTTGTGGATTTCTGTTTTTCTAACTATTTACTTTAAAGGACTATCAGTTTCTACCCTCCCTCAGTGAGAGAATTGGAGGTTGCCTTGTCTCCCAGTGTGTTGTGGAGGGGAAGCCAGTCTGCTCTTTGAATTTCTGAATTACTTTTTTTCCACTATTTTGGCAGTTGCAATTTTTTGCTTTCCGAAGACACTGACAAGAGCCCCACCATCCCTGGAGGAGCTGTGGTCAGCACTATCTGTTTCCTCCAGGGAATAACAGCAGGGATGGTAGCTCTGTCAAATTAATGTGGGTTAAGGTTACCACCCCTTGGGCTAGCTGGCTAGCTTGCCTTGGAGAAAAATGGTAAGGCTCTCTACGTAAACAAAAATCCCTGTGTGATAGGGAGCTGACATTCACACATATTCAGAATCCTTATTCAAGTTGCTTTAGGCTGTGTGAGAACATATCTTTGTGTCTCAACGTATCTTTGTCCAAACTCAGCTAGTACACTGGAAAACAAGCAGACACTTGAGCAGAGCTGGAATTTCCACCCAGGGAGGAAGAAACAGCACACCAGCCCATTATGCAGCATGTTCGCCTCTTGTCAAAACCAGGCAAATGGATTCAGGTTGATCAATGGCTTTGTGCTGGCTGCAGCTACTGATTATTTTGAGACCATTCATAAATTACGTTTTAAACAGTAATCTATTTCAAGAGCTTGAAAAAATTAGGTGCATGGATTAAAATAATGCACTGCCGTGGTAGCTTTATATGTCATGTCTTGAGGATATGATATTTAGTCTTTGCTGGTGGATGCCTCCATCTGTGCAACCATTACAACTGATACCATTCTGAAAGAAATTTGATGAGTGGCAAAAGAGAATTAAGTTATTTAATTAATGATTTGATTGCACACATGGACATGTAATCCTTGGCCAGATGCGTTCAGACATTTCTTTTTTGGTTTTTTTTTTAATGTAAGCAGCATGGTAGATTTTAGATATCCAGTTACAGGCCTCCACAACAAAGTTTATATTGCCAAGACCCCATTTTCAAGGTATTTTCTTTGTTTTGAGGCTTTTTCTTTTATTTTGTGTGTGTGTGTGCATACAGCATCCCTCTCCTCCTTTTCCGTCTCTGTTTTTGCCTTTTCAGTTCAGCAACAATCACTTCAGCAGAGGCCCTTTGGATTGCTTTGATAAAAGCATTCGAAGAGATCAAAGAGAAAGTAAGACTCAGCTGGTGGCCTTTCCCTTTAAAGCAGTGGCTTTTAGGCCATGCCTCTGCTACAGATGTTTGCTGGCAGGGCTATGTCAAGCCAGGTTTGATAAGGAGTTTGATCCCTGTCAGGCAGATTTCTGTAAGGAGAAGCCCTCGGAGCAGATGCAGTTTTTCTGGCTATGCTATGTGTGCTTGCTTGGCAGGAGCGAGCAATAAATGGACCTGAATATGCTCAGTGATGCAAGTGCATTTTTGTCAGTTTAAAAGGCATGTGCACACAGGAGACCTCGACACTCGTGCTGCAGTGGTACTGACCTGCCTGCCATGCGTTGCTCACACCACCTCAGCCCGTGCTTAAAAGGTTTCACCTTCGTGAAAGGTGCTCTCTGTGCCGTGCAGGAAGCCAAGCACCTGAACCTAAAACTGATACGGCTCTGTTGGCAAAGAGCCTGGAAGAAGTGTGATAAAATAACTCTCTCTGGCGTTTTTTGCTGTCTTCTGTTCTAGCAACTGGTTTAGCCTCTACTGGCACAGAAATTCCTGCTGAGGCAGCCTGTTCTTTTGTTTGGTTTTTTTCCTCCCCAGCTTGAATGAGTTTCTCCTCTATAGTTTAATTCTATTTCATTTGCTGGAAAGCCTTTCTATAAAGACAAGACATTAGTTTTTCCCTCATATTTGACTTTTTTGCTCAGTAGAATTCCTGCTGTGAAGAGCGGCAGAGAAGAGATGGACCCCTAAAACGTGACTGGTCTTGGAGGCCTGTCCTTTTTTTGGTGGAAATGCAGCACTTCTGTGTTTGCCAGAATGGATCACAATCCCACTGTTCTAAAGAATGTTTCCTCTTGTTAATGGCTTGAGCATGTCAGTAATTTAGGCACTTAAGAAAAGGAGAAATCCTTTCATTTTCAGGTTGTTGTGTTTGTAGTGCTTAACAAGATGCCTTTTGGGGAAAGCATCCTTCAGCTTAAACCCTGAAACACAAAGATGGACCGAAGGGCTCCTGAGGCTGTATTGGGCAGTGGTACCAGTCGGGGTGCCCATCTGCACACACTGGCTGGAGCTGATGTTCAGAACTGTGCTTTCTGGAACAGCACAAGAAAAGGCTCTCATTTTTGCAATGAGAGCTGCTCTAGGCTTGCTTATTTTACATTAAATTTAGGGTGTGGCATTGCTTTCTCCTGACACCGTCCACAGTAAATTAGCTTTCCTTTAAATTAAGTTCTTATGGTGTTTGTTTTTTCTTGTATAGCCACTAAAAATGGTCCAGAATGTTGATAACACACTAACTTTAAGCATATTACTGAACTCTACAACTGTGAATTCTGGTAAGTGCTCTCTAAGCACAGGGTTTGTTTGTTTGACATTTTTAGTAAGAGAACTTACCTTTTACAGAAAAAAACCAAGTATTTACAAACGCTATTGCCTACTGCCTGTATCTGTTTGAATGAACCTAGAGGTTATGCCTTTTCCTGGATTTATTTTGCCTTTTTTTAATAATTGTTTCAAGGTGTGGTGTGGGTTTCATGGTGGGTTTTTTTTTCTCATGTTATAGTTTTGGGGTTTTTTTGTTTTTTTTAAAAGTATGATCTTCAAGCCTGCTTTTGCAACAACCTACTCACTTGGGAGACTGATCCAAAGCACTCTGAAATCAATGGAAAACCTCCAGCAGGTTTCATGAGCTTTGGCAAAGGCCTTTTTTGAAAGCGTGTGAATGAAGAAGGCTTTTTTTGGTCTTCACCGTTGCATTCTTAAAGCTGTGTAAGTAGAAAATTGGATTTATTACTTATAGAAGTGGATCTACAATGACAAAGGACCTGTAGTTTTCTACTGTAAAGGATATAGTTTGGCAAGATGTACAGCAGGTAACTCTTATGATGTGAAAAATGCAGACAACTGGAATTAACTGCAACCGAATGTACCCTGGAACCAAGGTTGTAATTTATAATACATTCAAGAGTGCATTGCAGACTCCTCAATCGATAAGTTAATGAGAAAAAGGCCCGCAATTAATTACAAATCAACTGGGTCAATATCCTGTAAATGAAAGATATAAAATTGCTAGCATTTGGATGAAACTTCTTTGCCAAGTGTATTTATAAACCTCATATAAAATATGATATTTATAAAAACAATAAGTGCTGCTTATGCTGCTTTGATTTCCTTTTTGCTCTGAAAATTTAACTGAACTGACTTATTTCAACATGTTTTCTTCTGCGTATAAAAGAACTGAAGTAATCTTTTACCTTTAATTTGAGACCTTACAGTGAAGCATAAGAGCTGTAAATAGGACTCCCAGGGTGATGTTACCCATGACTAAATTGTCAAAACACCTAAAATGATGAAAGTTTCTGGTCAAATGATTCTCCTACTACATGGCAGGACCTGAAGCATTCTAACTGGTGGTCTTGGCAATCTAACATCTTTAAACACATCTACAGAAATAGTCACAAAAAGGGTAACCAGGGATTGAGGAGAGGGGTTAAAACTGGTGCTTTGTCTGCATGGGTCTCTAACTTCAAACAACTCTATTCCGTTATATCTTGCAAAATTGGGAGTGCTACTTGTCTGGAATCCTTTTCATCTGGCAGTGATGATTTTTTTTTTTTCCCCATATATATTTTATTACACTTCTGTGTTTTATTAAAAAGGTGGAGAACAGTCATTTCCAAGAAGGAAATAATAGTATTAAACATATGAATCTCTACTTTTTTTGTAACATGTTTGTTTGGTTACCTTGCTGCATACTTTTTACTGTCCTTTTTGTGGGGCAATGGAAATCAGAAGATTGTGTTGTAATTCCATGCAACATTGATGAGACTGACTAAACAATGTTCTTGAACTGCAACACATTCATTGATATTGGAGATTGTTTTTTCAAGCAGGTGGACAAAATGCTGTAAAAGACACTAACAATAAAGGAAAAGGTTAGGGCTTTATTACTTCATTCACCCCCTGTTTCTTCACTGTAGAGTCTGCTGGATTTAATTTTTATCATCATAGGATTTCACAGAGATGTTACTAGATTTCCCAGGTTGTCTGAGGTTCTTGGGGTTGCTTATTCAGATTAAAAATAAATCAGGCTTGTTTGTTGTTGCAGAGAAGAACAATTTTTATTTAATTATTTATTTTAATTTACAAATAAGGAAATCAAACTCTGCCCACACAGTGTTCCTGGATTCACCGTGGAAGTCCAAACCACATGGGAGTTGCTGAGGCATGATGTGTGAACACAGTCCCTTTGTTTTCATCATTCAGGGTAGACTATGCTGCACTTGTCAAGTTAATGAAAGAAAACATGAAAAAGTGGAAAGAGGGAATCTGGAACAGTGTGTGGAAGTCAGTGAGCAGCAATCCACTGAAAAGAGGGCCTTTTCTTTAAAAGGGGCAGAAGTTTGGAGCAACCTTTAGCAGGAAGTACAGGAATAAGGGTGTTTACTAACTTTTTTAGACTTTCCAAATTCGGAAGTATGTTGATGCTCTATTTTTCTTCAACACTGCTTTATTTTTTTTTTTATTTTCTTTTTAAGAAAGCCCCTGGAGCCTGTTTTTATTTCATGATAAAATACTAACAAATCAAGGTCTTTTCAATTCTGTTAAAATGGTAGTATTCATTATGTAGGCTACTGACTACAGGTTTAGAACACCAGAATGTTTGATACAAAAATATACTGAGCCTTGAGCCATTTCTTATATATTGGAAGTGATACATAGTAAAAAAATATACCTAAGGTATGTAGTATTGCATGATTTTAGAGGAAAATGTCTCTGACAGATTACATCGTAAGAAATGACAGGGGTGATATTTGATTTGTGTCATCATAGCTTCAACTGCAGCTCTAGCTTAGTGCTTTTTCTCTCTGGCTTCAATGCAACTATCATCACACCTGAAGTGAAGCACTTGGTGACAATGTCTGAGGAACACTGAGTTGCTTTCCCACATCATTAACCCTGATGTTTAGAATATCTTTCTTTTTTCCCTTTTTTTTTACAGTTTCTAATGGTTAGGATGCAGTGTCCCCATCTACCCAAGCCTTCAAACCCATGTGAATAGCACCAATGAGGACAGCAGTAAAGCCCTCTGGGAGTCTTGGTTACTGTATGGGTTTCATGAGACCTCAATGAAATCTCTTCAATCTGGGCTGTGGCTTTCTTTTCTAGAGCTAGGTTAGCTTTGTTGACACTAGAATTATTAAATCACCAGCACTGCAGATTTTTAGGCTAGAGAGTCATGGTCTGTCTCCATGTGAATGATGCCTTCAGCTCACAAAACTCTACTGTTACTTGCAATAAGAGTTGGATCTGTTTCCAGTCATCTTTGTTATTTCCTGTGACACATCTTTTCTCAGCCTCTTTCAATAGAATCTTGTGGGGTTTTTTATAATGTACAATAAAATGTAGATATGTTAGTGTATTATAATATATCCATCAGTCCAAGGTAGGAAATAAGAAAACCATGATGACTGCTCATGATTCCATCAAAGAAAACCCTTTTTGGAGTGGAAAAATATGTGATATGATGGTTGTCACAATAACAAGAATTTCCTATATCATTTATTTAACTCTTTCAGTATGTTTTATATACAGCCAAAAGGTTGTCCTGCCACTTATTTTTCACCTGCAGATTTTCAGTGTTTCTGTCTTAGTCATTTCATCTTTCTAGAGACTCAGTTCTGATTTGAGTTGCTATTTCTCATTCGCAGTGACAGCGAGAAATATTAGTCAGTCACACCTGGAAGAAGAATTTAGTATATAAATGTCCAAATATAGGCTGTCTTTTTTTGCTGGTTTTTTTTTTAATAAAAATACAGAAAATTAAAAGAAACATTCTCAAATGAACAAGAAATAAATAAAAGGATGATTATATTTTAATAAAAGGTAGTGTTGACCTAACAGTGACAATTATTGCTTTAGTCAAAATAGTGGTGTCACTGGTGGTGATACAGACACCTGCAAATTACCAGAGAAAATGCCTACATTTCACATCCATGGAAATAATACTGCAAATTTAGACTGCTTCTATTTCAAACACAACCCACCTGCTTGGAAAGCTGCAGATAGATTAGAAATGTCCATGAAATCTGTCCAGCAAGAAATTCTGTTACAGTAACATTAGCTGATTTCCATTCAACCTGGTGAAACACAATAATTTTTTTTGTCTGCATTTTCCTTATTAGATATTCAAATGAAATCTAAAGACTTGAAATCTGCATTACTATGAATAGATATCTTTTCATTAAGCTACTGGAACTAATTGGCACTGGAATGACATTTCACATAGAATTCATGAAGCTGTCTTTTGAAAAATCAAAACCATGGACCAAACACATTTTTTTATATATATACATACATATATATATATATAGTGGTATCTGTATTTTTAGTCAACTAAAATAATGCTGCTTCCACAACTCCATGGTAGACCATGCTTAATTTCTTTTGATTTTCATTGGGCTTCTGAAGTACAAATGCATTACAACAATAATCAAGTTTTAATTTAAAGGCATTCCTTAGTGTACCAAGTCAAGCAGACTCCCTTCCCTTCCTCCCTTCCCTCCTTCTTCCCTTTTTCGGGGAAAGTGAGGGTAACACCACAGAATGTTTTTCTATCTTGGTCATTGTTTGTTCCATTATTCTATTAGGGGCAGTTGTAGAACTTTTTACAGTCATTAGTGTGATAAGTCTATTGGCATTGATTGGTCTCATGGTGTAAGTGGTGGAAAAAAAGGGTCTCAGTATTAAGTAGTGCAGCACAGATGAAATATGAAGCTAGAGGTGATTTCTTGTCTTATGTACTACTATTAATAGAGTTATCAGTGGTCAGTTATTAAAAAAAAAGTAGAAATACCCCAGTATTATAGGCTTCTTGTGCTTTTTTGACAACTACAATTCTGAGACATGCCACAGTGTGGCCATTTAATAGCTGAACTGGTCATAAAATAGATAAACAGTCAAAGAAGCAGCTTTGGAGTGGTTCTCTCTCACTATACGGGTGTGTTCTACCATCTAAATTTCAAATGTAACGCAATGTTTTCTTCTTTAAAATGATACTGGGGGGAAAAAAGTCTACAGCATATCCAGCATTTCCAATAAGGGAGGTGACTTCTCTTGGCAGTTGACATTAAGTAAGAAGTAGTGCTCTGGACAGCAATGAACCTCTCTCCCTAAGAAACATCTGCTGCATGGGGAAGGCACACAGTGGAGAGCGTGTCTCATGTGTGCTGCTTACATCCAGTGGGCTTAGTTAAAATAAATATCAAGATAAGATTTCTTGCTTTGATTTCCAAGTCTGCTGTTACTTTGCTCCATCGCCTCGGTCAATTCAGTTCAGTTTACCTAGCTGTAAAATGTGTTCCATAATATTTACTTGATTTACTGTGATGAAAACTTCTGTTATTAGTTTAGGTCCCCTTTGTTCTAGTTATTGTATACATTTATAAGAAATCAAAGTCGGTGCTTCGGGGAAGGTATTACCTTCATAAATAATGTAGACTGAGGTAGAAAGAAATTCTAGGATTAATTAGGTGAAGTTGGGCAGCTGGGAACACAGCTAAACAACATGGCCATGTTTGCAAAGAAACTTGGGAGGTGTTAGGTATTGAACCAAAGTTTAGTAATTTGGGAATAAGGTGGTTTTTTATCTGCTCTTTCTTCTAAAGAGGCTAACTTACATTTTTTAACATTTTGTTAAGATTTTCTAAAATCCTTGAAAGCTTTAAAAAATAATGACATAAACCGTACATGTGTTTTATGTGACCTGTACAAAGTAAACCATATAAAACCAATATCTGGTAGTAGAGGGCTCTTTTTAAAACATGTATTTTATCAAATTGACAAATGGAGAATGTTGTCCTTTTTTTTTTTTTTTTTTTTAATTAAAACAACAGCAAATTTATCATGAATTTTAACATAAACTACCTTTTGCACTTTTTTTCCTTGCATTTAATTCCTGGTATTTGTTTTAACAGCTATGTAGATTTATTTAAACACTGTGTATCTGAAGCTGAATACCCCTGATTTAGCTTTTAAGTTAAATACACATGTTCATGACTCATACTTGCTGGCCTATAACAAAGCTCAGCTTTGTTGCTCAGTTCTTATGAGACAGCAGTGTTACAACCTTAAACATGACTTTTTAAATTAATTGCAAAAAGGTATGTTGTATAGAGCACTTTCCTGGATTTTTACAAACTATTTCAGTGCCCTGAACTGACGTCTCTTTGGTATAAACCACTGCCAACAATAAATACAAATTAAGTGTGTCCCCGGACTGTTTTGTGAAATTATGGCACAACATTTTGAAATTAGGCCAGCTTAAGATGCAAGGAAAAGTGCTGTTGTTTCTGGCTTGCTACTGTAAATGTAAAACATTGAGATGATGATTCATGAGAAATGGATGGAATTCAATCCTGCCCAGGAAATTCAAATAGCTAACAGGGAAAAGAGGCAGAAATATTTATCATGGCTCTGGGGCCTGATTTGTTTTCTTGAAACCTGATTCTCCTCTGCCTGCAATCTGCGAGAAGTTAGGGAAGATCGATAGCATTTGATTATGTTCACTGGGAAGGAAAGTATTGCCCTATATGGTGCTAACAAGTGGTAATTTGGTTTGGTACTGTTTTTCCTCCCTCTTTTTTCCCCATCTGCCAAATACACTTCAGTTTGGCACTGTTCTGTTTGTGACCTTTTTATCTTAATTGCTTCTGGGATTTGTTAGTTGTTTTCCTTCATTATCCTCATCATTTAACCTGAGTGCTTGCCACTGCTTCTACATCCTTTTCCAAAGGTAGAGATGATCATCCAAACCCAGGAGAAAATGTCTGGCCAGCATTAAGAGTTAAACATCAACTATTGGATTAGAAGTAAGTAGACTGAAGAGTTGGTCAACACCAGCTTTTTTCCATTTTTTTTTTTGGACATGGTTAAATTGCAGCTTGGAGACTTGTCATGTCACAGGGACACAAAAGAGAAAAGAAGGTAGACAAGCCTACTGAGAGTTTCACTTTACTGTCTGAAAAAGTGTACTCATTCTTTCTTGCATTTCTTTTCTTGTATTGATTTCAACTCTCTGTTCTATGTTTTTGTTGCTGTCTCTCACCTTCCTCAGCTGTAAAATAGCAATAGTCCAGCTGCTGCTCAGGTGAATGATTTGTTTTTTCAAATTCCATTCAACACATAAAGTATGAGGTATTATTACTTATCTATTAAGATTCCATTCTAGAAATTCATTTTAATTGCTCAGTATATTTATTCTTCAGAAATCCTCTCTCCCCTGTAGTTTGCAAATGTGAACGACATAAAAGCAAAATTTTACTTGGGATACACTGCTATAGATAGAAGGTATGTTGATATGTTCCTTTAATGCTATATTTATACAGCACGTGAAGTGAAGATAACAGTTATGTCACTTATGCAGCAGCCTCTTAAAAAAAAAAGTATTCACTGACACATCTAGAAATACTCATAACTTCCTTCTGTTCACATTAAGGTAACTTAATACTTCTGTGCTGGCATTTCTTGTCTTGTGATTGTGTTATACTTGTGCAACAATCCTGAAAAGAAATCAGTAATGTATTTGGGGTAAATTTCACATCACTAAGTTGAAGTGTATCATTTCCTTAAAGTTAACATGGCAAGAGATTTAAAATGTGTGTTAATTAATAGATACAAATTACTGTAATCACATTGAGATATAAATTACTGTAATCGTGTCCGCTTAAATCTTTCAGTGATTATAATGCCTTCATTTCTGTGCCATTTTTCTAACAAGATATTAATCTCATGTTGCAAGTCGGTTTTGAATTGGTATAACCCTGTACCTCAGAGACCATTGCTCTTGGAGGAGGCAAATACCAGTTTCAGTGGCAAAAAAAGAAGATTCATAAAGGGAAGAGAAGGTACTGTAGGTGAGTGTGTAAATCAGGTCACCGTGTGTCCATACTGACCTAACCACTGGAAGGCCGTTTCATCACTACCCGTGTTTTGAGAAGAGTTGCAGTGATTGCATGAGGAAAGTAGAATCCAAGGAGGCATCCAATGTTACTAATGCCTTCTTCTAACATAAATGAAAAGGGGTGGGGGAAGTGAAAAGGTTTCATAAGAAAAGTTTAAAACAAAATAATTCATTTTTAAAAAATCATTAAAAAAATTCGTTTAAAAAATCTGATCTGTAGAATACATACAGAACCCTGAAGCAATGTGATTAGAAGGGTTTTAAATCATTGTTTTCTCCACTGTCCTGGAATTTCCCAGGGCACTGCACACAGACAACACAGAGGTCTTCTGTAGAGAAACATATGCCCACACTACTGTGGGTATTTAAAGAGACTTCAGAAAATTGTTGTGACAGCGAAAAGGGATGTTATTTTCTACAAATTAAAGGGTGCACTGCAACACTATTTAGCTCCTGCTTTCATCAGTATTAATGTGGACTTTTGTAAGCCAAAACAAGGAGGAGGAGTCTGTTTTATAACACATTTCTGAGCGCTGCTTTTCCTGGTGTAGGTAAGGGAGAAGGAACTGTTTTGCACAGGATGCTTCTGTACTGTAGTGAAAGGAGGATGCTCACAAGCAACAGATGTTCTGTGTGTCAGGGATTTTTTAAATTTTATTTTATTTTCCTGTTGCTTTTGTGGCAATTTTCTAATAAATAAGAAAATAAAGGTTGAGAGAACTGGGGCTGTTTAGTTTTGAGAGGAGAAGACTGAGAGGGGACCTTATTAATGTCTACAAATACCTACAAATAGGTGTCAAATGGAAGGGGCCAATCTCTATTCTGTAGTGCCCAGCAATAGGACAAGGAACCATGGGTATAAACTTGAGCACAGAAGGTTCCACCTCAACATGAGGAGGAACTTCTTTACTGTGAGGGTGGCAGAGCACTGGAACAGGCTGCTCAGAGAGGTTGTGGAGTCTCCTTCTCTAGAGACTTTCAAAACCTGTCTGGGTGTATTCCTGTGTGACCTGACCTAGGTGATCCTGCTTTGGCAGGGGGGTTGGACTCAATGGTCGCTGCAGGTCCCTTCCAACCCCTAACATTCTATCATTCTATAAACATGTTTTTCTTAAAATATGATTCCTAAGTCTAAATTGATTTCCAAACTTCTGATTTGTTTTCAGTCAACTTTTTGCTTTATAGCATCTTTGACATTTTAATACAATTTAAATAGTTGTACTTTTGAGAAATGTATTGTCCAGTGAAATATTTTCCTTATTTTCTCTTAATGACTGGCTCTGTTCATTGAGAAGAAATATGTAAATAATGTTATAATCAGGGAGGAGAGTTTATAGCCTTTGATGGCTTAAATTCCATGAACAATCATGCCTATGAGGAACTTCTTACACAAATAATCTTGGTAAACTTAACAGGACTCTTCATGTGGTAAAATTACTCATGCAACTAAGCGTTTGAGAGCAAAGTGTCAGTATTCCTCTCCCACATTCCTCCTGTTCCTCCATGAAAGAAAGCCAGCATATGAATATCAGAAGTCATTTTTAGTCTAATATGTCCCAACTAAGGATTTAATCTAGACTAAACAACTGTTTTGAATATTTGCTGTAACTATTAATTATTGAAAATTATTTGAATTTTTCTATCTATTTCCTAGCTTTTAGTTCTTGATTTAAATCAACTGTAGTGTTCCCACTCAGTGTGTTTGCTTGGTATTTGGCATTTATAATATCTGTTTATTGCAATTTACAGTTAGCTGTGTATCTTAAAGTGAATTTATTACTCTAAAAAGGTTCTGGAATGAGTGATTTATCAAAGAAATAAAAATAGCTCAAGCTTGTGCCCTGCTAACAAGGCAGTGCAAGTTTGTGCTTCTTGATGCAACTGTTTCATGGATACATGTTTTAAATAATTGATGAAACAGCTATTTTTCTAAACCAGTTAGTAAACCCAATTAAAGTAGACCTATGAGTTTCTGGAAGCAAGAATACAAAATTTTCTATGGTGTTTTTTGAGGGTTTGATGGCTTGGGTTGTTTTGATCTACTGTATTATCCTTGATCCTTAAGGTAAAAGAAAAGCTAACTGCATTTAACTTAGGCTGAATGTGAGTCAAGTCTCTATCTGATCTACAGCTGCTGAGAATTCACCCTATAATTAGGTTTTTGCAGCACCTTCCCCTCCTACATAAATGTGCAGATGGATTCCTGGTTGTTTTCCTGTGGTCACCAATGTAACCAAGGGACTCATCCGAGTGACAGATACTTGCATTCGTTTAGAATTTTTAATCATGGCTTAACACTTGTCAGCTTCAAAGTATATGCTGTTGGGAAATCAGTGTCGCATCATGTGATACAGCAGTTGTATGCCTGCAATGAAAACAGGTTTTTTGATTATTTTTTTTTTCTTCCATAGCTAAGGTTCACTGTCTGGCCAGCTGCGAGTCGAGCCTTCAAGACATGCTGCTTTGTCTCAATCTTGATCTGGCACATGAAAGGAAATGTGAGGAAGTTTCAAGCGGAGATCGTTTTGCAAGTCCAAAGATGAGGGTAAGGTCAAGTTTGCTTGCATTTTCACAGTATCTCATTACAAACATAAAACGAAGTGCCATGCAGACAGTATGAGGTTTAGTGTAGCAGCATTTTTCACCTTCAGGAGATTTACATTGCTACAGTATTTTTCCCATTCTCCCCTGCATCAAATGAAAATGCCGCAGTAAAGAAAGAGCCATTGTGTTTTTTCAGAAGTGACTCTCCCTTCTAGGGAACAAATATATATGGTGATTTTATCTAAAGCTTTGACGTTTAACTTGCACAGGTTTTGCCAGCATCTCATAGGACTGCAGGGTAATATTAGCATTTAGTTAAGGAGTAAATTGTCATTATTCATGTTTCATCAGTTTTGCCCATAAGTTACTGTGACTGCTTTTGTCGTGTAGGATACTATCCCTTCTTCCGTGCATTCAGAACTGTGGAGGCTACTGTGGGAATCTGTGGGGTGCAAAAATACAGCTCATTATCATTAGCTGTGTGTAAAACAAGAGTTTTAGCCCATAGGGTGGAAGGAGCTGTCTCTGCCCCATAAGGCTCAACAAAAACATTCCCATGAGCATTGCCTTACAAAGCCGATCCTGCCTACTGCCTTGCCTCTGGTGAAACTCTGTTCCAGGCTCAGGCCTGGCTGGTTTGTAAAAATTGTCCTGATTCCACCAAAGTCTTAGTGAGATTTCATAATTACTTTTTCTGAAAACTTTTAGATCTTCAATATGTGCATTGTTTTGCTGCAATGCTTTATGGCTGTATGTAATCAGTTTTTCTTATGGGAGAATTGTTGAATAGCTGTACGTTTCTGTAGAACCACAATTAGCATTTTTTTTTAGCTGTTGTAACATGCTACTGTGCTTAAAGGAAGAAGTATTTTCAGCAAGACTCTGCGCTTTTCAGTTCAGTCCTGTCATATATTTTGTGGATGCTGTGTATGAGGAACTGGTCTGCACACTTGTGAAAGCAGCAGTGTCAATGTTCCATTTGTTGATATCTCCTACAGTGAAGCTGGTGCTGGGAGGGGTTTTCTCCCCAGAACTACAAAAGCAGGAGAGTTAAGAACAGATGCTGTCATTGGTTACATCGAAGCAACTCCCACCAGGTCACTCGGTATCCACATTTTTACACGTTGCATATTCAGCTCTTCACAGAGGCCTTGGTTGTGAAGTCAGGGTAGATGCTTAGCATGATACACACCCATGGAAAACACTTTATTTCCTTAAGCACTTTCACATTTCAGGCTTTTATGTACAGCTTCATTAAGTGCTGGAATATAGATGATGCAGCTGCATGGTGAAGAATGTTTTTTGAGGTCTTCAGATGTCTTATCTCAGATTCTGACAAGTCATGTTGTCATCCCTCAGACTAAAAATCTACACAATGAAATAAGGCAGCCTTCTTTGATAAAGATGTTCATCACTGAACAACACACGTGTTACCAAGGGATCATGTTTAACTTCATGGAGCACTTTCTTCCAGGGAGAGCTGATCTCCGTACAAATTTATCCTGATCAATCTGTGTCCAATCTGTTAGAACATAGAAATGGATGATATCAGCAAAGCTGGCATGTTGCTCCTAGCTCTTCCTGATGGTATTTTCAATACTTGAAAATACTAAAGGTCTAAATGTAGAGAAAGATCTGTAAAATCACTGTCCCCTTTCCAAGAGGAAGGGACAATTCCTGCAATATATATCTCATCTCTCCAAAAGACTTACTTGGAAATCACTTTGCTCCACTGTTTGGCTTTTATTTACATTTAACTTCTAGGGCATGCTGTATTCCCCAAAATAGAGCCCTATTTTTCAACTTTTCCTCATTATTTTGCAGGTTTTTATAAATAAAAGTAATGAGCATTTGCCTTTAAGTGCACCTGTTTTTCCTTTTCAAGGTAGTGTCTTTCATTGTTAACTCTCAAAGAGCAAATCAATCCCTCTAAGCTGCCACATTTTTTATCCTAATTATTTCTTCATTTGTTGTGTTTCTTATTCCACATCTGGATTAATATAACTTTGATCTTCTTCCTTTTAACATTTTAAAAACATTTTAACATTTTAACATTTTAACATTTTAAAAATGTTAATACTCATTTATGTCCCTTTACTTGCCAGCTTCATTAAGGTGTTATTTGCTCTCACCTTTGTGAATATTTGCCTTCAAAGTTTCTTAAATTTTTATAAACATGCACTTTTGCTGCTATCATTAGCTGACATCAGCCATAAATTAACTACTTTGGGTCAAATTCAGCTCACAGTTCTCCCAGGTACTGTCATGAATCCTTCTCTCCTAGCCAGTCTTACACCAGAGAAGCAGGGAGACCAATATCAACATTTTAAGAGCTGCACCTCAGAATAATCTTATTTACAATCAAGAATATCTCCTCCTTTAGAATTTTCTTACTCTTTCTTAGCTAATGGAAATCCCTTGGCCATTTCTGATGCTGCATGCCTGCCTCCTGCACTGCCTGCACTAAAATAGCCAAATGTTCCAAGTTAATGGTGACATGATCCTGAATCTTAACTGTAGTAAATTTTTCTGGTTGTTACTGTCTTTCTGGTTCTTTGTGGCAGGTCAGATTTTTAATCCATGCAATCAGACTCTCCTCTGTTGTTATGTCCGTGACGGTGTATGAAAAGAAGAGCTGCCCCAGAACGTACGTCATTCAGTGATGTACACTTGTGATTTTGCTAATTTTGAGGTGTGTTTTCTGACTAAAAGAAACATCTGGCAAGATAGAGGTTCTTCTTTTAGATTAAAATGGCACACCTTCTGCAAGTGACAGACTATACAAAAGACAACGTTGTTTCTGTTCGTCCCATAACCTGCATTTTTAGCTTAGTTAACTGTTGGAGATTGAAAAGCAAAGACAAAACCAAAAGGAGGTATCTTTGGAGAGAAGTGATAGCCAGTCTGTGATACTAGTCAAGGTCACTAGTCAAGAAAGCTTCAGTGGTGTCATTGATCAAGTTCAAAAAAGAAAAATCTGACAAGGTTTTCCCTGTTAACAAAGTTTGTATTTTAGGAATACTTTATTTGCTGTTGTGTGTTGGTAATTGATATTATACGTACACACACACATTGTTACGAGGTGAACAGGGGTTGTTTAGGTCTCCTGGGAAAGCCCATTTATACAGCACGTACAACAGCTTTACCTCACTGGAATTCAGCCTTTTCATTCCTTTCCCCTCAAGTTCATGTGGATTTGTTGTGTGCTGATATTTGTGCTAATGAGGTGTATCTTTTTCTAAGGTTTTAGATGACTAGTATTAGTACCTTCTCACTGGAACAGAGGAGATCTCTGTCTGGGTAACAACAGGTTGGGAAGATGAAGCTGCAGAATGTGTCTTGGTCTAAGGGAGAGGCTAGAGCAGGACCAAGTCATCCCAGAAGATCCAAACTCTGCTACAAAGAGATATGCTAAACTCAAATATATTGTAAAATTGCATATAAATCATCTTTTATAGGGTCAGTCTGTGGGGGAGCATTGTCCTGCATCAGCTGGTAGAGTCTCTCTCTGAACATAGACTGCCTCAGAAACTGAAATGTTTTGTTCACTGATTTTTTTTAATTTTTTTTTAATTATTTTATCCAATGTATTAATTCCTTTGCTACTCCCTAAATTACTCCCTAATTTACACATAAATCTGCCAGTCCCCTTCTGTTCCTGTCTATCTTAGAAGCAGCATGAGAAATTAATTTTTTCCTCATTTACTTTTCAGTAAAACACAATAATAATTATTTTTTAAGTGGGCAATAAACTTATGCTAGGCATCTCATATTTTGACAGACAACAGATAAAAACACAAAGACTGATGGCCTCTTGCACCCAAAATTCCTTGTTATAAAAATGTAATTTGAATCTTGGTTGGTTTGGAACATCTTTTTTGAAGGTATAACCCAAAATTTTTCCCCTCTAGGTTACAGAGAAATATACATTAGATAATATAATATTCGATGCAAATTTTTGCTCACTGTCAGATGCCTTTTAAATATACACCTTGTATATACATGTACACATATTGCAAGCTAACAGTAAGAAACTCTAATACAGTCTATACTGGACAGTCATGCAGATTGTTCAGGTATTTTAGTGTATAGAAGCAAATAACTCTTTCACAATTAAAAATTGACAGGAAAAACTTCTTAGGATGTAATTTCCTGGCAAAAAAATCCCCCAGTATTTCAATATATGCTGCAGTTAATGCTATTAGGAAGAGTGCAATGTAGTGATCCTACACTGATTATAGGATAGCTGATGTCTGTGGTGTGAGGGCTGCTGTATGCATATATCTATCCTGCTGGTTTTATGGTGTTTCCCAGCATTGGTGTTGTACCCCACTTTTCCATTTTCCTAAGATCTGAATGGATTTTTAAACAGTGATTGCATTTGAGGTGCTTCTTTTAAAGGGTTTTCTCTTCTCTTAATGGGATTTCTGGCCTCTGATTCCTCCAAGTCGTGGAAACTTAAAGCTGAATGCTTTCATTAGGCTGTTTTAGGCAAGTGTGGACTTCCAAGAGGTGCACTCACATGTGTTTCACGTTCAGTAGTAAGGAACAGACATGTATCTTGTTCAATATCTTTATCAATGATCTAGATGAGGAGCTTGAGTGCTTCTTTAGCAAGTTTGCAGATGACGCCAAACTGGGTGGGAGTGTTAATCTACTGGAGGGTAGGAAGGCTCTGCAGAGGGAGCTGGTCAGGTTGAATCAATGTCCTGAGGCCAATCACATGAGGTTTAACAAGGCCAACTGCTGGGTCCTGCATTTCAGTCACAACAACCCCAGACAATGCTACAGGCTTCGGGAGGAGTGGCTGGAAAACTGCCCGGTGGAAAAAGCTTCCCAGTGGAGAAGGACCTGGGGGTGCAGGTGGGACACCTGGCTGAATATGAGCCAAGAGTGTGCTCAGATGGCCAAGAAGGCCAACAGCATCCTGGCCTGTATCAGGAATGGTGTGGCCAGCTGGAGAAGGGAAGTGTTTGTCCCCCTGTACTCGGCACTGGTGAGGCCACACCTCGAGTACTATGTTCAGTTCTGGGCTTCTCACCACAAGAAAGACATTGAGTTGCTAGAGTATGTTCAGAGAAGGGCAACCAAACTGGTGAAGAACAAGTCCTGTAAAGAGAGGCTGAGGGGATTGGGATTGTTGAGCTTGGAGAAGAGGATGCTGAGGGGAGACCTTATTGCTCTGAAAGGACGTTGCAGTGAGGTGGGGGTAGCCTCTCCTCTCAAGTAAATAGAGACAGGAGTGGAGGAAATGGCCTGAAGTTGAACCAGGGGACGTGTAGATAAAATATTAGGAAGAATTTATTTACTGAAAAAGTAGTCAGGTGCTGGAATGGGCATGCTCTAGTGGTATAGGAAGGTGGGGGTTTTTTAGTTTGGTTTTTTTTCAGTGACAGTTTGCTGTTTGTTTTGGGGTTTTTTGGGGGGGGCTGACAGTTGGAAGCAGTGATCCTAGAGGTCTTTTCCAACTGTGACAATTCTGTGATTCATTGACGTAATGAGGAGAGAGGTGTTACAGAGAAAATCTTCAGCTTATGCCCCTAAGCTAGATGTAGCCAATAGGTACTTCTTTAGCAGTCTTGCATAGTACTGACTTCTATGTCGGCTAAGGATGAATCTTGGGGCGAGTCTTCAGCAACAACATAAAAGTATGTCAGGAAAATTCATATTCCCTATATTGTCTTCTGTGTCTTTGTTTCATCTTTGGGGGAATATGGAGGAAATGCATGCAGAAAAAACCCACTGAGGCATATTTAACTAAAAGTCAACATCTAACTTGAAGTCACTGAGCCAGAAATTGCTGAAAGCTGGGAAGAGGACAGCTGGGAAAGTATTGCTTACTCTCCTACTCTCTTCTGCATTTATCTTCTATCACACAGGATAGTTTGGTTTAACCTAGTACATCTGCTCTTACATCTAGCATGCATATGTATGTGGATTTATTGATACATAGTGGATATTTACATGTCCATTTAAGCTATTAGGTGGCATAGTTCTTCCTAAACACCCTGTAGGGCCAATGGAGAGCAAAATATTCTTGCAGAAGGTGGTTTAGAGAGAAAGGCTACTTTGGGTTTTCTTTGTCCAGGTAATCTATTCACTGATAGCACTGGGAGCTGAGCTGGCTGATAGGCGCTGCATAGCATTGAGTGGTGTCTTCCAAAACCAACCTGTCTATCACCACTAAATATACACAACTCAGAATATGCACAGTCTGTGGCAAGTCTTGTGTAATGAAAATTTGTGTTGTGCTGTATCAAAAGACCACATCAGATTTATCAGAGAATAACAACCATAATTCAATTACTCTATTTCATAGCTACAAGGAGAGCAAGACACAATGGGGCTTTTTGTTGGGTCTGTGTGGCTTTTTATCACTATTAAGCCGCAGTGTAAAATTCACTCTCTTTCTCAAGCCTCCAAGGGACATCTCTCAACCTTTCTGACTGCTTCTCAGCATGGTGGATCGGGCAGCTGAGTGTCTCTGTGAATAGCTGTCATTCGGGTGGTGTACCCTTTTGCTGCCAGCACAGTCACAAGCGTAGAGAGCCCAAGAGGGAGACAACGTACAAAGATTTGCCCTTAGAGGACGGGACAGAGTGGCAGACTGTGGTAGCTGGATGAGGCTACTGCAGTTTGGAGGCACTGTTGTAAGTGCTGGTGACAGAGCGTGTCCCTTGAGCTGTGCTCAGGGCACCTTGTCCCACGAGCCTCCAGCACTGACTGTGTTTTCTCACTTTGTATGAGAGAACCAGCAGAATAACAAAAGATTATTTTCAATGCATTTCATTGTGTTGTATTTTGGGGGTTTCCCTCCCCCCCCCACCTTTGTCTGGGATTATTCTGAACATAGCTTAAACCCTAGTGCCCTCTTCTGATCTTGAAATAGGTGTCAGCTCTCAGCACACCTATCCCTGCAGGTCCAGCTCAGCAGACAGTGGCAGCCAATTGTTTGAAGTTAGGCAAACATTCAGGGACACAGCTATTTTAATTTGTAATCAGCTTTAAAGATGTAAAGCCTTCAACATTTACTCTGATCAGAAACAGGAGCTTAAGCAGAAAGTACTCTTTCCTAGTTATAAAAAACATTTTTTTTCTCCCCTGGCAGGAGCTGTAGGCTTGATCTGAAGTCCACAGAAGTGAAGGGATAAACCCTTATCAGCTCTGGCCCAGCCTTTAACACAGCAAGTTCTTTGGCCAACAGAGTGACTTGGGCTGAAAGAGGCACCATTACAACGTCTTCAAGGGACAAATACTAATTAAGGATAATCTTGTAAAAAATGTTATTTTTTTGGACATATTTAACATGGGAAATACCGGTAATTCTACAATTCCTTACTTTTGGGAGGCTTTTCAATGCTACTAAGCCAAATCTGGTTTATGCAAAGGTATATATCTCGATAGACGTATGTAATGCAAATAAGGTATATCTCTTACACTCAGATAGCTAGAGACTGTATGAATAAGTTCATTCATCATTTATAGGCTGCTGCCGCTGGGATGGAAAGCAGCAGCTGTCAGGGAGCACACAGCAGTGCTGCACACCAGTCTCAAGGCATATTCTGAAACTCTGCATCCCGTTTGCATTGTAGGGTGATTCCGCACAAAGGAAAGTAAAAATCTCTTCTTTATAAAAATGCTTAAAATCTTAATTGATCTTTGATCTTAAAATCATATTTCTTGCTGATCACCACTAAAAAAAAATAATCTAATAACATATTTGCACTTAAGGCACTTGATATGTCCAACATATGATAATGTTGCTAAATCTTCTAATGCTAAATTTACTGCAAAATAAGGTTATGAATTAATTTTCACAGTACTGACTTTTCCCGACTGTGTCTGTTTGCTTGTGTTTTAAGCAGCTAATATTCTGCAAACTGAGAGCTGTGCAACTGCAAATAAACATTCTCTACTGACAAAACTATTTGTTGATAATTTTAGATAGGAATTCTTGAGAGACTGATGGGCAGATTAACGCTAAAGGCCTCGCTAGCAAGAGGTTTATCAACACGTTAAGCAACAAAAGGGATATTTATAGAACTTTCCTGGAATACGATTTTTCCAGCTCTCTATTGCCATCTTGAGTCTCTTGCTGCCTTCAACAGAAAATCCAAGTTGGGGTGTAACATATATAGAGACAAAGGAAAAATATATTTCTAGACCTAATGACTAAAGCTCTCTCCGGCCATCAGGAATAAGTCATCAAGTACAAGAGAAACATTATTTATATTAGTTGAGATTATGCACGTCGTGACAAACTATAGCAAGAGTTGATGCTGAGGCAGTGTAATTTTAGTGGAAATTTGCGTTGTAATAAGGGGTAGCAGAAGAAGATTCTTGGACAGCAGCTGAGCTCAGGCCCAATGTGGGATTCTGGGATCCATGCATCCCACAGAGACCACTGTCAGAATAGCTAGTAAGGGTTCAGAGAGTATTTGCAAGAGGATAGAGAAATACTGAAAGCACTGTCCTGCCTGTTATGCAGATGGTTTGATACCATTCTCTTTGTCCTATAATTGCCCTTCACAAGTTTTTCACCTTCCTCTGAAAATCAGTAAGATAGGACAGATCACGTGTGTGCTTCCTATGGATCTACCCACATACTAAAGAAAACCTGTGGACTACAAAATCTCTTGGGATAGATGGCATAAGAAGTAGAAGCCTTTATGTGAGCATTTCTCCAACACCCTCTGCTTTCCGCATTGTAATGTTTAGGCTTCTTTTATAGGCTTATAACTTTTAGATGTACTTTTTTCTTATTATCCCCTACTCTCTTCCATTGCATTACTTCATGCTTGGTGACAGTGTTTTCAGTCAGTATTCAGACCTCAGTATTTTATGAGTAATCAGTGTCCTGGGAAGCAGGAATATGTTTGTGAGATCATTGTTACTAATTGAATACTTGGTAGGGGATCTCTTTCACTCTACTGAGTGCTTCACATAGCCTAAAAATAAGTTGTTCAAATTTGTTTCTAATAAAATCTGCTGTGTGTCCTGTTTTAGAGCCTTGTGTGTATTTGGGCATAGTATTAGTAATTAGGAATACTTTCCTATTCCATACAGGCACCATTTACACTCCTGTCTAATAAATCTGATAGTAGCTGACACTAAGTTTAAAATGTGCTAGCACAGGGTTAAATTAAAGCCTGATGAAAACAGCCTGAGCTGGATTTTCCACCCTGATTTCTGCTGCTGCTCTACTGGAGTAAATATTGGTCCTCTCTCTTAGCTTGTTGACCTGCTGTTTTTGCAAGTGTGTGCAAACCAGTACAACCAGCTTCTAGACTCTCCTTACTGATGTAGGGGATATGCTCTGGTAAGATACAGGGGTGTCCTTCGCTAATTCCCAAACGGAAGTAAAACACTGAAGGTATTGGGCTTAGAGACCACTACTGTACAGAATAAATGGCACAGAGGAAAAATGTATGTTTTATTCTTGCCACAGCTGAACAAATAGGTGTCTCCCCAGTCCTCTGGAAAAATAAATTCACCACTTTTTCATGGTTGTATACTTATTTCAGTACTTATATTGCCTTCCTGGGATTTGGGTGGTTTTCCAGATACTGGTTGCGTATCAACCTGAGCGTTTCGTCAAAAGAAGGGCCTAATTTATTGGATTCACCTTCTGTAATCTGCCTGCTGGCAATGGTCTTCCAGAGAAGTACTTAAGCACACCCATCTTAGGCTCTCAGAATTCATAGAGCTGGTTATTTTTAATAACATTCTGGGGAATAATCTTTGGATGGTGTGTGTTTACATCTGTATTGATGTCACCACCCTGCTGTAGTGCTTCCTTCAGTGCTCCCTTTTACACACTTCCTGCAAGTGCCACATTAAACGATCGCAAGATTCCTAAAAAACAGCAGGAAATGATATAATGGTGCCCACACGTTCTGTGTATTGACTTTTCCATAGACCTGGTAGTCTTTGAGCCTAAAAATTGTTGTTAAAACAAACGTATTTGATGTTGTTGTCTGTTCTTGATTTTCGTTAGCATGCTAGAAACCCTGACCTTTAGCTGGTTTATTATGGGGGAGAAAAAAAAAGAAGGAAAAAAAAAAAAAAAAGCAAAAAAAGAGAAATAATTAAAGAACTAGTTGTAGAGATCATTAAGGGTTTGATTATAGGGATAGTTGCTTAATTTAGTTCTTTACTAAGTAACTATTACCATGAATACATATAGACACACTGTTACCTGCAAGTCAGTTACAGCTTGCATTGAGATGCAGCAGAAGTATCTGTATAACAGAATCATAGCTCTGATATAAAAGGCAATTACTTATTCCAAACATTAAGTCTGTTTCAGTACATCCAAGTCATAAAGGATAACCTATAGAAATGGAGGAGAGGTACAGGAAAAACTATTGTCTGTGGTATTGTTCCTCAGTAGCCTTTCAGGGGTCATGACCTGTAGAGGACAGGATGAAGATTTCAGTGTAAAATTATAGAAAACCACCTAATTCCAGCATCACAGAAACAAATAGCCCGAAAGTCTATGTTTTGGCCATGTCTAAGGAAATTTCAAAGCACTTCTTGGAAGATTTTGAATATTTATAGCTGAGAATTCAAAATCCTTCTCTCTTTGTTGGCCTGAAAATAGCTTTGCTTTTGAAGATATGATGATTTTTCCTGGTTTATTGTGGTGAGTTTACCAAATAGCTTTCCCTTTTTATGGGTTTAGTTTCCATCCCCAGGCTAATTTATCCCCTAGATGCTATCAATAAACAAAACCTGTTATACTGTTTAAAGACTTCCAGGCTCATTTGGATCATTTCTTCAGTAAATTCCCTCCTCATCCGAGATAATTCCTCAGTAAATTCCCTAGGCCAGATTGAAGAATTTATTATTAGAATCCCCACATTCCTTTAAAGTCTCATCACTGGATAAGTCCCAATAGATGTCTTAGCCTAGCAAAGTGTTGGGGTGGTGAAACTGCATCCTTGCCTGCCAGGCAAAGTGCTGTCTCTTCACTTATGCCACGCTGTTGACAGTGACTTGCTGGGAGCCTTTGGTGATGCTGCTACCCTGGGCATTTCCCATATACGTTACTATAGAAGGTATGAATAAAGTTTTAAACTGATAGTAACGAGCTCCAGGAAATTAAAAGAGCAGTCTGCCTTCTCTGAAACCTGCAAGGAAGTCCTTCACTGTGTTAAAATAACTCTGGTACCAGGAACAGTTTGATCTTACCAGGATGAGGTCAAAAAAGTGCTGTTTTGCCCTAAAGCAGGTTATTTTACTCAAGCAGTAGATGAAATTAAACTCTCCTGATCTCTCCACTGCGCACGCTGGATGGCTTCCAAGACTCAAGCAGGCCTGTGTAGCATTAGCCCGAGTACTGCAGGATTCCTGTGGTCTGAAAAAAGACATCTCCTATAAACACTGCTTCAGTTCTTCATTCATGGTGCTGGCAGCTCTGCAATGAGGCAGAGGGCAGAACGCAGTGGCAGACCTTGGCTGTTGGATTCGCCGAGCCTTTCAGAAGGGCTCAAAACAAGTGCAGTTGCCCTGGTTATATCTCTTCAGTCCCAGACTTTACCCTCTCTAGAACAGAGAGGCTGACAGTTGTCCTAAATCAGTAAGCACTTTCATGATGTTTTTAAGAAAACAAGGCAAAAAAACCCAAACAAAATGTAAAGACAGATCACACCCTCCTCAACCCTCTCAAAAAAAAAAAAAAACCCTAGAAACCAAATGCTTGGTGTGTGACCACTGTGCAGATTTTAACTCCCTTAGGGACAAGATTCTGAGACCCTGTGATTCTTGAGTTTCCTGCTTCACAAATAATTGATATGGGATATGGATTTGTGTTTTCTGAGTGAGAACAGCTGCCCTTTAGCATTTCTCTTGTTAAGATAAACATACAAAATAAATTCTGAATAAAAATGACATCAGCTCAATGTAATAATATACCAAACAGAAAGTTTACTGGAAGATATTTAATTTCCACCCCCTCCAGCATAAAACCGCTTTATTACTGTACTGTGTTAGCTGTTTGCCTTCTACAGCTTGGGACTTTAGACTGTTGGGAGAGCGTGCGAGTGAAAACAAAAAGTATCAGAGACTTCTACTGTAGCTCTTGAAAAAGTATTGCCCTTATTTTGTTATTCATTTAAATCTTTCCTCACAGCAGGTTTTTCTTTTTCAAAAAGATGTGGTTCAACTGAGAAGGTAAACAAGACCAAAGTGTTTTGTAATTTTGAGAATAAAGAGACGTCTCTCTCCACTGTAAATACTTACGTTGGGTAGTGCAAAAATTTGCTTAGGTATAAGTGTTTACAGTGGAAACACTGACTGTTCTTTATGGAGTCATAATGTTCTGAATGTTGTTTCTAAACGTTAGTTTTTCTTTCTTCTTTGTTTTCTGTCAGACTGTAAGATGTGTCAGGTAATACACTTTCAGAGCGTGAACCACCATCCCACTTCAGTGTGGAAGGAATGATTTAATTCCCTATCCAATTACATTTCTGAGTATGCTTATTTTAATAGGCTAAGTATTTCCCCAATTGATCTGCTAATCATTAGAAATACATTTGGCCTAAGTTCAGAGACTGTTGTGTCCTAAGATTCAGTCTGGGATTAACACAGTACTAAAAAATCCAAAACAAGTCTGTGTAGTGGATTTAGAGTATTTTGCACACGTGAGAACAAGTAGGACTGACTGCTTGTACACTTAGGGTTGTGTGTACTATCTCCACCCAGAATGGTGGGTTTTCACTGGTTAATGTAGCTTCCTTAGCAGGGTGTAATTACCAGAAATAAAAGTGCATGCAATGACAGAAATGTCAGTTTATCATGTAATTAAATGAGGCTTGTGCTGTTTTAGAGAGATGTTTTTGAGCTGTGTGAGTAATTGGATGTCCTTTCATTGTAGTGGCTGTACTGTAAATGGATTCATATATCCTCCCTGGGATGGAACAAGGTTTTCTGAGAATTTACCACTTAGCAGGAGTCAAGAAAGGACAGATTAATTTCTAGCACTATCAAAAATTTGCTCAGCACAAATCAGCAAATTATATCTATAAATCAGAGGTTAGTTTTGTTAGGATCTTTTCACCACACCAAATTAAATGCCCAAATAACATTGCTCATCTTTCTTATCTAACAAAAAATTTTTTTTTTTTCCTATGGAATTATGAATATTATTTATTTCTACACCATCACCTATATAACTGTTTCTTAGAAACATGCCTTGAGCAATGAAAGGGGATAGTCTTTAGATGTCTAAAATTTGGTCATGTTTTAAATTGGACCTGCCATGAAGACAGTACCAAGAAATGTGTTCCTAACAAGTCTCAGAGCATGCTGCTAAATAAGAACTTTCCTCAAAAGTAATCTGTTTTAATATATGATTAGGTGATTTCATAAAACCTGAAGTCTTAATTTTACTACAAAAGGTAGTGTTTGGACATAATATAATGTTCTGTTTCTTGTTGGGCTATTATTAGACTGAGAAAATTAAGCTTCCCAGAAATTTCCCTCCCCGGAAATAGGCGTATTCCCAAGAAGAAGAGCTGACAACAAGAATTATTAATGTCCCCAAAAGCGAACTCCTACTCTGCAAGATAAATAGACATAGTTCTACAGTCTGCAATACTATGAGTAGAGTTAGATAACTTATATAATATCTGGAGCTAAGAAAAAAAAAAGGAAATAAGTCATCCGATAGGCAATATAATACTTTGTGACAGCTACAATATCTAGGATAGTACATATGGACTAAGCATTGTCTTGATATCACTCCAGGACACCTAGGAGAGAAATTATATCATTTTAACAGAACTCGTTTAACTGTGATGAAATGTTTGGTTTGATCACCTCTTGAAGAACCACATCTTCACATTCCAGGATCATGCACTTGTTTCTCTTAGCTTATTATGTTTCTAGTTATGCAATGAGAGTTGACTGACAAACAGCAAATGTCATATGCCTCCTCCTCGCCCCGTAACCAGAAGGTTGGGGTTAAAAGTGGGAGGGAAGAGAGGGAAAGGAGTAAATGAAAGCACAAGATATCTGGCAGCATCAGAAATCTGTACGTACAATGAAGTGCTGAATGACGCCTTAAGGCAAACCACCTTAACTATACATTACATGTGGTAAATTGCAAGATAAAAGTATTTTAGAAAGCAAATCCATCCCATATTGGTATGTTGCATTATCCTGAGGTGACCCTGGGCAGACAAATATCCTTGCAGCCTGTCCTTGGCTCCTTTTGCATTATACAGGTTCCTAAGCCAAATTTGCTAAGTTAAACATCTGAGCTGTAAATAAAGATCCCCAAAGCCTACTGTGCTTTCCTTGTTCTAAGATTCCCTTCACAGTATGGCCTAAATTCAACTAAGTACTTAATATGTACTTAAATCCCACTTAAATCAATGGTATTTAAACATTTGCTTAAATGCTTTGCTAAATCATAGCCTATTAAACTGTCTGCGTCAGAGATCAAATTGTAATTTATATTGCTGTGTTTTCTGTGTCTGGTGTTATACATGAGACCCCAAACCTACAGTTCACTGTAGTCTTGCATGAACCAAAACTGGAACTCTTCAGAGGGAATGTGTGCAAGACCTGTATCCACCATGTGCAAGAAACAGGGTCTAATTAGTTTGGACATGAGCTACTGTAAACTTGTGTTCCTGATAAGGTGAAGTCAAGTAAGCTCAGTTAAGGACTGAATTTTTTAAAACCACCATTATTTTGAATATTAATAGCATGAAATTTGCTTTTCCAGTAATAATTGCAACTCAGGGTGAGTGTGAGAACATAGAGATTTTACAGAATGTAGACACGTGAAAATATTTTAGGAGGAAGACAGAAGATTTTTCTTCTTTCCCTGATTTATTGGCAATCTTGTCTTGGCCTTTTTTTTTTTGTTTGTTTGGGGTTTTTTTTCCCCTTTCCAGAAATGCAAGTAGGATTGACAAGGAAAACAACCTTTTGTAGCAGAGGGGGCAGGAAGAAAAGGAGTTGCCAAAAAGGCTGTCAAGAATCCCCGAGTAATTTGATGTGTAGGCAATATATGTCCTAAATATTGCAGTTGTGCATACTGTAATTTTTTTAGAAGAAAGTCACATGTCCTGCTATGCGTGGGATGCTCAGAGATTGCTCTGGCCATATCACTGCTTTTTTGGAAAAGAGTGAGGATGGATGGTGGGAAAGTGAGGACTTGACTTCTGTAATGCAAGCTCTCTGCTTGTAGTGGAAATCAGCCAAAAGACAACTCGTATGACAAGAAAGACCGAGTTAAGAGATGAGTGGAAAATACCAGATGCTTAAAGTTGTCTTTGATTTTCTCAAAGCTGCTAATACTGTTTTTCTGATTAATTAGCTAAAAAAGGGATGCCCTGGCCTCTTTAATGTACAGATACTTCTTGGATCACATAACAATGAGTTAAGATAACTCTAGGGCACTGCTGTCCATGTAAGAGGAATACCTAGATGTTGGGTTCTTAAACACCATTCACAGGAGATAATTGCTGTAGAGTACATCCCATAGTCCTCACACACAACATAGCTACCCTACCAGAATTGTCCCAAGACTAGGATTCCTGAGACAGCTCAAAGTCAGTTTAGGTTTCTATCTTTGGAAAGAAGTTTTTCTCAGTGAGTACATTTTCCCAACTAAACTATTTATTTTCATTCAAGGTGTTGTATATTTTGTTCACAGCTTAGTTTTCTTTTAAGCAGCTAAGCTTTTCCCAAGAGAGCTCAGTATTTTGCCTATAACCTCAGGGGTAGGGAGGGATGAATAAGTCTGTCTCTCTTGGACTTAAAGCGACCTTTCTGTAACAGGTGTTTTTCATGGACACCTGTAAGTGTTCTTCAGCATATTTGTGCCTTCTGAAATGTTGAGAATAACTCAAATGTATTGAGGCTGCTGAAATGTGCAGAATCATGAGACCTTTGAAGAACCTTTGAACTAAAGAACAGGTGAACCACACAACTGAGGAAAAAACTCTGTTATATAGATCAGTTGTAGAATTAGTAGCAAACAAGTTCTGGAGAGGAGTAGGTGGGATCAACAAAACCATTAAAATTAGATATCATAAAATCGTTTAAAGTGTACTTGTTCTTTGTGTCACTTGTTTAGCTGCATAATTACAAAGCCTACAGCACTTGATTAGTCTGCAGATTGTATCTGATATGGCCTTTTCAGACAACAGATGGCAGTAGTATAAACACATACCATTTCATAATCATTTTAATATTCCATTTGTTTCCATAATTTTATAAGCTATACGTATTCATCTGGATGTATCACTTACAGAAAAATTAAATACATGCAGGATAGGTTGTTATTTAGAACTAATAGTTTCATAAGCTATATAAATTTTTATGTTCAGAATATAGTTTAGTACTAATTTAATGCTAACATTTTTTTTTTAAATAGATGCATGAATTGTAATCCTGCCTCAGAATGTGAAATGTACAAAAAAAGTAGAGTTTATTTTTTATTGATAAGGCTCGCTATAATAAAAGCTTCATACTTTTTTTTTTTTTTTAACCACACTCAGCCAGCCATTACAGGGCTTCTGTGAAAGAGGGAAAATAATAATTTGTTGAGCAGGGAATGTAACTCTGTCCTCATACTTAGCTGATGATACGATGTCTTCATCTTTGTGTTTATTGAGGAATCTTTCTTTTGCAACTTCCTTTGTTCCCAAGCCTGGATAAAAATTATCACTTTAAAAAAAAAAAAATCTCTGAATATTTCAGTATACTTTGTTTCATCTTGAAGGCTGATTTTTTTAATAGTACATGAAAGCGTTCCATGTTTTCACATTGTTTTTTGAAGATGTAATTTCCCGAGATATTCACTACCAACCATTCTTTTCTCACAGCTATGAAATGTAGAGATAAAAAAAGATGCTCCCTCCCATTTTCACATTCTTTATCACATATTTAATTAAATTAGAAGGGAAAATGAAAAAGAAATTAAATTGCAAATATATTACTTTCTTCAAATGATCATAATTTGATGTAATTTCAAAGAAAATATTAATAAAGTGTTAATATTTCTTGGTGGGAAGTTCCGTTAATGAAATAGTTTCCCAGGGAAACAGAAGCAAAGTGATTAACTGTCCTTTCTGCTTTAGTAATGAGATATTTCTAAAATTAGTAGTTTTACCTGCTTTAGCATTCTTCTCATATGTATTTATGTACAGGTCTAGGACCTCAACCTATACGTGGTATGTTCTGGACCTTGTTTTAGAGTGGCTTAACTCTCACTTTTTAGAGGTTGTAAATTGCAAGCAGGCTACAAGAGAATCTCCTTCAGATTTCTAATAAGAAATAGGGAAAAAGCTACACACATGTCTGATTTCAGTGACATGACTGAAAGTATTTTAAGAAAACCAATGAGAAATATGTCCAAATGCAAATTCTCATTAAGAGGTTCAGAGTTTCAAAATTAGATAATTTTTAGGTACTCATATGGTTGCTTTAGAGTTTGAAAATTAAACTCCAGAAATATCCCCCTGGCTAAATAAGGTTTCTGCAATGCTGAAATTAATCAATCAACTCTTCAATAAGAGCCAAGCCTCAAATCCACGAGCATGAAACAACAGCTATTAATGGCTATATAAATTGATTTTAGAAGGTTAAATGTGCATATGCAGGGCTTAGAGAACAAAGTCTTTATGGTCTTATCCAAATGGATGTCTGTGCGAGTCACATTACTTTGTACACACTGTAATCATGAAAATGAAGGGGCTGCATTTAGATGAGGCCATGAAGTTTGAGTCATTTTGGAAAGTTGGATCAGGGTTTTGTTTTGTTGTATTTTTCCTGATGAACAAGGTCCACGCAAGTCTGACACTGAATCATTTTGTTCCCTGCTGGAACATGGAGAGGGATATAAAAAAACCAAAGGTACTAAGTATGTATGGGAGGGTAGGGTTTTTTGGCTGATGGTTGGACATATTTAAAGGATAAGAATATGATTTCTTGTTAGACTTAGATGAAAATCAAAGTCAGTAACAATAGCTGGTGTCCATGTTGGGGTTGTGGTTGAAGTTGGCATCAATACTTTGACTAAATTTTAGAAGAATCAGTGTGAAAAATGGGTGCATGGTAAGGAGATGTAAATCTGTAAGTAATCATGCCTAAAGCCTGACTGGGTAGAAATGGGTAGACTTTGGTTTACTACTTAGCCAAAAGTTTGCTCCAATATAGGCATATCAAAAAGATTTGAGTAAGCATAAGAATTCTGAATGGCAGAGAAACCTGATAAGAGATAGATTTCAACCAAGAGTGGGATAGAGACGCAACTTGGAGAAATCTTCTCTAGGTTTTCTCTGTTGGACTTTCCAAGATAATGCTGTAATTAATATACTGGCTAGAAAAGGGAACCTGGGCTCTGTTGACATTTAATGTCTGTTACAGAAGAGGTTCCCAGACTAAAATCAATCTTATGTCCTCCAGACCTCAGACAATTACAGTCAGAGTAAGGGCACACAGATCTCCCTGGACTAAAGTTTTTGCACTACCCATGCTAAAACTGTTTCAGGTAGGGTGAGGTAGCATTTGGTTTGTGGCTGTTCATGGTGAGACAGGGGGAGCAGAAGTCCTTGGCTTAGATTTCCGTTTGGGTGGTGTTGATCTTTCTTGTCAGAGCAAGGTTTCCAGGGTTAGGTGACTGGCCAGGCTTGTCATACTCGAGATTATGTTTGGATTTACACGTATGTTCCTTGTCTGAGTTAGAGCTGAAGACCCACAGCCAGTGTTGAGCTAGGGCATGGAATGGTCAATTATTAATAAAGTACAAAATGAAAAAGGATAAGTGGTATGGCAACTAGGCACTGTGAACATCAGTAAAACCAGGTGAATGATAACTGGACAAGAGAGATTAAATGTTTGACAATCAGTGTTTTCAATTAAAAAAGCCTAATTGCAGGAGATAGAAATGTAATGGCTTCAAAAGGTCTTCCAAACAACGTTTATTTCAAAAAAGCAGAAAGAAAAAAGAATCTGATGCTGATTATTTGAATCATGTGCAGCATATAACCAAAACCTGAATGAGAACAAACTGAAAAACAGGAAGGAAAAAAACAAAAAAAAACAAAAAACAAAAACAAAACAAAAAAACAAAACCAAGCAAACAAAACCAACAACAAATTAATGACAATAATAAAAAAAAAAACAAACAAAAAAACCCACCTCAAAAAAAAAATGGAATTGTTTAATTTTTTTTTTTCCCCCTCCCTCCATCTTTTTTAATGAGGTTTTGACAGATCTCACAAGGATTTACTTTTTTTTTGTAAGAAGCAACTTTTTGGAGCATCCACGTGCATTTGAAATGCTTGGAGGCCTCTGAGCCTGGGCACCATCAGGAAGGATGCTGCGGTCTCTGCAGCCATCTGGCGGGGGCTCTGTGCATGGGCACCGAGGGTAGTCAGCAGCACACAGCCTTGCTGGCAAAGCCTCAACTCTTGAGGTTTACTCCCTTGTCACAATTAATTTTTCCTGGGTCAGAGGGAGCAGAGTCCTATGGTGTATGTCAGTGACTGTAGATAGTGGTAGATGGTTTCTTCTTTGCATTTAAATCCTGATTTCTTTTGCCCATACTTACTGGCTGCAGAGCAACTGAAGGTTCCTTTCATGCTGAAGCCAAATCTATCGCGTTACAGCACAGCAATCATCAAGGTTGCTGAAGGAGCCCTGGAAGAGTTATCTGTGTTTGACAGCAGTACCAATGGGCTGAACAGACCAGTTGTGTTTCCTCCTTCCATCAACTTCAATACCTTCTGTTTTCTCATTCTCTCAGTTATTTTACTGTTCCCTCCTGCCAACTCAACCAGCCAAATTTGACTTGGGGATGGTATTTCCTTTATTTAGTAACTGCTTTACTGTTGTCTTCTCTGCATCTTAGTAGTTGATTGCTCTGCAAATCAGTGAAACAAAGGATGCTCACTTCAGTAGAAATAGCAGTCACTTTCTTGAGGGTTTTGTGGATGCAGCTTATAGGAAGACAGAGACCGAGCAAGCTTCCTTCAAAAACAGATTTGTCCTGACAGGATCAAGCAATGGAGTTACAGTTCCAATGTGCAAATTCTTCTCTAAGGATTCTTAATGCCTTTTGATGATGCTTTTCCCTGCGGCCTGCTGCCACTACTCAGCCTTTGGCCTCAGTGTCTTCTAGACAAAGCTTCCCTTCCAGCTTCATCAGCAGTATGTCAGAAATGTAGTCAGAGGATGTGAACCCAGCCGGGCAGAAAAATGATCGTAACTCTGAATAGAGTTTTTCTTTGAATTCCTTAGGGGAACTTCCTGAAGATCTCTAGCAGGCTGGCTTACCACCCCCATCCCCTCTTCATGTGAACTGCCCACTTGCCTATAGGAGGGTTGTGACCTTGTTTCCTTGACACGATGGGCAGTGTGAAAATGGTTTCTTGGTGGCGGCTCACGCCTTTGTTCTAAATATATACCTAGTTTACTGTGGGTAAATTCCTAAACTGTAAGCCAAGATTATCTGTGAACCATTTGTGGAGGCCATGGCAAATGCCTACCACAACAAACTCACGTCCAAAACTTTGTGAAGAGCCGAGTGGTTGTAGAGGCTGTGGCTTCTGCTTCCCCCTAAGGTTTCTCTGGCTTTAGTCCATGATTCATTCACTTAAATGCTCAGAAACTATTATCCCCAACAGAAGATCTTGCAACGAAAAGGATTAACAACTGAACCACCTACAGTTGGGTAAAAAAGCAACATAAAAGGATTAAGCAGTTGTCAACTGGATCTGAGATGTAGGAAGAGATGCGAGAGCAAAACTGAAGCATAATTGCTAAGAGTGCAGTAAGTATTGACGAGGCTGTCTGGGTTTTGAAAGATGTATGTTACAAAAAGGAAATCTTCAAACATCTTCAAGTTTCCCTGTTAGTTCTGTTCCTAGGAATCTCTTAGGAATTTGTCCTAACCTGATAATTCCTCTTCATACGTCACTCGTATTATTTGCTGAAAGACGGATGGTTCACGAACTACCAGTGACACTCATTGCTAATGGATCTTTTAGGCACTCTGAGATACTGACTTTATCATTCCAGTCTCACAGAGGATTTCCTTTCAGGTTGCTTTGGATATGGTATGAGATACAGCATCCATAACTAACTGTGCTGCAGCATCAGGTCCAATGCAACCTGTTCCACTCCAGTTCTTCCTGTTGTTGTGCGGTGGCCAATGCATTGCTACATTTCCCACTCATATATAATTTTATCTTGCAGACACTTCCTCTAAACAGGAGAAAAACACTGTAGGCATTTCTTTTGTTATTTCAATTCCAGAATTTCCTGCTAGCTGCTGTGCTGTCCAGGGTGAAAATATTACCATCAGGAATGGGTGCATGAGAATTTTCACCTTCTAAAATGGAGATCTGGGATCCAGGGACTTGAACCTTTTGTACTCGGGTATTTGTGGTTCTTAACTGATCTGTAGCAAATCACATTAAAGGTAAATGCTACAGGAAGGTAGCTCATGTAATCTCAGATGATAGAATCTTGTTTAGTTACATTCAGCTGAGATTCCAGTTGTTTTGTCTCTGTGTATGTCTGTGGATTTATTCTGTTGGCTTTTTTTTTTTCTTCAGAGAAGTCTGGGTTCCTAATCTCATTGATCTGGTTTCTTCATATTAGCTCATGTTACAAATTCCAAATCAGGTTACAGCAAAATCGGATTAGTTTCTTGTTCTTAAACAGAACAGCTTAAATGTCTGGACCTGGTACTTAAAAATTTATATTTTTACAGAATTTGTTTACTTTAGGTGTGCATAAGGAGCAAGGCACTCAGTATTGGATGCATCATCCCCTTAACCTTATTTCGAGGAGACTTTCTGTACTAAGTAAACAGTGGATTAAACTAATAGCCTGAGGGAAGTAGTTTTCAGAAGAATACTCTGGTAGTTGAAATGTCGCTGCTGTTTCCACTCTTAGTTTCATTTTATTCAAGACAAAAATACGTTTACCAAAGGTCCTCATGAACTTTGATAACAAGCAATAGCCAGAGAAGCAGCTTGGCCGCACGGTGGAGCTTTTGGCTCTCCGCAGGAAAAAACGAGTCCAAAGAACCTTCTGCCAGAATCCCCCAGCAATGAGGGGGTCTTGTAACCTCTAGAAATACCATTCTTAATGGTGATTTATGTATAATGAGAGATGTGGATGGCTTCACCTGCACACCCCCCCTCACGTCTGGAAACTGCATGTAATGGTAAAATTAATTTCCAGTGCGTTTAATTCAGACCAGCAAATTCTGGGTTATTTCCAGCGTGGTAGTTGCACTCTTAGCCTACTGTCGCATGCAGATGAAGGGGTCCTCAGCCTATTCATCATTCCTAGATGCATCAAATTCATCAGACACAGACATTGGTTTTAGAAATAAATGCAGTATACTATCCTCACCCTGGACTTCTGCCTACAATTAGCTCATTATACACTTCGCCTTCCTTCAGGCTCATCTTGTATAGTACTTGACTTGGATCACATTGAAGGGAAAGGCTAAGGACCAGCAGCAGATGTAGGAATAAATTAATAAATTGCTAATCCATCCTCGTTAACAAAAAAAAAGTCCTACCAGAGTGGATATTAAGATAAAGAGCTTTTGGCTTTTGTGGAGACTTAAGGGAACAGCTGTGTTTGTGATGGCAGAAGATTCTTTGTGTTATAATAATAATGAAGCCTCGAAGGAAAATCCTTTCACTGATAAAAGTAAGTTTATGAGAACTAACTTTCACTGGTGTTGGGGTTTGTTGTATGTTTGGTTGGGTTTTTTTCACATTTCTTTATTTTCATAACCTTTTCTTACCTATTGGTAGACATTATCCCTTTTAAAACATGTGTTCATCTTGAAAAAAACTAATCAGGCTCATTTTCCTGTACTTTCACTGATTCTTTTCTCTCATATTTCTGTGCTTTGAATTCAAATACAAATTTAAAGTTCTGTCTGTACGTAGAAATTGCACAGGCTGAATTAAATAACTTCCTAACTTTACACATTTAATTCTTTACACGTTTAAACCAGTTAACCAATTAAACAAATTAGTATTACTTACAGCTAAGACGATTTATGAGTATAGAAAGAGATTACACTCATGAAATTCAACCTAGAAAAAAAAAAATTAATTCCATTGATATCATTTTTGCGCTTAGGTTTCACCTTTGAAACATTTTCAAACTGTGGAAAGAACCACACATCTTGAAACCTTGAGAAAAACATTGTTTTCAAAATGCATGAAAATTAAATTTTGTGACTAGAAGAGGACTTCGTTATTACACCATAAGCAGCAAAAGACAAGAAAAGGGAGCAAAACAAAGCTGATTAGACTAATTTTCCTGCACAGTGTTAATGAAACACTAAATATTAATGATAGCTCATGTGCCACTACCCTATTATTAGGACTTAAACTGCTTTGCATGAGCTGAGTCTTAAAGGCTGTCCATATGTGTCTTTGTAGCACATCTCAGCTCTTAGGTAAGTTAATTTAGTTAAACCCATGTTATCTATTATAGGGCTTTCTCAAACCATTCCACTTACAAAGCATATAAAAAAATACCATGAGACCAGTGAACATAATAAATGAACTCACAAAACCCAACATTTGTTTAATGCGTGCTGGCAGGAAGGAGAAGATCATTATCACAGTATCTGAGACAGTCTCTAAACTGCTTACGTAGGTTGAGGTTTTTCTTCTAGGTTTTGGTCTCTTGACCTCCATAACCTTAATGATAAAATATAATTCAGCAATAGACTAAGGCATATATATTTGCATCACAAGGTCTTTAGAGGAAAGGACTATGTGAAATATACATTACAATTTTGATAGTATTTATTTGATGTTTGTAATCCATATTTTGGGGGTTTTTTTCATTGTTTTTATAATCCTTTTGCACTGAGGATAGCACACACACAAGCCCCCTAACCAAAAAAAATCCAAGACCCTCTGCAAAAATGGGTTAAGAAAGGATCTTCCCTTGAAGATGTGAGTGTTCTCTGCTCTCTTCTGAAAACTAGGCCATGAACATTTAATGCAAAGGTTATGGATCTGACTTACCGTCCACTGAAGTCATGGGCAAAAATGTGATTTTATTCATCATTGTAGTCTTCCTTCTGTTCAGCTGAAGCACATGAATTCACAGTATTCAAAAGCTCTATAGCTGAGTCTTTTTCTTTTGAAACTAAAAAGTTATTATGAGAAAATTTACGTTGAAAAAGTGAGAGCGCTAATGGATTATTAAATGTCTGAGTTAACCTTACGAGAGATGTTTTCATTGGGATAACTTAATTTAATACAGTGTTATAGAATTTTCTAGTATATGTTAAAATCCACATGATGATGTGTAAAAGCAAAGAATGAAAGTCCCTTTGAGAAATCTGCTTGAAAGATGATTATCTGAAATTGCTGTGACCTTATAACTCCTTATTCCAGTGATGAGATAATGATATGGCTTAGTGATATATGTTTCATTTAGATTCTTCCTAATAGGTGACATTTATTGAAAGCTGACTCTTGAACTGTGTTCCACGCCTTGTGCTATCTGTCTGCCTTGGAGCTGTTGGACACTGTAATTACATTTTGCCTCATTTCCTGCATAATATATGTGAAAATCCTTCCATGGTAGGAAAGTACAAAGTCCAGATAATGAGAACATGACAATGTATAAGATTTAAGATGGCTGTTTAGATTGCAGCTTGACCTGCCCGTGACTCAGGCACTTTCAAGGTCACCCAATATATAGTAAGCTCAGGCAGCATGGCGCTTTTGAGAGTGTATAAAATAAAATCATCTTGCTACTTTTAATAAACATCAAGCTTCATATCATTATTCCTAGAAATAAAGGTGTGTCTTATGGGTAGAGTAAGAAGAAATGCTGGATCTTACTGTGGCTTTTAGCCACTAGCATGCTGTCTTTGTGTGAAGAATATCAATAATAGTTCTGTGCTAGGGCATAATGTTTTGAAGTCTCCAAAGCTTTGCTGTTTTGGTTTTTTTTTTTGTTTGTTTGTTGGTTTTTTTTACACTTTCAAAGTTTCCCACTTGGCAGTTTCTTGATGGCAGTAGAGGTACTTCTTAACTAATGTGTTTCTTAATGCCTTTTTTTTTGTTGTTGTTTTCCTTTAGAAAACCGTTGTAGTCCACATTACATTCAGAGATAATCACCTAGATTTGTTTTCCAGGTTAAGGGTCTTGCTCTGAAGGTTTATAGATGCAATCAACAGACCCAGTACTGAGGAGATGAGGCAGGGCTTGAAGAAAACATCCTGTAAAAGGAACAGACTGTGAATGAAGAACTGGAGGGGGATCTTGTGGCCCTTAAAGACTCTCAGGCAGTTGTTAATCATACCTTTGACATAAATCAGTGCTAATGTTGAAAGAAACGAGCCCAACTCCTGGATACAGGATTTTCTAATGGTTGGAGGTCAATGAAAATCAACTTGAATTGAACCAGACCCAAAATTTCACTTCAAACGTTGACAGTTCTTTGCTTCCTCACCCTAGGAGAAAATGAGACAATCTATGGAAGAATGTGTTCCCTTAAAAGCAGTTGTGCAAGTGCAAGGTTTTCATCTCAGTTAAAAAAGCAAATCCAATCCCAAATCCTGATTATTTGGTTGCATTCTGCTATTGTCAAATCCTTCTACTCTTCCTCTCTTCTTCTAAAATGTGAAATTGTATTTGTTTAAAACATTCTAAAATTATCTTCTTCATTTTCAGTAACATCTAGGTCTGGCTTGTAACAACTCTCATAAGTCTGGAAAATAATTTGTTTATAGTGCTTTCAAAAAGGTCTCTGGTGAAATGAATATGCCCATAGGATGAACATCATACTGCTGGACAGACACAGCTGCACAGAATACAGATTCCCTCAAAGCAGAAGTAGCTGCAGCCTAATGACACTTGAAAAATAAGTTTTCTAATAACTTTCATGCCACCTGAGAGTAGAGAGCTACAAGTCCCAGAGGCAGTGTGTTGTGCAAACCAGGGCAGTGCTGCAAGTCATGTGTATCAGCTGAACTGGCTGTAAAGCTTTTGGGGTCTGCTCTGCCCCACCAGGGATGCTTGGTTTGGCATGTGGCTGCTCCTGTTTGTTCTCAGCCCCTATCTGCTCCCCTTCACTGTCTTAGCATTAGGCTCTAAAACATTCTTGACAGTTTTCTGAATTCGATGTATTTTGTTGTGGGTTGTACTGTCACAGAAACGTATATTTTAATAGCCCTGATACTCATCTATGAATAAAAATAGTCATCTTATGATGATGTAAGATCATTTAACTGCCCAGGAGGAGCTTTTGAAATGGAATATTTTTCATGTGGGATGTGACTTCACACATGAAATTGAACCACGATGGTAATGTTGCCCTTGATCCAAGTCTGATAAATACCAGTAAGAGTTATGAACGTGCTGAAAATTGAAGAGTGAAACCTACTGTATGAAATTAAACTGTCCAAACAATCTTATGGGGAGACAGTGATTTAAAGGAGTTCAGTAGATCAATTTGATTCTCAGTAAATGAAGACAATGGCTTTGGCATTGTTACCCTGGAAATCCCATAACTGCTCTGATGTCCAGCTGCACATCTATAATATCCCTGGGCACTAAACAGGTGAACTGAGATTGTAATTTGAGAATAGAATGTCTGTCTTTGAAATCCAACTAGATTGTCTTCTGATCTTAGTTCTTTAAGCTTTAAAAGTAAAAGTCTTCAAACTAAGAGGAGTTTGTGTTTTCACACAAGCTTGTGTGCTTTACAGCATCATTACTATCACTGGTTTCTATGGGGTCGAAAGTTTTTAGCGCTACTGATAATTAGTTCACTTAATGATGCACAAGTCTCCTTTTTCAGTGTTTCCAAACACTTTTTTTCCCCACCTGTTTTATGTACTTAAGGACTGTGAGGGGTAATATTATCTTCTCACAGAGATGGCTGGAAAACTCAGTCCTTTTTGAATTTTTCCTTTAGAATTGGGATCAACAGTGTTGTGAACCTCTCAGGCAGGGAGATTTTGAGAAAGTCCCAGAGTTTAACTGCAGTGCTGGAAGGATGGGTAAAATTTAAACTGAAACTCCATAGGAATGGACAAGCATGAAGAATATAACCTACTGTCTGCCTGAGCTATCAGTAAGCAGAGTTCACCAACCCAGCTTTTTCCTGGATAAGTGTTTGAAAATGCAAAATGATCCTATGGATCAAATGTGAGGCTTCCTATTATGCACAGAGAGCCACCACTGTTAAGTTTTGCAGGAAAAGGTTGATGTCCTGTTTTACATTCAGTTAATGGCAATTGAAATCAAATCTGTAACTCCTGTAGTATTCTTTCAGAGTAAAACAAACCCCAGTAGGATTCTGGATTCAGTAGAGCATACTGAAATGGGCAGCTGGGTGTTCTGGCTGCTAAACTGCTTGCTGAGTTGAAAAGCAAAACCAGAATCCTCTTCCTGATCCCAGTGAACACTTGAGTTCTTTAAGGAGGCCATTGCAGGGGGTCATGGGTGATGGAGCATGCCATCAACTTCAGGGATAAGCTTCTTGAAACCTGCATTCTATTTTCTCTGCATCCTTCTGGCAGATGGGCTCTGAATTCATGAGTCTCTTGCTGCTCATTGTGCTTTTAGTGCTTGGTAGTAACTTCAGATTACGTATGAGATTCCAGCACTGGCAGTATTAGAGCTATATAAATCTTAGGCTTAAATTGTCTCTTTGGTTTTTAGACTTCGGGCTTTCTTCTGTGAAACAGAAACAAAATTAATTTTCCTTGTTGACATGTTAAGATATACTAGCTATTGTCATTAATGTTAGCATTTTAACAATTTTGGTAGTGCTATACCAGCATCATGTTAAAGGATACTGCTGTGAAATGTAGTAACCTCTGGGAGCTACCAAAAATGTTGTCTTAATCTCTTCAGTGCAGTTCCTTCCTATGAAAACTAGGGCATCCGAAAGCCCGGGGAACAGTGGAGCTAGGAACAGTAATACAGAGGCACAAATAGCTGCGTTTCTCTCCTGCAGTTTTTAGAGGTCTAGCTTATGTTCTCTGAGGAAATCAGGATGTTACTGTGTCAAAACCCACTTTCTAGGTGTAGGGAACTTTTGCTTTGCAAGATGTCAATCTGCAACGTGAATCTAACATAACTGCAACAAGCAGGCAAATAACAGACTTTAGTAGATTGGCCTGACTAGAAGGGCACTTATGAGCTAACGCAGCAGAATCTGGCCCCCGATGCTGTGCTACTGGCCAAGCTGCAAAGGAATAACTACAATTAAGGAAATACATACGAACTGACTTATTGTTACTTTAAAATTATGAAGTGGAAAGCATATCTTGCAGCAGGTCAGAAGAAGTGGTGATGTGGGTGTGTTTGCAGTACAATCTGAGCATCAAAGCTTTAGTGGGTATTTCTGGCACTCAGCAGAGTTCCTCCGTTTTTCCAGCTGGAAAGAGGTGATAAGGCTTTCAGTAGAGACATGTTTCTGGGCTGATATCCATTCCTTTTGGCTGTTTGCTTTCATTTGATGAATGGCCTGACACACAGAGAGCAGAGTAGGATTCTTGTGTCCTGTGATCTAGAGGCCAAGCAGGATGGCCTTTCCAAAGAGCATGGATTTAAGTACGGTGCTTATAGTTCACTATGTAAAAACTAACAGTCTCTTTTTTATAGATCTTGCCATGAAAAATAAGAAGACACGGCACAGAAAAAGTAAAATTATAATGTTCTAGCCTTCTTATGAAGCTGGGTATTGGAGCCCAAACTCCTATTGTGGCTAAAGGAGGTGTGTACAAGAGACACTCAGAACGGAGTTGTGACTAGCAAGTTCAGTTCACAGAAAACCCATGTAGTAGAGTAGACGTGGCTAAGTGGTGTTTCCACCAATATTTTTTAATGAGTTTAAAAGTCATCCATATGTGACAACAGGGGGAGTGAAAGTGGTGATGCAGAATACAGCTGCCTGGTTTTAACGGACTCTGAATAGGGATGTTAGGGGCATTTCTTTAGCATTTTGTCCCTCTTCTGAGTTGTGCTAATGGAACTCCTAGATTTCTGAGGAATATTCAATATACCTGGAGCTCTGAGCTTTACTCTTGGCTAAATTTTGGAAAGATGGAGCTGTTTTTCTCCAGTCTTTCCTTGTCATTGAAAAAGTGTGGAGTGAATTACATCAAACAGAGTATAAATAATGAGGCTTGTGACTACTGCTTCCCGTTGTTGAATAAATAAAGATAATACCCTGAACAGAACTATGCTCACATAATGAGCTGAGATGAGAATACGAGAACGTTCATACAAAACCCATCAGAAAATCACAACGCATCTTTGCGATTCAACGTTAACACGGGGAATAAGGTCTTAGCCCGGACCAGAAGGATCCGATCGATTCACTCCTGATTGGAATGATGGGCTGCAGAGGGTGTTCTTTAGAACCACAGGATGGGAAGGCTACAAGCACTGCCCAGGGCAGGCTTAGGACTTGGAATATTCCTGCTCAGTTGGAACGTGGAAGTCCTGCTTGGTGAAAATTTTGTGTTTCGAATTAAAAATCCTTGCATGGTGTAGTGGGTCTGGCTGAGATGCTTTTCCCCATACAACCCTCACACACGGATACCTAAGATGGACACACTAGGCTAATTTTGGAGGTAGCTTTGAAAGATTTTTATATTTAAAAACATTATTCATTTTCCAAACTCAGGAATGCTAAAATTATAAAACACTGTATCAAAGCTCCCTGTCCAACAGATGTATTGACAGAGGCTTTCATTACCTGCATCCTTTTTTGCATGCAGAACCCCTGGTTTCTTCAGTGAGCTTGACGGATGGATGAGAAAATTCTTCAATGTCTTTTTTTGTATCTCTGTCACCTATGGGTGGTTCTAAAAGCAATCATGCCACACAGTTCAAATTCTGCTAAGCCAACAAAATAATTCCTTTAGTCAACTGCTTGTCTATGACACTCAGTACTACAGTACCTACAGGCTACATTCCTTTAGCCACTGGCAAGATCAACCATTTCACCAACTGGAGACGTGTTCAAGCTAGTTAAGCTAGGTCTCCCTTTTTCCCCTGCAAGGAATGAATAATAGACCTTTCTGGAATGTGATTTACTCAAGCTACTCTACATGAGGATGCTGCTGACAATGAACAGTGTCCACTGCAGCCAGCTCACTGACATCTGTATCGTACACTATGAAGCCAAGGGAAAATATTCCAGTTTTATCGCAGAGTATTTGCAACCCTGCATGAGACAGCTCGATCCTCCCAAAGCCCACAGAGAATTAGCTGTTGGAAAATGGCTTGAGAACAAGGGCCACTGCTCACTGCAAGATATATTAGCAGAAGCGAGGCATGAGGCATAGCCCAGCTGCAGGGGCAGGATGTCCATGAGGAGGAACGTTAGGATAATAATAGGATGCTTTGGTTAACAGAAAGAGGGACGTTGTATCAGCATAAGACGATATCAGGATGTTTTGGTCAATGCAAAGAGGAGCTGTGTAGCAGCTGGGACCACCAAGGGGTGGTCATAGGGAGAGTGTGACTTCTTGGATGGACCTATGGGAACTATCATGAATATGTGTAACTTGTGTGTACTCCAGTCAGCATGTATTAGTGATTAGCATTATAGTATATAAGTAGCTGAAAATGTGACAATAAACGAAGTTTGCCTATCAATCATATTGATTTCCTGCACTCTTCCCTCGCCATTCCACAAATGGTGACCCCGACGACGACCACGGGAGCGACGAGCGAGGAAGCACCGGTGAGCAGCGACCGGAGGGCGAAGGAGTAATAACGCTGGCGTTCTGACTCTCCCGTGCCTGGGACAATCTGCTGACGAGATGAGGTCCCGCTGCTCCACTTGGCTGCCTGAGGGTAACGAGCTGCAACTGGCCAGACACTTAGATTCTGTGAACCATAATGGAAAGACAGGCAGGCTATGAACTTTTACAGTGCTTTTTAGAAAAGCGGGGAATTTAGGAAATTAACCTTAAAAAGGAATTAGGGGGATTATTAACATATGGAGTAGAACAAGGCTATTTTAGGGACCCTAATACGATTTTTGATGTAGATGAATGGTGAGGGTTTGGAGATTATTTATGGGCAAAAGTAATTGATGCAGATAAAACAGACAGAAAGCTGGCACGTCCTTGGAGGGCTGTTATTAACTGTCTGAAGCAGTATCACACGGAACAAAGGGTTGCAGTCATAGCGAGTTCTTATCTCCAGGTGGGTGCGTCTGGAGGGGGGGAAGCCAAAAGCAGTGCTGGGTCAGCTAGAGCTGGGAAGCGATAACATTCCAACGCCTCCTACAACTCGCTGGATCGTGGCTGCAAAAGCCTCTGATGATGAATTCCCTCCTCCCCTGCCATCCTGTGAACCTTCTGCACCGTCTGCACCTCCAGTGGCAACCCAGCTCCCAGGAGGTCCAGAGGGGCTGCCGCCTGGCCACGAATCCCAGTTAGAGGAGGAAGCTGCGCAAGGAGGCTATGCGCTTAGCTCGTATGGCTCTGGGGAAAGAAAGAACTACACCCCCCACTCCCTCTTACATTAGTATCAAACAAGGAAGGGAAGAGCACTTTGCTGCCTTTGTAGATTGAGTAACAGAGGTAATTAACCGCGCGGATGTTCCAGAGTATATGAAAGGGCCCTGTTGCAGCAGTGTGTGTTAGAGAATCCGAACATCACTACTTGATCTATGCTGGTAACAATGCCTGCTGATGCCAGGGTGGAGGCTGTGCTGGAGAGGATGAGCAGGGTGCCCGTGGGCCATCAGGCTGTTAGTGCAGGCAGTGAAGGAGGTGGGGCTCAGGATTCAAGAGAGTCAGGGTCAGGTTTTGGCAGCCCTCGCTCTGCTGCAGTCAGGGAGATCTAAAGGAGGCCCTCGCTTGCACTGTTTCCGATGAGGCCAGCAAGGTCGTGTGCCACACGTCTGGTGCCCCAGCTGCCAAGCGGAGAGCCGTGCTGCAGCAGCCTGCTGCCGGAAGCGGGGAAACGGGAGACCGAGCGTGAGGAGCCGCCGTGCAATGACACCAACAGCAGCTCCAGCGATTGCATCGGGCCCAAGGCCAGCCGGGAACCGCTGCCAGCCAGCAAACTTAACCCCAGCACCGCAGGGAGCCTCGGCCTGGACCTGGCAACCGCAGTGGATACAACGCTGATCGACAACCGGGTTGCCTGCGTTCCTACTGGAGTTCAAGGACCACTTACCTGCAGGGGACAAGGCTATGGTGCATTACTCATGGGCCGCTCGTCTGCGGCCATTAAAGGGCCAGTAATAATTCCTGGCCTTATTGATGCAGACTATACTGGAGAAGAAAAAAAAAAAAAAAAAAAAGTAAAAAGTGCAAACCCATTTTCCTCCTGTGATGACTCCGGCAGGAAGCCGTATTGCCCAGCTCTTCCCTTTGCCTCAGCTGACCCAGGAAACCACCGGTGGCCAGGTTTCGCCTCGAGGCAACAAGGGCTTTGGGTCCACGGGAGGAATGGCCCTATTGACTGTGCCTATGAATACTCGGCCCGTAATGGATATCACACTAACTTTGGGACAGGACAGTTTGAACAAAAGGGCCTTGTTGGACACCAGGGCTGACCTTACCATCGTTTCCAGTAGTATCTGGCCGGAGAATTGGCCACTACAGACTGTGGCCGGGACAGTAGAGGGGGTTGGTGGAGCCTCAGCGGTCCCGTAATGGTGCAGATTGATGGACAGGTGGTACCGGTACCAATAACCGTGATGCTGCTACCGTCGGGGTGTTCACCCTTGTTGGCCAAGATGTCCTGAGCCAGCTCGGAGCTCTGCTGACGACGGGCACAGCTTTTTGGTAGCAGCCATTGCATGGACTTTCCCAATTCCACTGACATGGCTCACGGAAGAGCCTGTGTGGGTTGAGCAGTGGCCGCTGAAACAGGAAAGTCTTGTCCAGGCACATGCCCTCAGGCAAGAGCAGCTGGCACAAGGCTATATTCATTTATCCACCAGCCCCTGGAATACGCCTATTTTTGTTATATGTATCATTGCAACTTGGGGATGGCTGGTACCTCAGCCAAAAGGAAATGTCTGGGTAATGCTAGGAAATGTCTGGGTAACGCTTGCAAATGTAACCAGGCAGGATACTGTGTGTCTGGTGGTGCCCAATCCTGAGAATCCCTTTTCCACAGGTTTAGTAGGGGTTCCTGTGGACACTTGGCCCTGCCCGAAGGCACTAAGGTCATTTCCCATGTTATGTCCTAATAATACCAGACAAGGCATTGACATGTGGGATGCGACCTCAGCATGGTATCCTCTTGGTACCCAGGAGCCTCAGGAACTAGAACTGTTGGGCTCGGTAAAAATGGATGCCCGTATCATGTTTAATTTTACTGGGAGCCAGACCAGTACGAAAGGTGCCAGGCCCCAGTCGGTTAACAGTTCTATCTCTGTTTACCGGAATCAATCTGTATGGTGTAATTATACTGCAACCAATTGGTCAAAATCCAGCTATGTCCCACAGATACTACCCCCGGGGATATTTCTGATCTGTGGGGATCGCACGTGGCCCGGGATACCTTCTTGAGTATCAGGGGGACCTTGTTCTTTAGGGAGACTAACACTATTGACACCTAACACTAGTATGATATTGAACATCTCACAGCACCGCTTTTAGTCAAGACTGTAAAGATGATGTTGATTTTTGGTCAGCTGGGAAAGTCATTGCTGCTTCATTTCTTGCACCTGGTGTAGCTGCAGCACAAGCATTACCCACGCTAAACAAATTAGGATGTTGGCTCAGTAAACAGACCAACGTCACTCCTATAGCTCTTGCAGGACTGTTAGCCAACATAGATAGCATTCAACACGCTACTTTACAGAATAGAGCTGCCATTGATGTTTTACTGTTAGCCCAGGGTCATGGTTGTATGGAATTTGAAGGGATGCGTTGTATGAACCTTTCTGATCATTCTGAGTCTATCTACAGGAGTATTCAATCTTTAAAGGATGGAGTCAAGAAACTAAGGATCACTGATGGCTTGGACAGGTGGTTGAAAGGATGGGGCCTGACTGGGTGGCTGCTCGTCATTGTAAAGCAATGTTTTAGTGTTTTAGTAATTATCTTTGTTATATTAATGGTTATATCATGTATGTTGTAATGTTTAAGCGCTATGATTACACGAAGTATTAACAAACTAACTAATAATGTGTGGCTTGTACAAAAAGAAAAAGGGGGAATTGTTGAGGAATGGCTAGAAAACAAGGGCCATGTATCTTTAAAGGAAATGCTGGCTGAGGCTCAGCAGAGTAACAGAATGTAGCAAGGTCAGTATGTTCTTGTGCTTGTGAGCTGCACGATAACAGAATGTAGTGGTTGAAGGACTGCAGATGTGGGCTGTAGCTATCACTGCAAAGGGAATTTGGATTATGAATATGTATTCTTTAAGCAATAACCAATGAGTAACGAACAAGTGTGCCTACTAGTAAGATGACTGTATAAAAGCACCCTTCTGATCTCTAATGAACAAAGTCTTGCTTATCAATCATATTGATTGTCGCGCATTTCTTCCCTCGCCGTTCAACAGTAGATAGCATTCGACACGCTACTTTACAGAACAGAGCTGCCAGAGATTTTTTTGTTGTTAGCCCAGGGTCACAGTTGTATGGAGTTTGAAGGGATGTGTTGTATGAACCTTCCTGATCATTCTGAGTCTATTCACAGGAGTATTCAATCTTTAAAGGATGGAGTCCCATATGGTCCCTGGCAAAATGGTTTCTACTAGGTTAAGGAAGGTCACTCTCCTGTCGCCAAAGTGGATGTAGAAACACAGGCAGAGCTCCCTCAGAAAGATGTGGGAGTTCAGATGACAGGCTGTAGGGAATGCCACAGCCTGCTCCTGGTCTCAGAGGGCCCCCCTCATCAGGGCTGCACGTGGTGTGAGCAGGTGGATGATTTGCTTCACCACGTGGCCCTGATGGAAGATGAGGTTGCAAGACTTAGAACTGAGGTAGAAAGGCTTAGGAGCATCAGAGAATCAGAAATTGAGATAGACAGATGGAGCCAAGCTTTGTGCTCCACTCGTACGACCGATGGCACCCATGATCAAGGGGACAGTCTATCCTGTCCCTCTGAAAAAGAGGACAGGAACCTTAGCGAAGGTGGTGAGTGGAGACAGGCTCATGGTTATGGCAGAAGGCGGGCATCCCCCTTGCCTGCTTCGCCTCCTCCGGTGCCTCTGAGGAATAGACATGAGGCCCTCTGGGAAGACAGCCAGTCGTCTTATCGTGAGCAGCCTGAGAGTAGGGGTATGGGAGGAGGGAAGGCTTGGAGGCGGGTCCCACCGTGGGGAGGGGAACGGGTACCCCCTCGCCCTCCTCCTCCCCCCAGATTGCCCACGCTCAAGGGGTATGGATCTCTTGAATTTGACACTCCTACTGATGAGGATCCAATTGGTAACTCTCACACAGCTTGTCCCCCAGCCTCACAAATTAAGACCTCCTCATGGAGGAAGAAGAGGAGAGTTGTTGTAGTGGGAGGCTCTCTTCTGAGGGGAACAGAGGGCCCAATCTGTAGACCGGACGCATCCCACAGGGAAGTCTGCTGCCTCCCTGGAGCTCGGATTAGAGATGTTAAAAGGAGGCTGCGTGAACTGTTGCACCCCTCTGATTATTATCCCTTGATAGTTTTTCAGATAGGTAATGATGAGATTTCAACCACAATCTGTGTGACCACAATCACACAGAAGTCTCTGATAGACTAGTGGCCACAGAGGTGGCCATAAATATTTGTATAAAAAGATTAAAGACTACTAACTCTACCCCCTCTCTGAAATGCTTATACGCCAATGCACGGAGCATGGGGAGTAAGCAGGAGGAGTTAGGGATATATGTGAGAATATACAACTATGATATAACTGCTATTACTGAGACGTGGTGGGACAGCTCCCACGACTGGAATGTTGTTTTGGAAGGTTATGTTCTATTCAGAAGAGACAGGCCAGCAAGGCGAGGTGGTGGTGTTGCTCTCTACGTGCGAGAGCAACTAAAATGTATTAGGTTCTATCCAGGAGGGGAGGTAGAACAGGCTGAAAGCTTATGGGTAAAAGTCAAGGGACATGGAAAGGGGAGTAAAATTGTTCTGGGTGTCTACTACAGGCCACCAAACCAAGAAGAAGGTGTTGACGAAGCCTTCTAGAGTCAACTGGAAGCGGCCTCTAGAACACCCTCCCTGGTAGTCACGGGTGACTTCAATCACCCTGGTATCTGTTGGAAAGCCCATACATCCAGGCATACCCAGTCCAAAAAGCTCCTGCAGTGCACAGATGACAACTTTCTGATGCAGGTCATGGATGAACCAACAAGGAGGGGTGCACTGTTGGATCTTGTATTAACTAATAAAGAAGGACTGGTTGGAGACATTAGGGTTGGGAATCGCCTGGGTGACAGTGATCACGATATGATAGTTTAACATTAAACAAGGGGGAACTAGAGCAGTAAGTAGGACTGCAACTCTGGACTTCCGCAGGGCTGACTTTGAACTCTTCAAAGATCTACTTGCTGGAATCCCATGGGTAGTACTCTGGAGGGTAAAGGAGTCCAAGAAAGTTGGTTAATTTTTAAAAAGCAGTTTCTTCAGGCCCAGGATAGATGTATTCCCTTGAGGAAAAAATTTGGAAGGCATACTAGGAGACCCACATGGATGAGCAGGGAGCTTTTGAAGGAGATTTCAAGGAAGAAAGAACTATACAGTTCATGGAAAAAAGGACTTGTCGGATGGGAAAATTATAGAGAAGTAGTCAGGGCATGTAGGAAGGAAATAAGGAAGGCCAAAGCCCTCTTAGAGCTTAAGTTGGTGAGTCAGGTAAAAGAGAATAAGAAAACTTTCTTCAAATACATAAGTGCCAAGAGGAAGAACAAGGAAAGTGTGGGGCCACTGCTGAATGAGAAAGCAGTCTTAATAACCGAGGATGCAGAGAAGGCAGAGTTGCTCAACACCTTCTTTGCTTCAGTCTTTTCTTCTAAGACCGGCCCCTGTGAACTCCAGTCCCTGGTTGAAGGGGAGAAAGCCTGGGGGAAGGATGACTCTCCACTGGTCAATGAAGACTGGGTCAAGGACCAGTTACGTAAGTTGAATATACATAAGTCCATGGGCCCTGATGAGATGCACCCAAGAGTGCTGAGTGAATTGGCTGATATTATTGCCCTGCCACTCCCCATCATTTTTGCAAAATCACGGCAAACGGGAGAGGTGCCAGAGGACTGGAGGAAAGCCAATGTCACTCCAGTCTTCAAAAAGGGCAGGAAAGAGATTCCAGAAAACTACAGACCAGTCAGTCTTGCCTCCATCCCTGGAAAGATAATGGAGAGGCTCATTCTGGAGGTTATCTCTAATGTCCCCTGTGTCAATTTACAACTGTTACCTCTCACTGCTAGCTTCCCTTGTACTCATAGAAGTTCATTACTATCTGTTTCGTCTACCAGGGGCCCCCAAACTGGATGCAGGCTAACAAGTGCCAATTAAAACAGAAGAAATAATTACCTCTCCGGATCTGGTGGGACGTCTCTCCCACTTGCAGAGCAGGGGGAAAGGACAGTGAGCGGGGAGAAAGGACAGCAGCGCGGGCGGGGGGTGGACCGCCTGCTCCCTGGGCTTTCTGTTCCTCCAACCTTTTGGATTCTCCCTGTTTTCTCCTTTTTCACTTCTCCCAGGGAGCCAGGGATTTCCTAGTGCTGCTCCTTTCAAGTCACCATCGGCGATGAAGGCAAAGAGATGGCAAGTCTGGGAGAGTTTTACTTCATCTTTGAACAAGCAACAATTGCTGAGACTTTTTCAGGATGTTCCAAAGAGTTCTCCCATCCCTCCCTCCCTCTCCCTCCTCCTACCCCGACCCCCGCCTTGCCACCTCCCCCTCCACTCTGCCCCCCCATCCTACTCTGCCCCCACTTTCCGCCTTCCCCCCCATTTTACTTCCCCCCTGCATCTTATTCTCTCCCCCCCCGTCCTATTCTCTACCCCGTCCTATTCTCTACCCCCCCCCACTCTCTCCCCCCAGCATCCTATTCTGTCCGCCCCCCGTTCTAATCTCTACCCCCCGTCTTATTCTCTCCCTCCCCGTCCCCTACTCCCTCCCCCCCCGTTCCTATTCTCTCCCTCCCCTCCTCCTCCCCCTCCTTACGGCTTTTCGGGCGTCCCCCACCGCACACGCGGTCCCTCGGTGCTGCCGCAGCTGGAGCTGCAGAAACCACAGGAACCCCCCCGGGCAGCCACGTGCCGGAGAAGCTGTCCCCGCGCCCCGGGCACGGCATTTGCAGCGACCCGACCCCCCCCCCCCTCGCCCCGGATGCGCATTTTCCGCCGCCCCCCCCCAGCCCCCGGGCGCGCATTTCCCGCCGCTCCCCGGCGCGGAGCCTTTCCCGACCCCGGCAGACCCGAGAAAACCTCCCGAGCAGCTTCCGGGTACCTACTCCGCATGCTCCGGGGATCTGGACGTCATCACGCATGCTCGACGTTAGAGGGCGGGGCCACGTTCCCGCCGGGCGGGGGCGATACTGCGCATGCGCAAAGGAGAGGGACAGCGCCCTTACTTGCCCGGCTTCGGGAGCGCTACTGCGCATGCGCATAGAAGAAAAAAAAAAGGAGGGGGCGGGGGGAACCGCGACGCTTCCACGGTTACCCGGGCAACGCGCTCCACGCTTTCCGCCTCTGCAGAGCGGCGCCGCGCCAGCCCGCTCCGGTGCTGCTTCTACGGTCCCCATTCCACCCGGGGACCCCTGCCGTACCCCCCGCGCCCCCGTGGGGTTCTCAATTTTTTTTGTCCCCCCGTCCCTTTTTGTGCTGGATTCTTTTCTTTTCCGGCTCCACTTCTTGGCAGACGACAACGGTGCGCTACCTGTAGGGTCACCAATTCCCGGTAAATACAGGGAGAAATAATCCGAGCGCAAGGAAAAAAAAAAAATCACGAAACACGGCCACGGAGAGCCCCCGAGCACACCCGGTAACGGCACCGGCGGACGCGGGGAGTCGCAGTGCCGCGCTTTGAGCACGCGCCGGACTAAAGCGGGCTCGTTACCGCCTTCGCACGCCCCCCTCCCGGCTTTGCGTTCCCACCGCCCCCCGAAAGCCAACGTTCAGGGGGGGACCTGTGGTCCCGACCTGGCGGCCGGAAGATACCGTGTTGTACGGGAAGATAGGGCCCCTCTCCTGATAGCCAATAGCACCTGGCTTATGCTGTAAGCAGACGGAAGTGACATCGTAAACTCAGGGCTATATAACTCTGTGCTGTGTATCAATAAACGCCATTTGCCGCCCACCACCCTGTCTGGGAGCTGATGGACCGAGCGCCCTGGGGTTGGCCGCCGTGTCCTTGCTGATCCAGGTCCCCAAGCCTCGCAGAGACAACAAGTGGTGCCGAAACCCGGGATCCGGGACCGAGGATTCGAAGCCCTGGATGGGAACTCGGGAATAACTCGCCCGAGACCTAGGACCGGGGAATCGAGACCTCGGATAGATCATCGGGAATCGGGAGTCGCCTGCACGGGTGAACGACGGCCGGAGCGGCTGGACCAGCCCGGCGGGGGAGGTCGGGGGAGGACGCTCCCGGAGCAGGACCAACAGGGAGGATGGAAGCCCTTGCGAAGGTCGTATCCCAATTACACAAGCAGTGGGGGATTGATTGTAAAGCCAAAGATTTTACTCTCGCTATCGTGAGGCTTTTACAGAGCGGGGTCATTGAGCAGCCGGCGGATATCCTCCGCGCTGAGCTGCGGGATAAATGCACCAGGGCGCTAGCCGAGGAGACGATGGCCTCGGGTTCTGCAAAGCACCTGAAGTCGTGGGGGAAAGTCGTACGGGCCCTGCAGAAAGCCACCCACGAGCAGGAGACCTGGAAGATAGCGACAGACTACCTGTTGGCCGCCCCGAAACTGGGAGTCGGGGCAGCCACACAGACCCCGCACCCCCCGGGCGGGGAGGAGTCCGAAGAGCTGAGGGAGGGCTCACACACACACACGCCCCCTTCGCTCCACACGCCCCCTCCGCTCCCGAGCCCCGATCCGCCCGCGGAGGGACAAGAACGAGCGAAATCTTTCTGGGGGAGGTTGGTTGAGGAAGCCAGGGGCGCCGCGGAGAGAGCAGAATCGGGGGAGGGCCGGGCGAAACCCCCCCGCTGTGTGCCCCAAGATAGCGCCGAGCCCCGAGGGGAAAGGCGGGGCGGGAATTCCTCTGGCGGGAACGGGGGGGGTTCGTTGGGACCGAGTGGTGCAAGCGAGCGTGGAGGGGAGCAGCGCAGGGGAGGGCGGAGAGCCAAGCGGAGCGTGCCTCTGAAAACCCGCACCTCGCTGAGCCAAAGGGGGCGGGAGCGGGGCCGCAGCCCAACAAACGGGAACCGCAGCCCGGCAGGACCCAGGCAGCCGAGTGCCGGCTCCGGGTCAGACAGCAGCTGGGACGAGTGGGTCGGGACCGATTCAGACTCAGAGGAAGCGGGGATAGATGTCCCCACCCGCAATGAAAAGGAACCGCCAGGGGGAAAAATTCCGCTGACGGATTGGAGGAAAATAAAGATTGCGTGTGCTTATTTGTCTGCGTCGGCCGCGCTGCCGTCCCCGGGCCGGGTGACGGACAAGGGACAGAGGGTTCACACACCGATAAACCCTACAGATATACAAGCAATCGTCAAAGCAATCGCGGAGAGGGGGCATAATTCGGACATGGTCTCCGACCTTATAGACGGTGTTTTTGGGGGGGACGACATGCTCCCATTTGATATAAACCAAACTTGTAGATTGATTTTTGACAGGGCAGGGATGATTGTGTTTAAACAAGAGTGGGAGGACAACTGTGTGAAGCAGCTAGTCCAAGTAACCGGGGCGGACCATCCGCTATACGGCTCCAGCCTGCAGCGGCTGATGGGCACAGACCCAACAATGATGACCCCCCAGGCGCAAGCTCAGGGCTTGCGGGCCCATGAAGTTCTGACAACCACTCATGCGGCCAGAGAAGCTATTCGTGTGGCCTCTAGGGTTATTGCCAACCCGTCGCCATGGTCCACAATAAAGCAAAATGAAAGCGAGAGCTTTACACAATTTGTGGATCGCCTCCAGGCAGCGGTTGATTCTTCGTCTCTGCCCGTGGAAGCTAAAGGCCCGGTCATGGCAGAATGCCTACGCCAGCAGTGTAATTCAGCAACTAAAGAAATCCTGCGATCGCTGCCAGGGGGGTCAAGCATCGCGGATATGATCAAACATGTTGTGAATGCGGAACATCTAGACCTGATTCAGGTGGCTGTCCATACCGCGATAGCTGATGTGATGGCATGTTTTAAATGTGGTCAGGCGGGCCACGTTGTGGCAAACTGCCCTCGGCTGGGGGACCTGCCAGCAGTGTCCCCCCCGCATCAGAATCGACCTAAAGGACCGTGTTGGGCTTGTGGAAAAAAGGGACATTTTGCTAAAGAATGTAGAACTAAGACTCGGGGAAACGGGAGGGGGAGAGGGCACCTAGGCTGCACACAGCCTTCTCCCGTTTGGGACACAAGGCTGCCCAGCTATACCCACCTCAGTGGGGGCAAGGCGTCCCTGAACCTGCTGCCCCCTCTCGAGGTGACCTCGAGGTTCAACTGATGGCCCAGCCAAATCTACCTCAGGGACAGCAAGGCCTGCCCCTTGCGAGCGAGGCCCTGAGGTGGGCTTGGCGGTAAAATGTGACAACCCACCAGTGGTGTGGGGAACCTGTTCTCTTTATAACATCTCAAATAGTACTACTATTAGTGTTCCCTTTTTGATTGATACCGGAGCAGATGTTACAGTTATCCCTGAGACGAATTGGCCCTTGCACTGGAAATTGGAAGATGCCCCCATGGTGGGTGGAGTTGGGGGAATTAATCCGAGCTCGGACGAGTGCTCAATTGGTAGCGATCACGCTTCATGCAGAGAAGGGGCTGGAGAAAACTATCAGTCTTTTTCCATATGTTGTGTCTGTGTCAGGAGTCCCACCCTTGCTGGGAAGGGACGCTCTAGCCCTATTAAATGCTAGAGTGACAAAGGGCCACTGCCTCATACCCACTTCCACCAATTAGATTGACATGGAAATCGTCCGACCCGGTGTGGGTTGAGCAGTGGCCCCTGTCAAAGCCTCGAATGGACACTCTTCTTGAGCTAGTTGACAGCGAACTACAGTGAGGTCATATAGAGCCTTCCACTAGTCCATGGAACAATCCAGTTTTTGTAATACCTAAACGAACTGGTGAAGGGTTTCGTCTTCTCCATGATCTGCGCGAGGACCAGATCATCGGACACCCCCGTAATCCATACACCCCGGTGACAAGGAAGGATGACAACTCGGTGGAATCCAGAAAACAGCGATGCTCTAGGACACATGAGGACTTGAGAGTCCTCTGGATCAAACAACCCCAAGGTTTTGGACAGAAAATAAGCACAGGTCGGGTTGGCGTGGGACACGGAGGGAGGCTACACCCTTTTCGGTGTGTCCTGGCTATTTTGTTTCTGATGTTATCACGAACAGGGGGTGAGGTGAGTCACCAGGCTCACCACATTATATCAGCGGGAAAGCGCTGAGGTCATACAGAGTGTCACAACTCCAGGGGCTCCTAGTTTTATAACCACTTTGTGCCAATTAGCACCCAGACTACCATGTTTAAATCAGATGCCTTTCTATATGTGCCCTAGCTCCAATCCTGGAAAAGGGTATTGTAATCACCCTGGACACTATTATTGTGCATACTGGGGCTGTGAAATGATTGCAAGTATGTGGATCAGTGAGCCTGGAAGAGACCCTTTTTTTAAGAGTATCCTGGGATCCTTATGGATGTAGGCCAGGAAAAGGGCATCGGAGTGGAATGACAATGCAGTGGTGTCTTGATTTTTGTGAACATCTATATTTGAATGTGACCAAACCTCAGGATAATAGTTGGACTATGGGGAAAACTTGGGGGGGGGGTTGATATTATCAAGCAGGACGAGATGGGAGTGGTTATTTCATATAAGAAAGGAAATAGTCCCAAATGATCCATTACTGGTGTGCCTTAACCAGGTACTGAAGGATGGTTTAGCTGAAGAGACAGTGGAGATCCAAATCACCCAAACGCCTAACGAATACCCTGGAAGTAACTCCCTTTGGAAACTGATGCAGGCCAGTTACATGGTGTTGAACAAGACTACTCCAAATCTCACTGAGCATTGTTGGCTGTGTTATGGAATAAAACCGCCCTTCTACGAGGCTGTGGGAGTAACTAGAAAGCCTAGACTTGCGAATGGCATTAATCCACCACAGTGTGTATGGGGGCAGCTGCTCTAAGAATGCATTTACTCAGTATTATCCCCAGTTACCCCTGAGTTACACCTCATTATCCCCCAGCCCTGCCTCTTTAGTGTGCCTTACATTTTTTATTTGAGATTATGATGTACTTTTTTAACATTTTTATATTTCAGCCGGTTTAATATCCCTAAAGTTTACCTGTCTGCTGTGTTTTATACTTTTCATTGAAGTTTTTTATATGTATATTTTTGAAATTATTAGAATATAGAATAAGTATAGAATAAGATTTAGGATTTATAATTTAGATTGTAGGATTCTTATGTTTTAGATTAATTTAGTTATGCATAGGGAGGGGGGAAATGTGGTAGTTAGGGTCCGGCGGCCGGAAGATACCGTGTTGTACGGGAAGATAGGGCCCCTCTCCTGGGGCACCTGGCACCTGGCTTATGCTGTAAGCAGATGGAAGTGACATCGTAAACTCAGGGCTATATAACTCTGTGCTGTCTATCAATAAACGCCATTTGCCGCCCACCACACCGGTGTCTGTGAGCAGATGGACCGGGGTTGGCCGCCGTGTCCTTCCTGAACCAGGTCCCCAAGCCTCGCAGAGGCAACAGAGACCCGACGGTGCGCTGCCCGTAGGATCGCAAACAGGAATAAACCCGTCGAAAAAAAGACTCGGAGAGGGAAAAAATCCCGAAAGAAACGGCGAGGGGCTTTCCCCACGGGGGGCCAGCCTGGAGGGTTCTATGGTGCCTCCGGTCCTCCCGCAGACTCCTCCCGCCTCCCCCCCCCGCGCCCCCGTGGGCTTTGGGAATTTCTTTCTTTTTTTTTAACCCGTTTTGGGCGGGATTCTTTTCCATCTCCTGAAACG
>JANVCC010000036.1:4307186-4531386 GCA_025345505.1 Todiramphus chloris collaris
TTAAGTGTCACCACTTCTGTGCCATCTGTTTTTGGAACAAACCAACTCTACACAGCAGCTAATGGGAATCTTTTGTTGCTTTCTCAAATGCTGTCCTAGTTGCAATGGCTACAGTGGGCACCAACAGTACATGATCTAAATGACAGCAACAGTTTTTGCCACCACTGAGTAAGAACAGTTTCTTGCAAATTAAGCATTATAAACACAGCAGAGCAGACTTCCCTATCTTTCCATGTTTGTTAGACATCTTTAAGCATACGTTACCTTAATACCTGAACAAAAAATTATCATGCGTTTAAGTCTACTTTTATTTTAATTCTTGATATATATTAATGACAGTACAATTAATTATAATCACATCCCTAAAGGCAATTATTAATTCACTTCACATACATTATTTCCCAAATAGTTTTTTTTTGCGAGCACGCAATATAAAATACATTGTTATGGGAGTAACATACAACAGTAGTAGATCACTTTTGCAAGTCTTTCTCAGCTCCCCCCTTTATCGTTTAGGAATTCTTGAATAAAAATAACAGTGAGAATGTCATTAAGTTATGGGCACAACTTCCTTGTGTGAATAACTTTGTAGAGATGCTACTTAAATTAGTGAAAAGGAGCAGGAAAAAAAAAAAAAAAGATCCCATATTAGGACTTCCCCTCCAAGCTGTAACATCTTTCCTTAAAGCACTCGAGATTCTGGCAATACGGCAATTTCAGAAAACACAAACATCCTATAATCATAAAGGATTTCCCAAATGCCAAGAGTGGAAATACTGTGGCAAAAGGCAGGCTACACATCTGTAAATTAGCCACTACAAAACTTACTCCTAAACTCTCATGCCAATTTCACAGCGTTGCAAACTGCAGGAAAACTCCGCTGCGATTACTAGGAAAAGACCAACCGTCATACCTTCGCAATGTCATTGATTAGCTCCTGGTATTTATTTTTTGCATTCACTGTCCCTAGTTCTGTTAACTTCTTCAGGCCTGTCTTGATTTTATCTTTTTTTTCTTGAAGATTTAAGTTGCCATCTTCCTTTACAGAGAGAGATTTTTTCATCTTATCGGGAGTTTTAGCATCACGAATGGCCCGTTTCTGCATAGCTCTCTGATGCTCTGCTTCCTAGAAGAAAACAAAAAATTTACATGTTCATAAGCAGATCCATTTCAAGGTGACAAAGAAGCAGAAACAGACTGTCTGAACTCCATCATAACAGAAGATAAAGAGTGTTGCTTGGTTGTTCCCAGACTGAGTCCAGTGAATCCACCTTTGAGGAACACTTCCACATATGGGAATCAGCAGAAGCCAACCCGCCATTTAAAATGGTCTTCTAGATACAGTTTCTAGCAACTACCGGGAGGAGCAAGATTCACACACACAATTTATTTCCATTATATTGCTTCCTTATTACTGTTACACATGGCTCCAATTTCAGTGGGGGCAGCTTCAGTGCAACACATAAATGCAGATTCTCAGGTATACCCACATATAGCTAGACAGATGATAATTGCTTAGTCTACATAGAACACAGGTAAACAACTTCGTACTTGCTCTGCAGTAGCTGGGGTTTCCAGGATTTCAGTCAGTGTCTCTCCGGGTTGGAAGCGGATTACATCAACAATTAAACGTTTTGTGCTGCAAAGAAGTCAAGGAGGGGGAAAAAAAAAGACCAACAACTTTAAACTGAAAGACCTTCAATACTGTTCCATTTTGCAATAATACCAATGTTACTGATTTACCTAAAGTCATATTATCACTGGATGTAAACTTAGGTAAGTCACAGACCAGGCCAGAACAGACCGCTGAGAAGCACTATTTTTTTGACAGCGCATTATCAGAAACTGGTTCCCTGAAAGGTTCACCTATGTAGTACGTAGGATTTGCTCCCTGGTACCCACTCAAAGAGCAAGGATGTTACCCCATATATTCCACGACAGCCTCAGTACTGTCATGTGGATCACAGAAGGTGCAATTCCAAGGTGAAAGGCAAAGCAGATAGAAGCAACAGCGAATCTGTGCAGCCAGGGAAAGTCTAGAATATTATCCATCCATAAGTGCACTTCAGTGTTTTGTAACAGGTATCAAAAAACTCCACAGGACTGTTTTCTTATGTGTATGGTAACTGAGCCAAAGTCCAGCCTGGTGATAGACAAGGTCGTTCCTCGATCTTAACTGTAATTAGTCACAGACAGTGCCCACTCTGAGGCAATTCTGTCCCTGAGCCACACAAGGAAACCAAATAGTACCTTCAGTACTTGACAGTTAGGCTGGAATTATTTCTGGCATCACACACAGACCTTCTTAATCATCTGCAACTCAGATGACTACCAGCACACCTGGTAACTCTTGACATTTGAAGCCAATGTCACCACCTTCTGGCAGCAGGGGAAAACTGATGTATCTTTTAAGAAGCCTAGCTAAAGTTATTTTTTGTACCCAAGATTTTCTTCTGGGAGATCACTGGTCTAGGCCAAGTGTAAGCTGATCCAAAGAATTCTCAGTTAAGCTATCTAGCATTGGAGCAGGAATGCAACAGTGAGCAAATATGCATCTGAATGGCAGGTAGCTGCTCTACCCATCTCAGCAACAGGCATTTGCTGAGTCTGGCTGGCCAAGAGCCAATATTAGTACTAAGTCCTCCAGAATAGAGAAGCCAACAATAATGAAAATTTCTAACAATCCAATGCTCTCTTTCTCTTAGGCTAACAACACCTCTTTTCCCAAATTTCCCCAAAAGGCTATTAGTTTTCATCTATTAAGAGTCAGGTTTGAGGGACAGAAAGTGCAGACAGAGAGAAGGGGACCACAACATAAACCAAGAGAAGAGAGCAGCCACAGCAAAAATATTCCAAGGAAGTATTTCTCACTTAAAGAAAATGAGAAAGCTACAGGGAGAATACCGTTAGGTTACCATCATCTCCCACTTCACTAACAGGATACAGAAATAATTTGCTCAAAGGCTCCAATTTACTCTGCAGGATCTAGCAGACAGAATGTTATTCCCATATACCAGAGATTTGGTTGCCCTTAAAACTGCCATGTCACATGTATTCTACTGAAAACATTTGCATGGGGCATTATATAGGCACTGCAGATATGGATTCATCTAAATTTTACATTACTCTTCAGAGTTAAAACTCAGTTGTGACGAACACTATGGACTAAGATGACCTTTACAAACGTTCACACGCAGGCAAATCCAGCTGCTGCCATCACACTTGCTCACAACCCCAAAGTTTTCTTTTCTGGTACTTGTCCTCTCCAGAACATCCAAGATAGACTTTTAAAAAATGACAAGTTCAAGAGTGACAAAGAACTGTCAGGAACAGATTTAACAGCCACAGCATTGAAAGGACAGGGCTACAGCCTCAGTGTATTTGGAGTAACAGTCCCACAGCTGTTTAATTTACATTTTGATTCCCTTATTTTCACACACAGAAAATTCAAGTTCCTTGTTCTCTTGAGAAACATACCAAGTAGTTGCCCCTCACTTACTTCAACAGAATTGTCCTCGCATCCATCTCTGCATTCTCATCACCAGGAACGTCAAGTTTATTAGCGAGGGTGAGAGAAACCTCAGTCTTTGCTAGCACTTCCCTGTTGGGGTCATTAACATTGCCAGACCCTTCACCTGCCGAGCAGAAAGAGTTTAGAGGTTCAATCACATTCCTGACATTCTTGACTACTAGAGCTTTGTAATTTTCTCTACATTACAGACCACAGAAAAACTGTACCAGTCCCTATACTGTTGAAGACACACTTCAAAAATCAAACGTGGCTTTTAAAATACATAATCTCTAATGTTACATCTGACTTCTCCACAAGACCAAGAGAATGCACTGGCCAGAAAGGCACCACAAAATCCACAGTTCGTATGCTTTAAGGATGTATGTGTATTCCACACTATTATCTCAGCATCTCACTCCTAACTGACCTGCCAAAATTCCTTTATAAATAAAGATATGACCGTGCCTCTAAGTCCGTGTCCTCATTAGAATGAATTTTCCAAGTTAAGAGCAAAGCCCTTGTTGGCAACCACACCTGCAATCTTCTATTTAACAAAGTAAGCTCTCTTGTCAAGAGGAAATCTTGCTCCGATTGTGTCTGGATTTTTCCATCAGAACAGTTGTTAGGATGCTTCCCCTCTGACCCCCCCCCCCCCCCCCCTTTTTTTTCAAGGGCTGCAGAAAGATTATACTCTGACATATTAACTACATCAACACAATGGCCACAGAAGAACTGAAATGGGGAAAGAGAGTAAAAGTTCTAGGTCTAGGTTCTAGGTTCTCTCAGAAAACATTTATGTTCTGTTCTTTGACAGTGCTCAGAATAAAACGTGCTAATAATCATTCCTTTAAAAAAGTACCTATCTCATGAAGTGACTTCAAGATAAGCATCCTCTCAAGTAACTGTCCATTCACACACACACACACCCCTCCATCCCCCACATTTCAGGCTTCAAAGAGCTGCAGCGTGAAACCCAAGGAAGGATAGAGGCCTGTGCAACTTTCCAGTGTTCATTACATCCTGAAGCAGTGAACCATGGCTCAGGTTTTTTAGAGCATTTTCACAGAATAGTATAGTTGGTTCCTTCCTCCTCCAGACAGAAGGAGGAGAAAATTCTTAACATATAGAAAAACCCTAACTGAGGGGAAAAAAGTTATTCACATATGCCAAAGATCCTTACAGGGACATGTGTCAGTTAACACACTCATTACTGCACTCTGAAAGGAACGTGCACAGATCTCCAGAATGGAGGACAGATCCTTTTCTATGAGGAATCACATGGATGGGTACAAGTTATTCCTGGGGAGATTCCAATCAGATGCAAGAGGAAAACTCTTCACAAGAAGAACAGCCATTGGACTAATCTCCCCAGGGCAGTGGTTGGGTCCCCAACATTGGACACCGTTAAGATCCAGCTGGACAGGAGCTGGGCCAGCCTCTCTAGACTGGGCTTTTGCCAAGAAAGGTTGGAGCAGATGATCCTGGAGGTCCCTTCCAACCTGGGATTCTGTGAAATGGCTCCAGCACAATGGAACAATAAAAACATGTCAATATCTGCCTGTCTTCTAGAAACTTCTGGACTGGGGGGAGGGGAGAGAGAAAGAACTCCTGGTTTTTTTCAGGATAACAAATTCCGCAGTCCGAGAGAATACACCGCAACAAGTCTTCTGCTACTGTTTAGCACACATCCTCCCTAACTAACAGCCCGTGATGATTCCTTAAGATAGTTTCTTCAAATCATTTATGGCAATATCACATATTTCTTAAGTATAATCAACTAGATCACCTATTAAGGATTCAATTGTAGGAACCTCTCCAAGATCATCCAGTAGCTCGTGAATTGGATCATTGTGCTCAGGAGCAATTGCATCTTGGTGGTCTAAGAGCAACTAGATGAACAGAAAGAACATTTATGTTGTTAATTGTACATCATTTTCTAGTCATTAAAATTACATTACATTACCAGCTGGTACCTTCTCAGAAAAGATCTTATTTCACTGAACTCCAAAACAGTAATATCAACATCCAAAGCTGCACAACTACCACATACACAAATACTTTCAAAAGAGACTTAAGAGAAGCCACAAGCAAATTACTTAATTCTATAAGTGAGTATGCTCTTGCACACTACAAAAATCAACTTCCAGCCTTGTATTTGATAATCTTGTGTTTTCAGACAGAAGCTGCATTTTTCTGTGTAAGCACTGCTTATAAGGAGGAACTGTGACCAACATATACTTACAGTGTGTGTGTTGATGATTTCACCAATAGAAATATAAATAACTGGTTTAGTGAGAGTCACCAAGTCAGAATATTCATCAATATTAAATTTATCCTGCAGTTCAGGAACCTCACAGGCAGCCTGAAAAAAGCGTCTTCAAAAAAAAAAAAAAAAAAAACAACCAGGAGAAAAGAAGAATCAGTACAATTCTGACAGTCATGTGAACTATCAACAGCATCAACCCCCCACGACAATTCCAAGTGTAGTCTCTCTTCTTTAAACTGTGGTACCTTATGGCACACTACAGTTTGTCAGCTTTAGTTTAACATGTCAGAAGTAACCTGGTAAATTCAGTTATTGGCATTGGCCATGTTGGCATTGGCCATGTTGGCATTGGCCGATTTTCAGCGTTCACACGACTGGTCTATGCTCCGGTGACCATGTTCACACATTCTCCTGCTTCCACTGCACTAACACCCCTTGCTCCCAGCAATCTCTGGTTTCCTTTCATCCAAAACATGAGCGGTATACGATGGTGACTCTTGAACAAAAACTTACTTCAATGACACAAACAGCTAAATGCCAAGCTGCTTTATTCCTGAGCACCACTGGGTTTTCCCACTGAGCCAGGGATCATACGGGACAGAAGCCCATATGTCCCTTCTAGTTGTCCAAAGTATCATAATAAAGATGTGCAAATGCAACCTTTACTCTGGAAATTCCCAAGTCAAAATACTTGGCTTTGCAATCTCATTAACATACAATGTATCATTCATAAATTCCAGGTACACATTTTATCTGCCATTGTCACTGATGCTTATGGCACTTTGGAGCGCAAACTCTTGTTTTCAAGAGACTGCATATTTGACAGAGATAGAATAATTTATCATATTTGAAATTTATTATTACCCCTTTTTATACTTGCACTGTTACCCTCTGCCAAACTTCCCAACGTAATTAGCTAAAGTCTTCTACCTGAATTTCTGGTACGACTGCGAAAGGTATTCGTTAATGATGCTGAGGTGCGCATTGTCTCCCATGAACGTCTTATTGGATGCAGCGTGCTGCAACATCTTTGCAATGGAACCGAGGTTCCTGCGTTGATCCGTGGTCAGCTGACCTCCAGCTGAAAGATCAATGATGTCAAACGCATCTGGTGCGACAATGGCCGGGTTCATGTAGCGGTAATAGAGTAAATTGCCAACAATCTGGGGAAAGTTGAGAAGAAAGGCATGAAGAAACGATGGTATAGGATCCGACTGAATTTTACTGAAACTACTCTGACGGTACTTTAATAAATTATTGTCTTGTAAAACAGAGGCCTCTTCCAAGATAAAGTTTCTGCTGTGTTGCTATACACAAGCACACACTATCTCAAAGAATCTACAGTGTAAAAAAAAAGAAAAATAATAATAATAGAAAGAATCATTAAGATGCAATAGGATGGTCAACACAAAGAGGGAAGTCTGAGCACTACTAGTCACAGGACAATACAGCAGCCAACATTCCTATACACGAACTTTTAATGCAGTTTTAAAACTTGAAGTTATAAAAATATACGGACAGGAGATACTACAAGTTACCAACAGACTACTCATAAGAATGAGAAAATCTATCAGGAGAATAGAAGCATAATTGAGTCAGACTAACCGAGGGCAGAATGGTCATGGTATAGAGGAATCTGGCAACGCAGTTCCAATATGGAACAAGATCCAATTCTTACAGAAGTGTGCAGAATAGGCTGTCGGCTCCGACAAAGCAAAAAAGGCAAGGAAGCAAGGAGCTAAACTGGGGAAACTACTTTCCATTCCTTCTCCAAAGCCCTTTTCTCTTTCAGAATAATTCTTTGGTAAGCCAGCAACATTTTCAGGCACAGACCCCAAGTTAGCAAGGAGTAACTGAGACACCATTTAATCAAGAGGTAAGAAAATCAGAGGTACAGAAGACGAATGGCATTTGACACTTCAAAGCCCAAATTTACCTAGTCAAATGCGAGCAGCAATAAACTTCAAGGAACCAAAAATAAAGACGTCACATTATCCATATGCTCACAAATATACTGCTATGCTGTATTTGATGTTCTGCCAAAAGTAATTCCATCAATGAAAAGGAATTAACCCAGCATGCTTGATGTAAAAGCAATAGTTCTCACACCGCATGCTCTAGTATTTTCTGGTGGTTCACAGAAATTTGCAGACGCCCAGGTCACTGAATCTTGGCTTTGCCTGCTTGCCACGTGACTTAAGTGTACAGAAAAGAATGGGGTCTGAATAAACAGCTGAAAACAGAGTGGAAAAAAAATCTAGCCATTGCTGAGCAGCCCCAGAAATTTAGGTCATGTTTTTGACAACTGTTTCATGCAAGCCCCTGCTCTACTCTCACATGCTCTACTCTCTACTATGTTGTGGAATGACAGTCAAAGCTGTTTACTACCAGTAATAAGAAAACATCTGTGAAAGAAGCTGTACTAGTTACTTTCAAATTTGCAGGGGGAGAAGAACCATGTATTATACAGGTAGCTTTGGTTGTTAAAAAAATAAAAATCTGCAAGTAGTCACTGCACACAACTGCAGTTTTCACTTTGATGTGGACAGTTACATTGTCACAAGGATTAATGAAAAGTGGCAGCCTTCCACCTAAATTTACAGATGGAACAAATTAATTCACCTGCATATAAAGAATCGATGTCTCAGAATGGGAAAGCACAGAACTAGAAGAGAGAAGAAAACAGCATTCAGATTGGTAATTATTTTTTAATGAAGCAGAGGCAGAGAAGTTTCAAGAGACTTTGTCAAGTATTCCTAAGATCCAAACTTTGTTTTATTAACAAGCAAAGTATTCATGAACTTTCACAATTACCAGAAGCCATAAACCCAAATAAATTTCAAAGAAAATCCCACGGTGATACTCATGTGAGAGTGCCTACTATTAGAATAATTTTAGTTCTCCAAACCTACTGAAATGCAAAACACAAACCTGACTAGGCATCACAGAAAGTTAAGTCCCTACAGGTTGCTATCAAAATATCCTAGAGTATTACAGTTAGGGGGATTGGGCATATCAGAAATTTGCATACAGACTTTAACTTGACATTGTCTCTTTAATGAAACGGCAGCTGTCTGTGATCATACCAGCAAAACCAAGGTTTACTTTATAGGAGCAAGAGTATCCCAAGCCAAGAAACCTAAGGGACGAAATGCGCAAGATATTAAAAGCAAAGCAGAAGCAACAGGATGCCTCCTTCTGAGGAATGTACTACCTCTCAGGTGACATACATGAAGCTAACAATCAAAAGCCCAATGAGAAACATCTTTTATCTGTAGAAGTAAATAAATAAGCTTTATATATGTTTACACGCACTCCTCTGCACACGTAAGGAGAAGAACGAGATGTGCTTGCCACAGCCAATTTGTCTGACAATTAGTTATTCACGAAGGTGTTCAGATCCTCACCTTCAGAAGCTCATCCTCACCAGCATCAGGAAACTTCTCATGCAGGGAGTCTTTTAGTACCTTGGCGATGAAACGCATTCCATAACTTCAAGAGAAAGAAAAGGGCAAGTAAGACTGCTGCAAGCATGAAGCCACCACCAATTTCTCAGGGATAACACTGCAGTATGCCAGACTCACGGGATTTTGTCCACTGAGCTAACAATGGCAGACAGGAACTTGTCTGTCACTGTCCTCATGTTTCTGATTGAGGCATCCAGACGCGTCCTCACCTCTTCGTGATTTAGAGCTTGTTCAGGTGTAACATCATATGGCAGCTTGCTATTTGAAAAAGTCAAACACACGAGGGTGAGGATTCCTCAGACTAGCCTATTTCAAGAACATCTAGCTCGACACAGAAACAAGCTTATATTCACTTGACTGCCAAGAGGTGTGCATTGCCTTCGATTAACCTTTTAAGCACTGGAAGGGCTGAAGACTTCTTGCTTTTACTTCCTCTGCTCTCACTGTGAGAAAAAGCCCAGCTAACTCAAAACTATCTTTTTTACAGCATGTACACATGCTCACTAGGCAAGAAAGTGCCATCTGTGACATGTAGCGGTACTTACTTCAGGCTGCAAATAAACTGATGAAGAAGCAAGCTACATATTTGAGCATTAAGATGATAAAAGCCTGGACACAAGCCAGAAGCTGAAACAATATCCATAAAATCAATATAACATGCTATTCGCAGGAAACAGTGCCAAGGGAGAAGTTACATTTCTGCCATCAGCTGAAATTATTGCAGAGTGCTCCCGTGAAGACAGAGAGATGAAGCAGGTAATTTATAAAAGCATTTCCTAAATAGCACGTAAAGAGAAGGACCTGGACACACATCTTCACCTGCATTTTTAACAGGTCCAGAATTTTGAACCATATGACAAACTGTATCGCTGCAGATTGCTTTGAATGGGGAAACTCACTCATCTGTATGGTTCTTTTCTTTTTTTCTATTTTTTATGCTATAAAAACCCAACCAACACAACAGAACACAAGACACCTCAAGTTCTAGCAAATCACATACACTGTAAGAAAAAGAAAGCAGAATGACACAAAGCCATCTAAGCACAACCCAATGGTCATCAGCAGTTGATATTAATTAGAAGATGTTAAGACCAAAAAGAACTGCCACGTCACGTTACAAAACAAGGTTTTGTTGACTTGCAAATAGTTCCTAAGTTTGCACAGGCTATATAGAATGTGAGAAGAGTGACATGGAATGAAGTCCCCGATACATTTTCTTACCATGATTTCTTTTAGATGAGAGGGCGCCTCATTGCTAAATTATCATGTCAACACAGGCAAATACCAAAAAGCATCTCCTACCGAGATGCCCTTTCAATACCCTCAGCACCATCATCAGAACATGATCTTTAGAACTGTTGGATAAGAGCTATCTTGAGGACATGAAGAAGCTGGTATCAGTCAGACAAATGCACGCAGTGAAGCCAAGGATGTTTTAGAAAGATTAACCGAGCAGTGCAAAGCAGTTGAGCAATGTTTAGAAAAAAACAGCATTAACACTCCCCATACCTGGCCTCACCAGTTTGAGACTCCATCTGGTTAACCCAAGACTTGTAAATATCCACTGGATCAGTTTTGATATTGAGTGATTTGTCATCGATGATTTCCTTAACAACTGGTGCCAGGATCTGCCTCAGGGCATTCTGACCGCGGGCACCACGGTTGAAACTTACCACCATTTTAATAACAGTAGGATTCCCAGTCACAATTTCATGTATTTGGTCTACTTTGGATCTGAAGAAGAAAGAATCTATATGAAATACGAGGTACGCATTATTCTGTTAGCTTTAGACACATTTCTTGGCATAAAACAAGCTGTTCAAGAGCATCTCCCCTACAAAACAGATGATGGATTTGTACTAAAATCTTGATACAGCAATAAACTACAACACTGTATGAGAACAATACTGAAACACTCCTCAAATCAGATGAGGCAAGAGGCTTGGGACCTCTGTTTGGGAATTCCAATGCAACTTGCCAGTAGTCATCTTGACAATAACAAATGCAACTGTACATTCTATTTGAGAGCACAACTCGAAAATACAAAGGAAACAGAGCATGTAGAGAAGAAAAAGAACAACAGGTTAACACACACATTTAAAATAAGAAAAGAAGCAATCATCAACAAAAGCCACACACACCTAGTATGCAGCCGTGTGAAATAAGCAGCTGAGAACAAAGCATATACATTTCCCTGGGCTACTATTCAAAGCATGAATTTTTTGGAAATCCACAGACGTTATTGTTAGCTCTCTGCCTGGCTTGCAAAGGCTGAGTTTGCAGTTTGTTGGAGGTGTTTATAACCAGACAGTAGTGAATTGAGATTAGACTCAATTTTAAGATGATTTTGGATCAGATCAAAAGTAGCTGCCATGTTGAGCAGTGTAATCTTGACTGAAGTAAAAAGCCCTCATCCTCACTGGACATACCTGACTCTTCCTTTATAGACTATGTTAAGAACAGGTACGAAATGGGAAGAGAGCAACAAAGGGACAGGTTAGCTAATATGTTATCTACATATTAGCATGAGGCATAACGTGAAAATCGCCTCAATTGAACAAATTGCCCAAACTGATTCAACAGCAAGAATGCACCGTACGCTGCCACGTACTTGATCTCTTCCTGCAATGCTGTTTGGAAAAGCCGCAACAACAGGTACTCCTCTCTCTGATTGGATGCATAGTTATATAGTGTGAAGATGACAGAATCCATGAACTTTGTGGATTTGTTTTGAGGCATCTGAAAAATCAGCTTGGCCAAATAGGTTGGGTTAGTCTACAACGACAAGAAAAATTGCTTAGTGTTCGTGTCCACACAAGCCAGTGTCACTAACTATGGTGTCTCAAAACTACAACGCATAACCAAAGACTGTGCCAAGACACACAAACCTCTATGACAAGAGGTTACTAAGCAGGGTTTGAAGCTGCTTACCTGAAGTAAGTAGAACAGATGCTGATAAGCTTCCAGCTTTTCTCTCTTCTCTTTGCTCAAAGCTTTCAAACCTCCCCTTTGTTTGTTTAGCATCATCATGTCAGAGAGCTGTTCCTTGTTCTTCTTGGTAAGTTTTTTACTGTGAGAAACAACATCCTGGAAAAAAAGAATAGGGACGGGTTCCACTCTAAGTATTTTGTAACAAGCAATATGGGAAAACAGTTGCAGCTGAGAGCCCATTTCTCCTGTACGTGGAAAGGCAGGGTCAAGTTATGCCTGGCTATTAAAATGAAGCATTATTTGCTATGGCAGCAATTTCTGACTGGAAGTACATGTCCTGCTTCGTCCCTGACTTCCTTAATTTCTCCAAAACCCTAGAAAGATTAGTCACTCCTGGCAACAATTACTATCTGAGCTGATAGCATTCTGAAGATGTTTGAAAATGTTTTCCTTTTTAAATGGGGCTTCATACTCAGCAGCAGCACACATCACTGCAGGCACCAGCCCAAAAGCTGCAGCCTCCTTCCGAGATTCATTTCACTACACCAATTGAGATTTTTTTATACTGGGAGGAGACCGGTGTCATTTCTTCCAGGACCAAATGAAAAGCTGACCAGAACTTTGGCTCGAAGTAAAAATGATGCTGTATCAGCAAGAGGGTTTTTTAAGTGAAATTAATCACATCAGCCAAGTGATGGAGGGGGGCCTCCTTTAACCAACACACACAAAGTGGCACTAGCATTATCTCCTGCATCCAAGATCACCCCTCTCACCTGGTCAAGACAGTCCAGGTGTCTGGCTTTTTTAGGTCTTGGGCTTTTTTCCTCCTATATTTTTCTTTCTAGGGATCCATACTAAATTAGTGGAACGGAGTAAGAACATACTGGGAGAAAAATCTGCAAGTCTGGTCAAACATTTTCTGTTAGGTCTGAGCAACTGACAGACAAAGCCAGGAGCTCTCCATGCTAACTACCACTAGGCTCAGGTCAATCTGTAGTTGGTCTCCCATCAGCCCTCCTCCCTACCTGCAATGTAATTTTGTTTTTCACTAGCAGCCCAATTTTGATGTCCATGAGATTGAGATCATTTTCCAGTTGCTGGTTGGATCGGATCAAGGTTACAACTTCCTCGCGCAGTTTCATCAGCTCAAGCTCCTCCTGAAAGTCTTGGTCACTCTGATCGAGCAAGTGGACAAATTTCCGAACCACAGCCATAGGTGGGTTTTCAGCATTAACTAAAAACAGGCAAAAAAGCATCAAGGGATGGGAGGCAGAAGTAAATATATGACTTATATACATTTAAACATCAAGAAGCAGCCAGAATAAAATCAGCATGACCATGTCTGAACAGCTTTTGCCATTTTTTATTTCTTATTTTGAGTAACACATGAGAGAAGTAAATGGTAAAGCATGAAGTCAGTATCAGCCTAGGGTAGTCCACACCACCAAAGTTAAGTGCAAAGCTACAGTTCTATTTTTCAGCAGCCAAAGCAATAGCTGGAATCAAGTTTTCATTCAGTCTCATAGAACTACTTACTCTCCACTCTGCACTAACAACTTCATCCCCCTTGCTTTTCAAAACTGTCTTAGAATCACAGAATAGTTTTGGCTAGAAAAGACCTTCAAGATTATCAAGTCCAGCCTTGTTCCTAGCCATATCAAAAACCACTAAACCATGTCCCTAAGCACAACATCCACTCAACTCTTAAGCTCTTGTTCTGTCACTTGTCATCAAGGAGAACAGACCAACTCCCAGCTGTCTTGATGTTACAGATCACACTAGCAACATCCCTTGCAAAGAGACATTCAAGGCACACCAGCTTTACCCTCTTGGCAATACTTACTGAGGGTTTTATAGTCTTCCCTTGCTTTGTTTGCTCGGATAAAGGCTTGAATTTTTATAACATCCTTTATCTAGGATTAGAAACAAAAACAAAGCACTTGACCTCATTCTGGAAAGAGTACAAAATTCAGGTACTGAATTAATTTCACAAGATAGCCTCTTACATGGTTTCTGAAATACTGCAGGCGATCTCTGTAACGTCTTCTGGCTTGATACATCCTGGTCAGCGACTGAATCTACAGACAGGTAACCAAAATACTCAGATAAAAGCCTTTCCTGAAAAGTTCACTACCCAAAAGTTTACCAAAAACGTCAGGATGTCATCTTCGCTACCTTGATTACTTGGTCCTTTTGTGCTCGCAGGTAATCCAGACGGATCTGATAGGCCTTCCTCTGCTTGTAGCCACGCCACTGGGACTGAAAACAGAAGACAGGTACACAGACCTTACTTTTCTAAATAAAGAAAAGTAATTACAAATCTGAACTTCTTTCTGTTCCTCACCTTCTGACTTCCCTTTTGGCTAAGTAAAATGTGGGAGACGTGCTTATCTTACCAAGAGATACATGGTGTGAATCATTATCTACTTCATCAGTTGTCATCGTGAGAGATGTGAAAGAGCCTGGGGCTTCTGAAGCACAGTTAAGAGACCAAGGACATAACTAAACAATCAAGTTGACAGAAACTCTTCTACAGGAGGATCGTGCCTTAGAGGCGGCTGCTGGCGACAACAGTGCCGTAACACTGTAAGCCTTCAGAGCAGACTCACTGCTACTGATCCTTGGAACAGAAGTTAGGCAAGGGGTGGAACTACACTTAAAAGGCAGAGTGTTATTGTAATGAGCTGGGAGTGGTCTTAGGGGTTTTTTTTTGTGGACGTGTGGTTTTTGTTTGGTTTTTTCCAAATATGCATGTAGAGCACTGGTACTTGGTCAGAAACAAACACTGTGGTACCATAAAGTGATAATCATTAAGGTGGTAATAGGGTGTAAAGCATCTATTTAATTTGCACGAATTTCAGTTACAACACCAGAAAAAGCTCCTTTCATTGTTCTGTAAATGCACTCAACCTCGCACTGAATTATCCCATCACCTCTTTCAGGTCCTCAATCCAACACCATGCTGTCTCTCTTCAGTTCATGAGGAATCACAGTAGTAATTCATCATGTGGTATTATCACCATAAAGACATAGGACACACTTCATATTGCCCTATTCCCAGAACACTGAACCTGACAATAAAATCATAAGTAAAGCTCCCTCAAGTAAGCTTTTCTCTCTCCAGTTCTGCCTGAGAAGACTTTATTGATTATATATGACATGGGAAAGAAAATAATATATCAAAACTCCTTTGGAGAAAGAAATGCCTTTAGATGATTTGCAAAATAAGGCAAAGCCAATTTCGTGCTGTAACTGAATTGAACAAAAATGGTCAAGAATTGTATAGAAAACAATTGCAGAGGACAAGTTTTACACAGAATTCACACCTGAATGCAAGTGATGGCTGGGACCTGCTTCTTCAAAAAATTCATTCTTGAGTTGAATTCCTGGCGAACAAGATATCCTCGACAGCAAGCCTGAAGTTTCGTTATCAGGTTCTCATTGGCTAGCCACAACTGCTCTCGGTTGTACGCCGCAGTGACTCCAGATATGGTGCTCTGGATTAACGTTGCAGTAGGAAGAAGAGCAAGAAAAAGAGAATGGACATACAAGAATCAGGATGTTACATCAACTTTCTGTATTGCGCTTGTGAGAAACTTAGAGGCTGCCTTTCGTTAAACAGCGGCAGAACGGTCCTGTACTTTTACCAACAGGATGCTTTTTTTTCTGGAAAGGGACAAGGAGCTTTGACACACAGTCTGATGATGCCCAGTGAAAAGGGTTGCTAAGATAACTGAAGCATTCCCTCTTAGAGCTGCATTAAGCATGAGAAAGGTAGGAACGTGAAGTTTGCAGAGCAAGAGCATGTGTTATCTCCCCTACCTGGATCTCCTCTCGTGACAGCTGTGTGTCATTCTGCACAAATTCCGCTGGTTCATCCCATGCTCCCTCTTTGGTCCGCAGGTTATGATAATAATGATAGCCTCCTCTCACCCAGTGTTGCACCCATTCACTGCCATTGCCCCCTAAGAGCAGAAACTGCAATGGAAGTCTCAGAAACAGACAAGTGTCTTATCTTTCCTGCATACAAACACTGCAACTAGGAAATCCGCATATACAGATGCTCCTTCCTCCGAGCAAGAGAAGGAATGTTTCAGAGACCCTAATGACCTCATGCGAGAGCTACCTAAACAAAACATGTTCCACAAGCAGAGAACATTCCATTTCTTTTTCTTTGTTTGGTTTGGTTTTGTTTCAGTATTGTTTTGGTTTTTTGTTTTGTTTTTTAAAAACCTTAGTTCATAAAACATCCACAATTGACACCTGTAGCATAAAACTTCTTCCCAGAGTTTGTTTGTTTTTTAATTCTGGTTCTGAATCAGAATCACTCAGGTTGGAAAAGACCCTTGGGATCATCACGTCAACCATTAGCCCTACTCTACAAGTTGACCCCTAGACCATATTCCCCCAACACCACACCCAAGCAATGTTTAAACACATCCAGGGATGGTGACTCAACCCCCTCCTGGGCAGCCCATTCCAATCTCTCACTGTGAAGATTTTTCATTCTTTCCATGAAGAATTTTTTTCCTAATGTCCACTCTAAACTTACCTTGTTTCAGCTTTAGGCCCTTCCCTCTGGTTGCATCCCTAATTACCTGAGAGAAGAGCCCAGCACCAGCCTCTCTACAATGTCCTTTCAGGTAGTTGTAGAGAGCGATGAGGTCTCCCCTCAGCCTCCTCCTCCTCAAACTAAACAGGCCCAGCCCCTTCAAACGATCCTCATACGATCTCTTCTCCAATCCCTTGACCAGCTTCATTGCCCTCCTCTGCCTCTGCTCCAGCACCTTGGTATCTCTCTTGTACTGAGGTGCACAAAACTGGAGACGGTACTTGAGGTGAGGCCTCACCAGTGCTGAGTACAGGGGATTCCATGTGCAATAATCTTTGCACAAACAGTTTGACAGTTAGATACTTGAGGTTTACCTGCTTCCATTTTTCTTCTCTTGACTTCTGACAGCTCTTGCTGATACGTCTCAGCACATTCTGGAGTGACTCCGTAGAGCCCAACATCCGGTGAACGCAAAGCGCTCAGGGTCTGGCTGACATCACCACGGTCTACTGCTTCATTAATGGCCAGAATTCCTAAGGAGACTTTGATAACACAAGGACGTAGGTTATCCAGGCATTCAGGGGCACAGCAAACAGAGAACAACAGAACAGAGCAAGGCAACCGCGAACACACAGTTGGGGTGTGTGCATATATACACAACTATTTAAGTATTAAATCTAAATATATATATATAAATAAATGCAAAATATAAATAAAAACAACCAGACAACACGCAGTATAGAGGCCTCTTCAGTATGGAGTGTCCAGCCACAAGGGGTACTGAACCTGACAGCACTTAATTTGTGTGCCCCAAGCCCCAGTACGGTGCTGACTCCTCACCTATATTTCTCAACAACACACAATGTTTCCTGTCTACTCTGACATCTATTTTTAATTAAGGCAGTTTCTTCTGGCAGAGCCAGTCAACTCAGAAGGTGCCTTTTCAACAACTAGTACCATTCCTCCCTAGTGAATAAAGTAGGGAGCAGTTTGGAAATAAGTCAAAAACCTGACTGAGGAAAGACAGGGGGCAAAGGAAGAAGAAAGTTAACACCACATCACTCCAGGGCTATTCCAAAACTGCAACTCAAATACAGACCTCTTCAGAAGCACACAAAAATCGTGTCGACACAGCAAACGTTAATATACAGGAACTTTCATCACTAGGTAAGACTGCAAAAATGTCTGTTCATGCATAGGAGTATCTAAAGATCATATCCAGGCTTAAGGGCACAGGCTAATTCTGCTTTTGACTCCAGGTTCCTCGCATGATACTCAAGCTGTTGCCTTGCCAGAGTAGTGCTCACTGGGTGGGGGAAAGGTGAAAAAAATTGCACTGGTACTGCTGGGAACAAACAGTAAGGTGAACAGGCAATGCTCTGCCCTATTCCCTCTTGCTTTTTTTTTTCTTTTGGCAGTTGACAGGGGAATTCACTGATCAAATAATGTGAACTAGGACATAGGGTTGGACAAACTCATTGTGTTTTCATTAGAAAGCTTTTTGTGAACTTGTTAGATTCTTCTCTCTTCTAAAATATCTATGAAGACTACAAATAGACAAGGCATAAATAGAAAAGCAAGCTCATTTCTGTGACAAGAGGGTGAGGATGAGAGGAATCAACCATGCCAGAAACTCTGTGTATCTGAAACAGATTCTTTAAGAGCTCATGTTGTAGGGCAATCCAGTCCAATCCCATTCTCAGACCCGGGCTAACTTTAGGGCCTCATCCACCCGCATTTCGAAAATATCAAAGGACAGAGATTCTACAGTGTCTGTGGACAACTTGTTCTGTAAGGCACCAGAGAGTCCAGCTTTTCAGCTTCCAGTGCAGTTGCCTATTCAAAGCAAAATCGGAGGGGACTGACTGTGCATCACTGGATAAATTAAAGTATCAGCCTAACACCAAAGTAGAAGTTTTGGAAGTGGAAAGCAAGACATTTTATCAGCATGTAAGAGATCACAGAATCACAGAGAATTGTCACAGTTGTAAAAGACCTGTAAGATCACCACATCCACCTGTCAACACCCACCTCTCTCCCCACCACTCCCAAAAATCCACCAAACAAAAACCCCAAAAAACCCCAAAAAAACCCCCACACACACAACCACAAACAAACAAACAAACCAACAAACTCCAAACCACATGTCAACATCCCACTAGAGCACATCCTGAAGTGCCTCATCTACAGATTTATTTGAATACCTTCAGGGATTGTGACCCCAACACCTCCCTGGGCACCCTGTTCCAGAGCCTGACTACTCTTTCAGTAAAGAAATACTTCCTAATATTTAGTCTAAGCCTCCCCTGGTGCAACTTCAGGCCACTTCCTATCGTTCTGTCATTTTTTACTTGAGAGGCCACACTCACCTCTCTACAACCTCCTTTCAGGTAGCTGTAGAGAGCAATAAGGTCTCCCCCTCAGCCTCCTCTTCTCCAAACTAAACTATCCCAATTTCCTCAGCCTCTCCCCACAGGACCTGTTCTGCAGACCCCTCACCAGCTTGGCTGTCCTTCTCTGAACTCGCTCCAGCAACTCAACATCTTTCTTGTAGTGAGTGAGATGAAGAAATAGAGTCAAGAAAAAAAAAGAAGGTGACTATAGAGAGAAAAGAGTTTACTAATATTATGCAAATCAAGCAAAATAAGCAGGTGGGTGCAAATATTGAGTGTAATGGAAATCAGAAATTTAAGGCAACTGCAAATAGAACAATATCATATTTTAGAAATGAATAAAAACAAGCTCTCTGAAGCACGTGGTATCCAGCAAACAAAAAAGCATATACAGAGAACAGGCCATTGGAATATATTAGAAGACTTCAAAATTACTACACTAGAAGCATATAAATGCATTTGATTTCCTTCACCATATTCTAGTTCCCTATCTCTCCGTAGGTACCCAGTATTTGGTTGATAATGGGAATCAATTGCAGTATCATGTGACAATACTTACATCTCTCAGACTCCTCTGTGTCCTTGTTAGCCCTATGAATCCCATCTTGAATTTCATCCAGCCAAAGAACAGCTGTTTCATCCTGTGTGTCCTAAAGAGGATGTGATGAGAAAAATATACACAGCACGGGGAGAAAAGTATCAGTATTTTTGCAAAGTAAAATAACCTGTACTCAGCAATAGCCATTATAGGAGTTTTCTGTATCAGAGGGAAAAAGAAGCATTTCGGTCTTTCTAACTGACTTCAACACAAGTACTTAATATGTGCATTCATGACTAGCAGAGACCAGACACATTACCAGACTCAAAACCTCCTTCTGGTCAAAAACTCTTTTCAGGAAACAGAATGAAAATGTCAATGGGAATCACTCTGATAACCGAAGGAAATACAAGGCCAATACTCAGTACCAGTTAGCCTTAAAGCTGGGTTTGCTAAGAGGACGTGACTTTCCAGGAATGCAAATTAGTCCTTCGACAGAAGGTGGCTACAAAGAGCTCCTTGAACAAAAAGCTGCTGAGGCACATCTGTGTGCAGAAGCTAAAACATCTTGGGTAACTAATGCTGCATCAGGCTGTTCTTGTCCCTGTTCCTGTCCCCAGAAGTTCACAACCCCACACAAATTAGCAAACCAAAAAGCACCGTACATATTGTGGTTGGATGCAAACGCACAACGGTCAAAGCCATCTTTTAAGTCTTTCTTTTAACAGGTCGCCTGTCAAGAAGCAGAGCTAACACAGCATCCTGTATTTTCACTAGGATTTGAAGAAATCTAACCAACTAATGTTACATGCAGAAGTCTGAGATAGGGAAAGAGACGAAGTGATTTGCAAGTCCCAAAATATACATAAAGAACAATGATCCAGCAGTTGCCAAGCATAGCTTCTCCCCACCCAGTGTTGCTTCCTGTAGGTAACTACTGGGAGAAATGCTAACTGCCACCCTCTGACAACTCTCACCGTACAAACAGAGCACAGGAAGTGTTTACTTCTAGCATGGAATAATCATCACACTGCACAAAAGAACCATTATTTACCGTGTTCAAGACCTTTAGGGCCAGGCTGAAAATGAACATTTCCTTATATGCTCTCCACATTTTTTCACGCTGTTTTGGCAGGATAAACTGACATGATTGATTCATTATCTTCCAGTCAAGAGACTAATGTGTCTTTCACAGGCAGAAAGTCCAGAGAGTGACACAAGAGTACCAGCAAGAGCAGAATTCCCATCTGGACAGCAGGGTAGAACAGTGGAAGAAACAACCTCCTCTACTTCAGCGTCTACCAGCAGAAGTCAACCGAAAGACTACCGAAACCATCCCACGCTCTCCCACAGATTTACTGTTGCAGGCTTTGCAGAAGGTACACAAAGTGTATCATACTGCAAGGTCTACAGGTTCTCTCCCTCATCACATCAGAAACACACATCATACAGTGCTCCTCATTCATCCCAGCACCTTGTGGTGAATGAACTACGATCGCTATCAGTCCCAAGGTACAGAAAGCACTCGTTAGTAAGTAATGATTGACTTCAGATAGTGATTATTTTGCCCACGGTATTTCTTTAAAATACGATCTTTCAATCTGTGAAATTACCGCCATGCTGCCAGGAGAAGCCCTAAACTGAACATATGCCTAAATAAGGTAATTTCATGCCATCTGAGAAGTAACCAGCAGGGCCTGGCACAAGCTTAAGTGCACACTAAAAAGAGTTCATTATTTCATTCTGACTCAGGGAGAGGAAATGCTTCAGCACAAAATGGGCTCCTGAGAAATATTAACCCTTTCAGGGCTGCAGCAGGAAGGTGCTTAATGATTTTCGTCAGAAATGTGTACAGTTTTCAGCTATTGCCATCACACAAGTTTACCTCTAGTCCAAAAAAAAATAAATTTATATATATATAAAAAAATCAGAGTTCCTACAATCTAGATCTCAGTCTCTATTCAAAATTCTGCACTGGTGTAAGAACAACAAGCTCCACAGCCAAGAAGAAAACAGCACACTCTCAAGCTACTGAAAGCACAGATGTCCTCTACTTCTTTGTAAACAGATGAGAGAGAACAACAACAAAAAAATCTGTGTCCCATCTACAGTAGTCAAAAATCAGTTCTGTACACACAGGTGCACTTTCATCCTCTTTCCTAAACCAGTAAGATGAGACTTGCTCTTCCTCTCCCCATCCTCACATTTAGTCAGTCAGTGAAAGTGGCAACTATGTATACGTAGGTAGAAGTCCTTGGTCAATAAGGCAACTACTGCTCAAAAAAATCCTTAGCCCTAGAAGTGTCACCCGGTGAATAACAGGCAACAGTATACATTTCTCTAGTAACATGTAATTTCCTTCATTTCTTTTTTTCTATTTTATCACTTAACAGATTTTTCCACTTTCATTAACTTTCTTTTTGCCATATGTAACTATACCTACAATTACATTTATCATTTATTGCAGGAAACTTGCATTCACTAGTTCAGAACTCCTAGAACAAACGTGATCTCCCTGTGCAAATGGATGAGGCACATTGTTTCTCTGCAAACAAGACACAGGTCTCATTCCAGAGCCAGGATTAGTGTAGCGAGCCATCTCGTGCAGTCAATATCCTTACACCCATCTCTGTAACTGATGAAGATCCAGACCATCTTGCTGCAATCATCTTACTCTAGTACAGAAAGATCCAACCAGAGTGGGTAAGAGAAGCTGATGATATGCAGAGTACCCAGCTCTCCACTTCCAGTTTTAATTCCTGGCTTTCAGGAGGAGCAGTGAGCCCATTACAGATGTAAAGCATTTTCAAGAGTGTTTTTAACAGCGCTCACCTGTGCCTTCTCTCGCTTGGCTCGAAGTAGTGTATCCTGGTAATGTTGTGCTACCTTTGGGACTACACTCTCCAATTTTGCTGCAGGAATCTGTAAGGCTTGAATCGTCTTTTTGCTGTCCCCTTCATCCAGCGCTTCATTGATAAGACCAATTGCCAAAATCCCTAGGGAGGAAGACACGGGCAAAGAAATAGAAAGTTCCATTTTTGGTCAATGATAATCGTAAGCATTGCTCGAGAAGAAAAATGCTGCTAGTCCTGCCTAAACCAAGTATCATCTGAGAACTGTAATACTTTTAACAGAAAACATTATTTACCAGTAAAGAAAACAAGTCTATTTCTCCATCTTAAAGGAGTCATAATACATGGGTGTTGCAAATAAAAACAGAACAAAAAAGCAAACCACACTCAGTGAGACCGACATGCAAGGAGGCCTCAGACATCCATCTCAGAGCCACCAGCAGAGAATTATCAAAGCCCAAATAGCCAGAGTTCATAGGTTTCAGTTTTCCAAGGTCCTGTCTTCTCTTAAAGGAAATCTTCGCATGAAGCTAAAGATTTGGACGGAATACCATTTTAAAATACAGTAACTTCGTACTTTAGAAAACTTATTGAACATATCTAGTATTAGCTGTATTATCAGAGATATGGATGCTATTTAAGTACAGTAGAATTTACCATTCAGATAAATTAAAAAACAAAAAAGAAAAAAATTCAAATCTCTTCTAGATGGCTAAATGCAGAGTTTACATCATACATGAGCTGCCTACAGCCACCATCTCCTGTAAGTCACAAAATAACTTGGGTTGAGATGGACCCTAGAGGTTATCTGATTCAATTCCCAGCTTAAAGAAGGATCAGTTCAAATCCTGGTTTGATCACTGCAGAACAAAGAGATCTTTTAGACAAAATAAAGTAAGGAGCTCAGTGTGAGGATTTCAAACTTTGGTTAATGTATCTGAAGACGGTGACTTTTTCTTCCATGCAGGAAAGGGAATCTCTAAAACAGAAGGTTTTATGAAAAACAGAACATCTTAGGAAGAGGCAGTATTTGGATGAATGTTGAGGACACTGCAAGAACCATGATGATTAAAATGATGGCATGGTTTCTGTCAAAAAGCAGATATGGCAAATGTCTGACTTGGGAAAAGGCATAGGATGCAAGTAGTTGTTAATTCTCTCCAACTAGTTTGTTAATATGGGAATGACAGAAAACAGCAATAAGTTACAGCTCCTTAGTAGAAAGCATTTTTTCATTTGAAACTCTTTATGATAGCAGAAATGAAAACTATATGCTTGTATGCCTTGAGGACTTCCTCAGACTAAACTTATCTTATTCACAGATGAGAGAGAAAAAAATGAGAGGAAGACCCTGAATGAAGCAGATGAAAGAATGCAGAAGTTCCCTGTAACAGCTTGTCTCATTACAGAATTGTCTGCACTTTTTTTTAATAGGATAAGGAGTGTTGAGAGTACAGAATTTTCAGACTTCTGCTGTCACCTCTTACTAGGAAACTAGAATCTTGGTGTGCACACACACAGATCTGAGGCTGCTCAGGTGGTTTCAACCCATCTGCTCACGTGACCCAAACAGGAAACCCAGTGTCTATTTGGAGATCCAGGAAACAAGTTAATCAAGATAGTAGACTCTTAAATTGAAATTTAACCCTCTCCAGAGTATAAAGTCTTTTCAAGATGAAAAACAACTCACCAACTACGTGACAAGAAGTGGCACAGGACACCTGCCTGTCTCGGTGTACAATATAAACTTTACCATCGCCTCCACATTTATGACAAATACCTCCCCTCTTATAATTCAAGGCTTTGAGATAAGTATTACAAAGATAGCTTGAAAATAAACATCATGCTACTTTCATATGCAAGAGGATTTCACTACTGGTCATAATCAAAATTATAGCCCCTTAATGAAATAGGAAAAAAAATTAATAGAAAATTAAACCACCTGATACAGAACTTAAAGATCTATCTAAGAATAAGTTTGCTTAATTGTGCTATTTTCAAGGACTCCTATCTCATCCCCACTCTGGATTTTGTCCTAGAGAAAGGAGAATTGCTCCAATTTTCTGCTTTGCTGAAAATCTCATCATTACACTCAATCCTAGCCTTCTATCACTGCTAAAAGACACTTTATGAATATAAACACTACTAAAAAAATTTAGGAATTAAAAAAAATTGCAGAACTAGAAGCAGCATAGGAGTCTGGTGACCACCCATTCACATTTCCCTGCTTGCATCAGGAACAGTGATCTCCCCCATGAGTATTTAAGCTTTGGTACTTGCACTCCCTGTACACACTAACAACTTCTATCGGGTTTCACGTAGTTCACAACGGCGGATTTTATTTTTTTTTGCACTGTGCCAATAAGCTATATTAAAAAGCAACAGCTCTGCAGGCATATTCTTCTCCTTCTGATCAGAGGGTCAGTTATCAGCCATTTCAACTTCTACAGATACTGGTTTTAACAACCAGTAACAGTACACAGCATTAAAACAGAGAATAGAAGTTTCTAATTTCCTTACAGGACTAATTGGTGGCAATTACATAGCAATAACATAGCAATTAACCTGTTAAAGATCAGCACTTTCCATTTCAACGTTAATTGGAGATGGGGTCCCAATATCCAGAACTTAGAATTTGAAAGGCAAACAGACGAGATAATTAAATGTTCTTTGAAAAAAGGAAAGTCTGTATTAAATGTTTTAAGCAAAAACATTTCAATACGTAAATTCTGAACAGAGAACACTTTGGAATTGCTTTTTTGGGCTTCTCTGTTGATTTATCACTGAATCAAAGTAACTGCAAAAGCCTATGTCTTTGACGTGGTATTTGCACTACCAATCTTCAAAGAAGCTGTAGTTTGGAAGTAGTGTTAATACAGCCAGGAGTTAAAGAACTGAGACGACCACCTGGAAATGAACTCATCTTCTCTGCTGTTCATTCAAGCTCCTCATTCACCATAGGAACGCATCTGACATGTTGATTACATCTGAGAGTCACCAACACAAAGACAGGTAGCTCATCTTGCATTTGCAGGCAAGATTACCCACAGGTAAAGAGGGGGATCCTGGACTGAGTCTGTGGAACTTCCACTAAATACTGCAAAGGTAAGAAGGCCAAAGCACATTCAAAAGAAGGACTAAAAGGGAGAAGAGGAGGACCTGAACAGGCCAGAGACCATAGCCGAAGGGAGAATGGGACAACTACTACTTAACATGGCAAATTAGGAAAGAGTACTCCCAGATGGGGCTACAAGTAACTCAGATTTTGGTAATACTAGTTTTCCCTAAATTTGAAGGTTCAAAGCAAAATTAAAAGAGATTCTAGACTAACCCTAGACACTGACAGCAGACAGCACACTGTTTTCCAAAAAGGATTGAAATTTGCATTGGAAGGATTAATGACCTGTTTGGAGGTACTGATTTTGATTCCACAAACACTCCTGACTGCCTAATCTCTCCAACAGTTCTATCAAACCTTTACATTACAGACCACCAAATCTTGCTCACAACTAAGATCTTCCTAGATATCTAATGTATGACACTAGCCAATCAATAACTTTTTGTATTGACCTGCATCTAATTTTAGGATTCCTTGTGAGCTAGGATCAGTCTAGCACGGATCGAGCAGAAAAACTTACTTTCGTGTTCTTCCTGCACAACTATGTTCACACGATCAACACATGACTGGATATCATTCCATGTGATAAATTCATTTCCTTCTGCACGTGTCTGAGCTTTTAGCTTCATCAAATCATCAATATATCTGTGAAAGAGCAAAAAACATAAACAACAAACATCACATCACAACAAGCTGTCCAGGGAACACACAACACAGCATGAGAATTGTATACAAAGTGGAAGAGGCAACATGAGGGTTGAAAGTGGAACAAATATAAGGGGGAAGAATAGAAAGAGGAAAGGCTGCATGGAGGGTGGCCAGCACAAATGTGAAATAATCAGCAAGAGCACTGAAACACCAAATGAAGTCTAGGGCAAAGGACAGGGCGGGTGAGCTGACACAGTGCTCATGACAACCTAACAGTACCACAACATAGCTTTAATGTGAAACTCATGAGAAAGCGTAAGAGACAGCACAGAAATCTGACCAGTAAGACACAGTAACAGTGAAAAAAAGATGCAAGAGACAATGGATATTAAATTAATACCATAGCAAATAACACAGAAAGAACCTCAAGTGTAAGGGGGGGGTGGAATTCACAAAGTCACAGAATATAAGCAACATCAAGGGCAAATAGGATTTCTTGAAATATCCACCTCTGAGAGTTCTCATCCTCAATGTTTGTCAGCCCTGTGACAGGACTGCTCAGTTGTTTCCACACTGTATTCACATCCCCTGAATCCAAGGCCCTGTTAATCAGGGCTACAGAAGACAGCATCTCTACAGCAACAGACAGTTCTGGGTGGGTGAGGTTACCCTGCATACAAAGAGGACAACAAATTAATTCCACTCACTCTTTACAAACTATTGCTGCACACAGAATACAGTAGTTGTCAGAACACACACGTAACAAAGCCAGGGGACAACCTGAAAGACACTGCGGTAGAAAGAGGAGTATTATAAACAAAGCTAGATCATCAAGTAAGACATTAAAGTAGAATCTTACAGGGCCAAGTAGCTCAAGATTTAGATTAAACTTCACACCAGAACAGAGTGAACACCAAAGCAGTTCTACGAAGGCTCAAGACAGGTTTGTTCCAGAGAACACACTTCACAAAACGGACAAGGCAGACCCAGTGATCCACAGCATCTTTGCAGCACTTACTTCAGGGCTCTGTTGCTGCAAGGTGGCCAGCTCCCTTTGGTAAAGATCTGCAGCAAAGGCATGAACCTCTGGTAACTGGGCCTCTGAATTCATCATTTCTGCCACAGTCTTCTCAGCATCACCCGCTCGAATTGCAGAATTAATTCTGGCTACTGCTGCCAGCTCTGGAAGTAGCATAAATAATGAGGAAGGCAAATAGTTGAGTCCCCAGGACTAAGAGCACTTTCATTTACCCAATAATCAGATATAGAACAAGAAAAAGAGCAATTCCCCTAGCTGCACAAAATGAGTGAAGCTTTCTCATGCATGCTTCCCCAGTTAGCCTTCCATTACTGCAGACAACTAAACTAGATAATGCCTTACTTAAAACAGAGTTCACGTTTCAATCCAGTTCACCTTTCTGCCTGGTTATCAAAGGACTGTTTCACCATTTTGGTCTTCTAGTAAGAGGCTTCATAATTGCAAAACTTTGGATGGATGAATAGTAACAACTTCTCTTTACTTCCTGCATCTGCTGTGCTCAAGGCAGCAACAGGCACTTTACAGTGGGTACACGCTGGCTAACTTTAAAACAGCGCACGTCGGCAAACAAATGCTGAGCTCCATGCTGAACCAAGCAGGGTACTTCAAAGGTAGTCTCCTAGTTATTAGGCATTCAGTATTTTCTCTTGTATTCTAAGCCCTCCCTCCCCCAATCTCTAGTAGTGTCCTTACAAACTGAATTGCTCCTGCACAGCCAAAACTGAACATTCTTCCCCAGAAAAAAAATCCACGTGGTGTCAGAAGCATCCATCAAAAAAACAGCCATCGTGATTTGCATTTTATTTGCTACCTCATATTTAGAAACAGTTAAAGGTTCTGGAGCTCAAGCCAAGTAAGATCTATGTTAATGGCCAGTAGGTAGCCTACCTTTCACACCTCACAATCAGATTTCCTTCAGAGATCCATAGCACAAAATCTCATTCCAGAAAAAGAGGCTATTTAAGGTGGCTGTGAAGTTCCACATTTCTTGATATTTCAAATTATATGCTGGTATCTCCAGCAGTATCGCAAGAGACAGATAAAAGCAATACAAATTATCAGGGCAACCATCTCTCTCTAATGGTCTTAGCAGCTGTGAAGTACTTAAAGAACATTCATGGTGCTTTGAGAGAGACCTCACGTATCCCCACATACACCCACACATTGTGCTGTCGCATCGTTTTGATCACATCCATGGTTGCTTTTCCACAATAATTTCTGCTGATCCTTACTTTGCTGATACTGTTGTGCTGCCCTGTTAGCAGCATCCACTCCCAACTGCAACTCTTCCTTCTGCAGAGGACCTGTAAGACCAGCCTGATAAAGAAAAGAAACCAGGCGGGTGAAACAATGCCAGCTTATTCACTTCAAGCAGCTCAGTAAAAAGAAGAAGAGAAAAAAAAAACCAAACAAAACACCAAAACCCAAAACGCCAAACCCACAAAACCCAAACAAACAGAAGAGACAAACCACACAGCAGCTTTTTGTTAAAACACTCTAAATATACACGAGGAAGACAAATTACCAAATTCTCAGTTCCTATGCTGAAAGGCAACACGTGTATAACCTGATCCCTTTTACAGTATTAGAAGTGCAGTCCCATGAACACAACAATCAAAGTCAAGACTGACCTTCCAAAATTATACAACAGTGAAAACTAAGGGGACAGCTCTGTGGGAAAAGACTCCCCGTACCTGAGCTGCGTGCTGCAGTTTGTAGAGTCTGCCATGAAGTGACACATTAATTAATGTTCCATTTTATCTCTGAGCAACAAGAGAGATAGCAGAACATAAAAAATGGACAACATGCAGCTTTGGCTTATCCACAACAAGGTTCTTGGACTACAGGGTACCAACACAAATACAACTGTGGAGAGTTTCTGCTTGGTAGGACTTTCTAAAAGACTGTGCTTTTCCTGTTTTATCTTAATTGGAGGTCCCAAGAAACACAGCTTCTGAAGATTTTTTTTTCCCCCCCCAGAGATAAGTGACAAATCTGAACAGCAACAGCTGTGGGGCTGAGACTGCTGTAGAAGCCCCCATACCCTGCCCAGGAGGGTATACCAGCAATACACACATCCTTCAGTTCCATCATTCATGCAGCATCCCAGGTAAAGAACACTCCAAGTATAGCAGTACACTGGCTGATAGAAAGAGCATCCCAAATCAATACTTTCACTCTAAGGAATTACTCTCCAAGGAACACCACTTAACTATTGACCAAACAAATCTTGCATCACACCAATAACCAAACAAATCAGGAATGGCTCTGAATTACTGCTGTACACCTTTTAGTTTGAGGGATATTTCCTTCAAAAGGAAGAAGCAAGGAAGGTATTCAGCACCCACAGCCTTTGTGTTCCCAGTCATCTGCTCCCCTGCCCCACTCAGCAGCAGTCACAGGTCTTCCCCAGCCTTCCTTTCGCTGTCGATTTATCTACACAGAACTCATTCTTGTCGCCCTTGACATTCCCTGCCAGGTTCAGGTCCAGTCACACTTTCTTAACATACTTGCTCAGACAGCACCTCTATACTCCTCCTGAGTCACCTGACCCTGTTTCCATCCATTGCTTGTTTTCTTTCTATGTCTGAGCTTTGTGGGAAGTTTTTTGGTTCATCCATGAAGATCTCCTGCCACTTTTGCCTGACCTTCTGCTCATCAGGATAGGCCATTCTCAAGCTTAGAGGAGGTGCTCCTCAAAAAGTCAGTGAGCTCTCACAGACCTCTCTTCCAGGCCTGTAGTCCACAGGATTCTTCCAAATAGATCCACAACAGGTCTTCAGGATTTCCTGAAGGCCAAGGCTGTGATCCCACTTATTACCTAGTTCCCTCCTCTCGGGACTCTCAACTCTGTCGTCACACCATCTCCTAATCACTGCACCCAAAGCTGCCCCTGACCAACCACTTCTTCCTTGTCTGTATTAGGTCCAGAAAAGGACCTTCCCTCAGCAACTCCTCAGTTATGTATGTCAAGAAGGTATCACCAGCATGCTCCATACCTCTCAAGGCAGAGCACCTCCCACTCCAGCTACGCTCTTACACAGAGGACTACCTCCCCTCACCACCACCCTGGCCTGTCCTTCCTGACAGGCCCAGATCCACTCAGTGGCAGCACTCCATTTCTGGTGGCTATCCCGCCGCATCTCTGTGATCCCAGTGCTATCACAGACCTCAAAGACCTCCTGTCCATTCCCCACTTGGCATGCACTGGTGTACAGGCACTTCAGAGACAAATGCGATCACGCTGACTTCCCAGGAAAAGGGTAAGAGATTCCCTTACAACACTTCTCTCATCATGTCTGTACGTATGCTAGAGGTGGGTCCTCTTCAGCCCCTGTTCATTTCAGGGTGTCCCTCATCCATATCATCCTATACCCTTGGCTTGCCAACCTGGCCAACCACTTCCTTGCTTAGAGACATGATCACCTGCCCTGTTGATTCCTATGAAAGATGAGGACAGATCCCTCCAGCAATTTGGAAACAAATGTCATCCCAGAAGCTTGACGTTTGCTGACTTAACAGAAAACTAAAAGGCAGTTTTGTGAGCAAAGAGACACGGACAGCGTTCTGAGGCTCATTTCAGGTTTGTCAGCACTGAGAACACACTCTGGTTTGTTCTCGTGCCCTTTGCATCCACCTCAGTGCCCAAGATATACTTTGTTATACCAGTGTAACTGACTTGTCTGCATATTTCCTGGATCCAAATGCATGCAATATCTTACTTGTCTATCCTGTTGCACCTTAAAAAATAAAAAACCCCTTCATTGAAGAGATGCAATAGTAATAACCATCTTTGTATCAGCCTATTTTTCCCCCCATTAGCATACATGGCATTGGGAGAATAATAACCCTTCAGATAATCAAGTCCGGCTGTAAACCCAGCACTGCCAAGTTCACCACTAAGCCACATCCCTAAGCAACACACCTCCAAAGGGGGTATGGCAGGATTCTCCACAGCGAAAGCAGGATATGCTTACCTGATAGGTATTTATAAAACACAAACAACCACATTATTTGGGCACTGATACTAGTAAAATGAGAGGGAAAACACATCTGTGTCATAACAGTTCCTCACACACAAATTAGTATTTTATGGTTTGGTGAAAATATTTGTTATACATACAAGCATTATACTGGCCTTTCATACGCAGAGATGAAAGCTATACACCACCACCCTGGTTGTACACTACAACAACAAATACACTCACTGTACATTTCTGCCTCTTAACGTTCATGTTTTCAAACCAACACTAAACTGTAACGCAGGCATACAGCACGTGATTAGTATACAGTGGTAGGGTGAAAGGGTCACGGGGCAAACCTCATTAATTAGGGTAACGTAGACTTTTCCATACCTCCTGTTTCTGTTGTCTATCATTCAAGAACTGCTTGAAATACCAGTCACAATTTTCTCGTAGCAATCCTCGGAGTCCCAGGGCTGGCACTGCCAAAGCTTCATACAGTGCTAATGAGTCTCCTTGTTCCAAAGCTAGGTCGATCTTTGATATGGCTGCATGTGCTAGCAACAGCAAAGTAGAGTTTTGAAAGAAATATTAAATGAGGGAAGTCCCATGGTTTATAAACCCACTGCTCAGAAAGAAAAAACTCCGAGACTTAACAGAGAGCAAGTTAGGTGTAATCAGAATGGAAGATTTCCAAATGCAATTGCACAGTAGTACTTGACAAAGGGGCTGGAGATTGGAAATAGTATGCATCCATCAAGATGAAGAATGAGGGATCCATTTCCCAAAGGAAGGGAAAGAGTAGTCAAAATTAATTCAGCTTATAACTGTGTACTAATAAAGACAACAAAAACAAAACAAAGAAAAAAAACCCCACAGCACACCAAAAAACCCAAAGAAACGAACAAAAAACCCCACATCACCACCAAAAAAAACCCGTACAAAACCAGAAGAGCTGCCTTCCACTTTTGTTTGCATTACAGAAAGTGAGGAGGAGCACAGGTATTGTTTTTAAGACTATTAAGTTAGCATAATACCTACTGTTCACTTTATTGATGTTTCCCTGAATCTCAGCTTGAGTCAGAAGTTCCTCATACACATCTCTCTCTGTCTCTGAATTTTCTGAGGCAATCTGAAGATGAAATAAAAACAAAGCAGTGTTTCTACAGTTTCCTTTGCCCTCACAGATCCTTGCTGAAAAGGTCAGGGAGGATAACTGTCTGTGATAGGTCACAGATAGGCTACCCCTACACACGCAAAGAGAAGCCCCAGAAGTAAATACCTAAGACGCAAGCACACTCACACGCTGACGTGTGAGCGCCAGGGCACAGGAATCAGTACAAGTAGCTAAGAATTTAATGTACAGTGTTCTAAAACAACTCTGACCCCTCCTGAGAGTGTCAGTCACTTCTGATTGTCATTTCATTGTTAGGAAAACCTATTTATATGGTATGAAAACAGAGGGATAGTGCTCCCCGCATTGAAAGGCTGACGTGAAGTCTGTAGCTACATGGCCCAGGTTTCAGGCAGATAAACAGTAACACAGCTAACTGGTGCCCATCTTCTACAACAGGAAGACAGGTTACTGGGGAATGTACTGGGATACCACCAGGAGTAAATCCACCAAACACACGGGACTGGAACACACATCCTGTGAACTCCCCACAGATTACACTGAAACACAGAACAGCGATGCACGCAAATAGGTGGTTTGAAAGGAGAATTGATCTACCCTGTTTTTAGCATTCTCCATCTTGTCTTGTTTTGCTCTGTAGAGTGTGTCTTGGTAAGTGGATTCCAGTTGATCATCAAGATTTATGAGCATGGCATTAGGGTTCTTCATTGCCATAAGAGTGTCAGCTGGAACCTGACGGTCGATTGCTTCATTAATGGCAATGACAGCAGCGTGTACTGAAAAGCAAGCCACAGACTGTTAGATAGTCCCAAACACAACACCTCTTAAAAACTGACCGACAAGAGAGCAGAATTATCTGGAAATTAACCAGAAAGCAAAAGAATTATCAAAGTACTTCTCATTCCATCATGGCTGTGTTCCTCACAAAAAATGGCAGGCTACTTCCTAGTACGATAGTCTAGCTAGTCAAATCATCACCTTCCAGCATGGAAAAAAAGGTACACAGAAGGGAAAGAAGAAAACCCTCCTTCCAGTCTTATAAAAGGCCTATCAAAAAGACTGTACTGTCCTACAACAGGGTCCATTAAAAACAACAGCTTTTTCTAAAAATTCAATTAAAACCCCCCCACACTAATCTCCTGATTTGAATAATCACATGAAACAAAACTCCATTTTTCTTACATGCTGCTTCATCCACAGAAAGTTCATTTGCAAGTATTCCTCCAATCTTGCTGAAAGCAGGCATCTGAATACCATACTTCTCCAGTTCAAGCCTCATATTACTGATCTCCTCCTCTGAAACATAGAGTGTGTTATTCAAGCTTGAACACAGTTAGGAATAAATAAGTACTGCAGTACCAACTAGTTAAAGGTGACTTTGAACATAACTCAGTAAGCGAGACAAAATAAATGAGAACTGACAGACATTTTCCACACTTTCCTAAAATCTACATTTCTCTCAGACTTATGTATTGGAATATTCTGTGGTTTTTCTCACTAGAAAACAACACACAGCTCCCGTGAGGAGCTGGAAACAGACTCCATCATTCTGAGGGGCCTCAACAGTGGCTGCCAATAGGTCAGGAAAATGCACAGGCAGAATCTTAGCATTCTTCATTCCCCGCAGAGACACTCTGCTGAGAAAAGCAAATGGAACATCTCGAGACATGCTGTTGTTAAAAACCATCTAACTCAAAAAGACAGCTGACAGTTCAGCATTTTAGAGGTACAATCAACACCTGTTTTGCAGGAAGATAAAGTTTATACACCTTTTAAGTCAGATGCATGCCCTCATGCAGGAACCTCACTAATGCAAGACACAGACACTTTCAGAAGTGAATGAGACACTTTTTCACAAATCAAGGAACTAAAACCTTGAGGAGGCACGTGGACATGAGACTTTGTGCAGCAGATCAGCTGGCAAACTCTTCTTCAGATGATGACAGTTTGAACTGCCAAGGGAGGTCAGAACCACTTACCCCGTTCCAAACTGACACTTCTCCCAAGGGGACAGAGGCAAGGTTTAAGCCTCTTACAACAGTGGCAAAAAATAATTAAGGGACTGTTATTTGTGAAAGGAATGATTAGCAAAACCATGGCTATTTAAACACCCTGTCCCAGAAGCACACAAATCTAACCTTTTTCTTAAATTACTAGAACTCCTTACAGCTATTCATTTTGAACTTATTTTGCTTTTAGGATATATATCAGCAGTAACAATCCTTTAATTGACCTATACAATGTCTAGTAGCGTATGAGATAAAGGCAGCATACGTATCAGCACTTGTCTGTTTGTTGTGTTTTTATTACCTGTAAAGTCCACCTTCCCATATAAATCCTGAATCTGGGGGGCAAGACCAAGTTTGAACAGGTACAGGCTAGAAAATAAAATAAGCAAATAATTAGAACTGGTAGTTTTTCCTTGTGGTTCTGGCAATGACACAGATAATTTTGAGATACGCATTCAAGAAGCCACTCAGATAAGCCAACATAACTGCACATAATCACCAAAGGGCTGAGCTTACTCTTCTCTTTTGCCCTCAGCTGCACATAACTGGTCCAGCACTTTGAAGTTTTCACTGAATTACAGAATGGTTGAGGCTAGAAGGGGGCTCTCAAGTTTGTCTTGTTCAAGCTCCCTCCTTAAACAAGGTCACGTAGGACCCGATTGCCCAAGAGCCTTCTCAAACAGTCTCAGCTCTCTCAGCCTTTTCCTCAGAGAAGAGGCGCTCTAGTCCATTAATCATCTTAGCGATCTGTCCTTCAACCCTCTCCAGTACGTCCGTGTCTCTCTTGTGGTTGGGAACACAGATCTGGACACAGAATTGCTGGTGTGGCCTCCACGGTGCTGAACACAGGGGAGGTACCTACAAGGCTGACTTGGCTTACTGAAACAGCGTTAGCGTATTCACTTGGAGCCTGACGACAAACGCAGCCGCTACGAAGGAAGGATGAATTCGTACAGCCGAGGGCAAATGGGATTGGGGAAAGAGAAGCAACTCACAGAATTCACAGAACAGTAGCAGTTGGAAAGGACCTCTGAGGATCATACAGTCCAACCCCCTGCCAAAGTAGGTTCCACTACATCAGGTTGCACAGGAATGTGTCCAGGCGGGTTTTGAAAGCCTCCAGAGAAGGAGACTCCACAGCCTCTCTAGGCAGCCTGGCACAGGCTCCCACACCCTCACACCAAACAACTTTTTCCTCCTGCTCAGATGGAACCTCCTGGGTTACAGTTTGTGCCCACTGCCCCTTGTCCTTTTGCCAGGCACCACCGTAAAGAGACTGGCTCCATCCTTTTGGCCCCCACCCTTTAAATATTCACAAGCATTGATCAGATTCCCTTTTCAGTTCTCTTCAGGCTAAAAAGTCCCAGATCTCTCAGCCTTTCCTTGGATGAGCGATGCTCAAGTCCTCTCATCATCTCTGTAGCTCTCCATTGGACCCTCCCCAGTAGTTCCGTGTCTCTCCTGAACAGTGGAGCCCAGAACTGGACACAGTACTCCAGAGGTGGCCTCACTAGGGTAGAGGGGGAGAAGAACCTCTCTCAACCTTCTGGTTACACTCATTATTCTTAATGAATCCCAGGAGACCACTAGACTTCTTGGCTATGAAGGCACACTGCTGACTCATGGTTAGCTCATCCACCAGGACTCTCAGGTCCATCTGGGCAGAGCTGCTTCCCAGCAGGTCAACCCCACCCTTGTACTGGTGCAGGGGGTTGTTCCTCCCCAGGTGCAGGACCCTCTACTTGCCGTGGCTGAACTTCATTAGCTTCCCCTCCACCCAACTCTCCAGCCTGTTCAGGTCTCACCGAATGGCAGCACAACTTTCTGGTGTACCAGCTACTCCTCCCAGTTTTCTATCATCAGCAAACTTGCTGAGGGTACACTCCATCCCTTCATTCAGGTCACTGACAAGTATGTTGAACGAGACTGGAGCCAGTACTGACCCCTGAGGAACACCATGAGCTACAGGCCTCCAAAAAGACTCTGCACTGCTGATCACAACCCTCTGGGCTCTGCTGTTCAGCCAGTTTTCAGTCCACCTTGCTGTGGTTGTTTGTGCCTGTTGTGCTAGCTCAGGACAGATCGTGGACATGTACCCTCTATTAAAATACCCAATTGTATAGGAACATTAAAAATAAGCTATTAATAAAGTAAATATCCATTCCTCTGGTAAACTTAGTTTCAACGTGACTGGAAAACAGAGGGTGAGTAATTCCACTTTCTCACATGACCTCAACATGTCAAATCTGAATCTCAAAACTTTACAGCAAGGGAGGAACTTTGCCATGAAGGAGCACCGGTCTGGTTAGTGGCAGCGTACCCCACACCACAGGTCTGCTCCTCCTGCTCTATCAACTCCAAATCACTTATTCTACAGAGATATATCATTTTAGATCTAAAGTTGAGATCAAGCTCATTCCTATAAATAATAATTTCATTCACAGCCATCTGAAATGTCAGATAACATTCAGATAAATGCAAACCATCTCTATGGATTTCACACTGGCAACAGATCAAAGCCATTCTTGACTAGAACTAAAGAAGCAACAGATGAAGACCCAAATGTATATGATCCAGCCTTCAATCACTTAGTCAATTCTGCATAAGGAATCCTTTTTTAAATAAACATCTCAACATGTTCCAAAAGCTGTATTTGCATTCAAAACCAGTGCCAGGTCTGTGTGTGCACGCACATGTGTGAAAAAACCCCACACAAACAAACACACTCCACCAAAAAATTAATCTGTCAGACTGAAGAGCAAAGCATCAACAAAGGAATCCTCCCAGTTTTCTTAAAAACTAGAATTATATGCTAACTCAATCTATGTGAGATTTTAAAAGTTAGGAGACCTTTCAACAACAGTTCCTGCTTGATCACTTACTCGGGTCATCAAGATAAACATACTTGCAGTACAATGCTGTGACCACACTGGCTTTCATTTAGCGATGTGACTGATCCCTGGATAAATTAACATTTTTCCTTTCTCTTTAGGGCTTCAGGCATTCCTCAGAATATTTAGCTCTGCCTCAGACAGCAGGGAGGGAGGGTGAGAACTGAGACGGGAAGGCAGTAAACACAACATACTTGACCGGTTCTTTTTCCTTCAGAATCTGATTTGGCCACTGTCCAAGGCAAGATACTTGCTTAATGGATCTCTGCTCTGACCTGGTAAGATTGTTCTGCTAGAAGTTTTGCCCTGATCCAGCCTTCAGTTCAGCCCTCTCCCCTCTTGCCTTTCAGGTTTGCAGAAAGATTTCAGAAGCCATTTGATTTCTGCCTAGTACGCCTTACCTGAGAGCATGAATACAATAGATACAGCGTGGCATGTTCTTGCGATCGTAGATATCTGTAGTTTCTGGGTAGAATATCTAAAGAGAAAACAAAGTCAGCAGTCTGAATTATACTCCCTCCATACAGCCAAATCACATAACTGTGATAAGCCCCATTCTTCTGCAGTGCATTAGTAAAACAGCCCTCAGAAAAAACTCTTCAAGCTTTTCTGCCCTGGCCCAATGTTTCTCACACTTGAAGTGTCAATCCTTCCTTTTGTTTCTACCACCCAAACCAGAGCTCCCCGTTTCCCATCCACACTCTACACACATGGATGAGTATACCCCTTCTTTTATGTGTCCACTGAAATACTGGGTCATGAGGTATGAGGGAGGACTTTAGTGAAGCTAAGAGATATAAAAAAAAAAAAAAAAAACCACAACAGAAGAGAGAAAAGAGGATTTTGTTTGGACTAAATGGGGTTGAGCCGACAGAGAAGAGACAGCAGCAAAGGGAAACTGAGACCAGAACTGAGCTGCTCTACATATCATCATATTTTCAGTTAGATGGACCCCAAAGCTCTCAGACAGTCTCAAATGCAAAGCTCTTCAAAGCTGAACACAAGGCACTAACAGTGTACACATCAATCCATTCAGAAGCGCTGACAAGGTACGTTACTTTCTAGTTGCTGGAAGGCTCCTTGCTGCAGCACAAAATAGCAAGAGCAACAGAAGGGCCCTCACAATCCCACAGCATCAGTTCCCTGGCTCTTCTGCATGGGAAAATTCTGAAAGCACCAGTATCTCTTTGTCAATGTACTGGATCCCAGCCCAGCTTCTTTAACATCTCCTCACACATCAATTGGCCCCCAAAACCTACTTGGATCTGCAAATCTTGCCTCATACCTGGCATTTAAACTTCTCTGTCTGGTTCCCTCCTTGTTTATTTTCACCTAACAAATTTAATAGCATATTGCAGTGTTTCCTAATCCCAAATTTGTTCCTGTAAGATCATCATAAATCCCAACAAGGCTCAACTAGTAAATTCTGTGAAAAATTTTGCCAAAAATGAAGTGCTCAATTTGCAATGTAAACAAAACACATATCACATTAAACTACAAAATGCTGGGTTTGGTGAAACGAAGCATAACGTGGCTTGCCAAAACAAACAAACAAACAGAAAAAAAAACAACCTACAAAAACGAAAGCCACACTACATGTTAAAAAACAACAACCAAAATTACCATCCATGTATGCAATGTGACTATCAGAACACTACCACAGCTTCAGATATCTCCAGGCAACAGTGTTGATTAGCTCAGAGGAGTTTATCTGGCCATTCCCCTAATGAAGCCAATAATTTTTATTCAATTAAGCTACACCAGAAACATTTCAACTTGATGTGAAAAATACTGCAGGGAAATCTAAAGAAACGGAGAACATGGCATTTGCTGTTGCACTGCTTCTTTTAATGCAGATTTCTAAAGCAATAAAAGAAATCCACAATCAAACTGCAGCACAGATACTGCTCAAAAGAATGCATGGCAAGAACAGCGTAACGCAGCTGTTACACAGAAGCAGAGTTATTAAGGATATGGTACAGAAGGAGGAATATTTTGCTCCGAATCATTCTCACATGCATAGAGTGAAATCTTCCTGTGAGTTTTAGAAGAGCATTTCTATAAGGATGCAAATCTAGAAAAAGAAGAATTAACTAAATGAAGTCTGAGGACTTTTGCACAACAGCTTCCATGGAGTGTAGAAGTCTTCCGAGGTCTATTTAACTGCACATACAACACAGAAATTACCTTGGGGAGCCCAATCTCAGCCATGGCGTTCAGCCACTGGATTACATTGTCTGTGTGCCGGAAGTGGAGACCGGTTGCCTGAAATAAAGATAGGCAGAAACAAGGAGGGTGGTAAAAACCAAGACATCACAGCTGCCAAGAACAGCGGGGAGGTTCATTAAGATGGACAGTGAAAACAGTACTCTTACAGATGATGAAGTCAGAAGTCTTCCATATTTTGGCTGTGTATGACAAGTCCTTTCACAAGTGCAAGCTCAGATAAAGCCAAGAGCGCATCCCACCTCACCCAACATTCTAGAGTGAAGGTGGAGTTTCTCAGGTAACATCAATATAAATTAACTTTCTGCTTATTCGCTCACAGCACTTCTGGGTGCACATTCTCCTATTGTAGATGTCTACCTAAAGCAGCATCTGTGTCCAACAGCTCTCACCTTATATCTAGTCTGCTCCCTATCATAGATTTTCTTCACAGAAACCACTTTAGGGGAGAAGAAGTTTCCAAGTTTGGCCAGGTAGACTCCATTTCTCAATCCTTCTTCCAGCTCTGTGGTGGGAGGCAGCTCCTCATTCAGACAGGCCTCCATCCATCTGGAAGTGCAAGCACAACAAAGTTGGTCACGAGCGTATTTCCAGTTTGTGAACACACCCCATGCTAAACAAGTCTCATGCTGCTACTTCTGTCATAGCACACTCTTTACTTAGCGTTACAGGTTGTGAGTACAGCCCTTCCACACAGTCTGTGCCATTAAAATGCTGGCCAGTGACACTTCAGACAAAGTATTAAGTACAGACTTCAGTAGCCAGAGCTTCACAAGCAGTGAAGATACCATCATGCCATCATGTTTCTCCTTCAGCCCATCATTTAGCAGGTACTGGTCTAGGCACAGCAGCCAGCCTGTCTTTTTAACTAACTTAAATCTTTCTCTTGAGTACAGGCCTACCTCACAAGCATTTCTTTACTTTCATTAAGTTTTTGCTAGTTACTTCATGACTTCATACCACTTATTCAAGCTCTTTTAGCTGACCTCATAGAGGCCCTACAGTGTTTTCATCAAGTCTACCTTCCTGACCTAGCTCTTTTCTTCCACCCTACTATACATTTCAAAAATGGAGGGGAAAAAAAACCAAACCAAAACCAAACCAACTGAACGGGCATTCCTCTCATAACATCTGACAACACCAAAGGTTACAACAGCAAACAATTCCAGAAGTCACTGTTCTCAAAACAGAGTGCACCCTGGTATTTCCTCTGTACAGAGACAGCAGAGGCTGCAAGCTGCACGTTCAGCTGCGCAGCTCCTCCTGGAGATGATGTGCTCCCTGGCTGCTCTGGCTCTGGAGCAGGGAGCTGCACAGACACAGGTCCACTTTCTTTGGATCACGCTTGACTTGCAGCTGAACTCTAAAACTCTTACAGGACAGATGAGTCTTGGAATAAAGATCACTGTTGGCTTCCAAGACAACAGTGGACCAGAATAGTAGTAGCCCATGTTATAAAATGGAGCTGATGCTGTAACATAAGCAAGGTTAATAATTTGGCTCACGAGGATGACGACTCCACGTTACTGGGAGTCATTACTTAAAGACAGCCAAGTAGGGGATCTTGCTAAAACCCAAATGAACGGAAATTCAATACTCTAAATACTGCTTCAGATGTATACGTAACTGAAAACTAGTTAGCTCCATATTAATCCAGACAAAGTAACAGGAACACACTGTACTGGATGCGAGTGATAAACAGATTAAATGAATAATTGCAGTAAATTAACAGAATTTCACAGAAATCAGTCCTGTAAAACATACCTGGGAAAAGCTATGTGGCTCTGTTGGCCAACTGAAACCACAAACATCTCACGTCTGTGAGGTGTGAGGCTTCATGCCTCATACTATTCCGATTCAAATCAAGCACTGTACATACATTTTTTAAATAGCTCATATATGCTAAGAGCTGTCATCTCCAAGCAGTGTTTTCACACGGATTCATTGAATGGTGCTCTTTCTAACATTCTGGCACGGATACATGCTGTGCCTCCCTCTTTCAGCTTTGCAGGAAGTAAACATGAAAAAATTGAGGCTGACAAAACTAGAGAATCAGAGATAACACCAATATTAGCATAACTGTAATCTAAAATTAGCACACAGGTGGTCACAGCTTGGGACAGAACAGTTCAAACAACCTAGGTTTTAGACGTGGTGAAATATTAGGCCATTGATCTAGCTTATCTACAGGCTGGGGATTGCATCCTAAAACACAACGTGACACTGAACACATGTAATGAGTACAGCAGACGTAACGAACCCAAAGCTTAAAGCTGTAAGACCTAATGTTATTGTGGGGCGTATAGAAAGGGGAACAGTGAAGTCAGGCACTGCTATTCTTCTGTACACGACACCGATGACACGAAACTCGTCACCGAGATCTGCGTATTTTCAAACTGGAGAGTAGGAATAAGATAAGGAAGTTTTTGATTAGCTGAGATAATACTTCAGTGAGAAGCCTGAACAATGCAGTGCATCCAGTTTGTTGAAATAAAGCCTGAGAAGAGGCCTGATGCTCTGGCAGTCCCTTGGTAGAAGATCAAAATCAGATGACTTCGGATGTCAGTGACTGTGGTCATCGACATCAGCCTGCTCCACTTTTTCTGACAAACAGCACCAAATCTCAGGCAGGCACCTACAAACCACACACGACTCAGACTCTGAACCAAGAGCTTTCAGCCCAGCAGGCAAAGCCCAGTGGAAAGACCTAAAACTTTTGTAACCTGCAATATCTGGGAACATGACACAATTTGTGACTTTTCTTTCTGACCTTCATGACTAAGTAATACATGATGACTTCTTTACAGTCAGTTAAAAAAAGCAGGATTATAAACATCAAATTGTATATGCATTTTGAAGATACATTTGCAGAGTTTGCTCCCAATCTCAAATACAGAACACTGCAGCAGTACTCAACAGAGATAAGACAAGGTGACATGCATTCAAATCTACCACGTCCAGTTTTTCATCTCTCCTGGGAAGGCAGTGTTTCTAATCATAGAAGTCATGGATTTTTTGTGAAAATGGAAAAATCTCACAGGCTGTAATATATTAAGGGTCAAAGGAAAGATAACTTTGACTAATGCAGATATATGGTCTTAAACAATCTTATTAATAGCCTTGCCCATATACAGTTTCAGCTGTCTCTAGGGCTTGGGATTTTTTTTTTTAACCTACCACAGAACTAGTCTGTTACTCTGCCACCCATCCTCCATTCTCAGTCTGTTAACATAAACAGAATGCTTGCTAAAACATACATTTCAGATGAATGTACATCTTCATTACTCAAACTGAAGGGGAATGCCAGTCAAGTTCTCATGTCTGAATCTGTTACATCTCCAGCTCCCTCTACTTAGAATGTTAGTACACAATGCAGACTCTCAGTGCATAAAGTGGCCATCTGCCTTTTAAGATAAACAAGACTGTTCTTAAAACAACAAAAAAGGCATAACACTGGTGCTTCGTTCTTTGCTCCAATTCTGTATTTGCTTCAAGGTCTGATTCAAACACACCCGTTTAGCTCAGCTACCACTAACCCTCAGACAGCCTTTTCCATTAACACAAAACCAGCCGCAGCGATTCCAACACCTACACCCAACAGCATCTAAAAACTGATGGTACAGCAAACACAGCATAGAGCTCTCAGGCTTTTAATTCATCCCTTTTGCACATGAGGGTTTTTTAAAGATCTGATCCCTGACATTGTTCTCTGACTGTGAATTCTGCAGCAGACGGTTATGCTTACAGCACCACTGTTGGAAGAACACTCATGACTCAACACCTCGATTTCGCCACTGCTTCTTAGTCATTCAGAGTGTTTTCAGCATCCGCATCCCTCTCCAGACAACACAGGAATATGTGAAGTCATTTCAAAGAAAAAAACTCAACTCATGTTCCATATCTGCTCATGAGTAACTACTTACAATCAGTCACTGTTAAGAGTCACCAAATCTCAGTTCTACTGATTTTTCCATCTGAATGCAAACAACTGCTCAACCCTCAGACCCCATCCCCTTCGCCCAGAAAAGCCTTTTCCTTCCGCTCGTGCTTCTCTACAGCTACAGGTGACATCTCTACCTCAGAAGTGACACCTTCAAAAAGCTAACAGGAGCAATACGAAGGTGCCACAACGCTTTTCCATGAGGTATCCACAGTAACTAATCACAGAAACGGGTCAGCGTCTCTTATAGACACAGCAGTGGAGATTTCAGGAGAGCCTGCAAGGAGAAGGAAGAGAAAAGGGAAACTACCCGCTTCTCAGGAACCAGCCTTCGCAAGAATCAACAGCAACAAACAGCCTTATGTTCCTGTTGACAGCCCTCCCACAACAGGGAGAGGTTTTCCGCAGGAAACTGGCAACACACCAGTTTCTTCCAGCTTCTGCTGGCTTCTCTTTCTCGATCCGTCTCATTCACTTCATCTTTCCCAATCTCCCAAACAAGAAAAAAAAAATCCACAGCACCAGCGACAAAAATGGGACAACTGCAACATTACGTGGATGGGTGCAAAGAGAGAAAAACTTCCCCTCTCCTCAAAAGAGGGGGATACTCTGCAGAAATCAAGATGAATCCTTTCCTATTCTGGAGCGTATGAAAAGACTGTTTTAGAAGGTGAATAAAAATGACATTTCCAAGCCTCAGGTCTCTCACGCTTTGTGGGTTTTATTCACTTTCCTCAAGAGCTGTGAAAAGTCAGAGGACTGATTTATGTGTCCTTTGATAGCACCTGACGAACTGGAAATCATAATTAGTCTCGCTGCGTGGTTTATTCACAGAATCATTGAACAGCCCAAGCTAGAAGAGACCTCGAAAGATTTTCTGGTCCAACATATCACAGGAAAGGCAGCCTAGAGAAGATTTCCTAGCACCCTGTCCAGTCACATCTTGGAAAGCTTCAGTGATGGGGACTCTACAACATCCCCAGGGAAGCTGTCAGAGTGGCTGACTGTTCTCACTGAAAAAAACCTTCCTTCTCATACGAAGGTACCTCCTCCGTGCACCCACTGCCCCTCCTCCTCTCCATGTGGCTCCTTATGAAGTGAGTGTGTCTGTCCTCTTTGTGGCTGCCCTTTAAGCACTGCAAGGCTGTGACAAGGTCACCCCCAAGACCTCCCTTCTACGAGGTGAAAAGACCTAACTCCCTCAGTGTTTCCTTACAGGGCAGGCCCTCCAGCAGTTCGGTCATCGCCATAGCCTTGCTCTGGACCCTCTATTCACACAGAAGTCATCAGCCACCCAACACGAGATGCTGAGCGACCATGTTCTCTCCCATCTTGCCTTGGAGCTCCTTGCCATCTAACTTGGGAAAACAATAGGAAGACTGTTTATGCAAAGCCTGTAAGGTACAGAAACCAGATACAACCCGAAGGACATGTTACGGGAGTAAGGAACGGAGTCAAAGTACAAGTTACGGAAAGCAAACCAGTTCAACAAGTTTTGACAGGAGTTCAGTATTCATCATGAACAGCTTACAAAGTTAATGCAGTAAGGAGATGGGAGTGCAGAAGGCATCAACTCAGGACACATACAAGGCATAGGTGGCAGAGGCTACATGTCAGAAGAGTTCCAAATAAGATCTCAATCAAAATATCTCTATTAGAGAAGCTTCAACAAGACAAAGGATACTCAGTCCCTCTAGTCCAAGTGAAAAATCATGTTCATAATCTCAGAAAGTCTCATGGACCTTACATTTAGTACTTCAGGTAGAGTGCACTTAGTAAGTGACTATTTTGAAGTGGCAAAGGTATATCTAGGAAGTTGCTAATTTGAGCCTAGCTTAGCCTGGAAAGCGTTAGCTTTCCTGAAAGCTTCTCAGCGGTCTCCCATAGTAGCAGACTTAGTACCACACTTTCCTTTCTAATGTGACATAAATACAGCATTATGGGACTTTGTCATATTTCCTCAAGTTAATCTTACAACTAGGAATGCAAATAGTCACCAAAAGAGATCAAAAACCGAGCTGATTGACACAACTTCTTGAACAGCACGTTCCCAAAGAAGCCTCTACTGCAAATGAAGGATTGTGGATTGCAGACAAACTGGGAGAGCACTTTAAATGTCAAATGAGACACCATTATATTGTGGAGCCTCAGCCCAGGAAATCTGGGGTTTGCAACCCAAAGCAGCATAGGGAGCTTGGAAAAGCTACAAGGAGCAGTGTTTGCCAGAAAAGGTTTCTGGGAACACCCGGACAACTTCTGTACACAAGTTACAAAAAGAAACAACTACTTTCCTGGGCTTCACTGTTTTCCTCTCAAAAAAAACCCCTTAGTTCGTGAATTTTAAGTTCTACAAAAACACAGATAGCAACAAAATGAGTGACAGGGAAAACGTGACAGAAGTTTAATAATTCTGGGCCATTACATTACCCAGAAGTTAGTGTAAAGCAAGTCAAACACCATTATTCAGATTACACATCTTCCCCTATCCTATATTGCTACATTTCCTGTGCTGCTTCAACCCAATCTTCACAGAATCTCTGAGGCTGGAAGGGACCTCTCCCCCACCCTGAGGAGCAACCCTTTTCCCCGTTCCTTTTGAGTGGGGCAAGAGCTTTCTGGAAAACAAAACACCCCCCTTGTCTGACCTAGCCAGACCCAAAATGAAAGTGGAAGGGCCACGAGACCTAATCATTCCATGCCTCACCAAAGGACATAGAGGTAGTGAGTTCTGTTTAAGCATCTCTGCAAAGTATGATAAATAGCTCATAATTAGGAGGTAGCTGTCTCAGTGTACTCATACCTGTTTCAACAGGCTCCTAAGTGGGTGTTAATGTAACTACAAAATGAGAGTAATTTACATACAGTAGCAGCATTGCTTAACCGTTTGCAGGGCCAGAGGACAAAGCCCTGTTTTCAGACAGCATCACCTTTTATATTTAAAAGCTCATATTAAAATTAACACCTGTCACCCTTAAAAGGCAGAAATAAACGCAGGATTTCCAGATCAATGGAAGGAAAACACTCCTCAGCTCTCACAGGACCCAGGGGATGGATGGGCGGAGCTGGACCTGGTTGATGGGCAGCAACCTCTACTCCCTTTAGGCATTAGATCAGTATGCCAACAAAAAGCTTTCCACAGAAACCTTGAATTCTTTCTTTTTGATACTTTGGTAGTTTCCACTATGCTCCCTCCCTCTCACCAGCATGCAAAAGATAATTTTTAACCCAGAATAAATTCTTCAATCAAATGTCATTACATGACTGAAAGATATGGATGGATGTGCTGGAACGTGTCCAGAGAAGGGTCATGAGGATGCTCAGAGGGCTGGAGCAACTCTCCTGTGAGGACAGACTGAGAGAGCTGGGGTTGTTCAGGCTGGAAAAGAGAAGGCTACAGGAAAGACCTTACTGTGGCCTCCAGTATCTGAAGGGGGCTACAAGAAAGCTGGGGAGGGACTTTTTAGGCTGTTGGGCAGAGTAAATGAATTAAAGCTAGAGACAGGTCAATTCAGGTTAGACATCAGGAAGAATTTCTTCCCCCTGAGGCTGGTGAGACACTGGAACAGGTTGCCCAGAGAGGTGGTGGAAGCCCCATCCTTGGAAGTTTTTAAGCCCAGGCTGGATGGGGCTGTGAGCAACCTGCTCTAGTGGGAGGTGTCCCTGCCCATGGCAGGGGGGCTGGAACTAAATGATCTTTAAGGTCCCTTCCAATCCTGACAATTCTATGATTCTAGGATTGCATAGGTGACATTAGACTCTCCAATTTTACTGAAGCTAGCTCGAATTAAAGCAGTAATTGCAGCTTTCTAATCAGTCAGTCCTACTGCTATGAAATGCAGATCCCCCTACTACAGAAGATCCTCAAATTCTCAATTTTGTTTCACATACCTCCATGCAACTACTACTATCAGCTGCAAATTAGAGGCCTTCCTTGAGAGGACACAGCAGTAAGAAAGTAACGTCAGGTCTTTTCAGGAAGCCAGACTCTCAATTAACGCAGTCTTCAAACTGCAAAAGGAAATGCTGCTCTATTAGCAAGACTGGAAAGAACTAACATCAATCATTCCAACTACCAACTTGTTTACACTCCCCCAGTACAGCGTTATCAAGGATTGTGACAACAACTTTCAAAAAAAGGTCTTGTATTTTTCAACAGTATCAGGCTAATTTTAACCAGAATTGGTGTTCAGACACAGAAGAAACTTCACACTGATCACACAGCACATTTTGCTCTTACACTTCCAAAAATGTCCAAAGCTGGCTAACCCTGATACAATGGAAAAAATGTAGAAAAGAGAGAAAAAGTCACTCTTTTCCTCTAAGGCTAATTATAGATAAGCCTGAGGAAGAAGAACTAGCAACCCATCTCTCCAGAAACTGTCGCAAGAATACCCAATTTAATAAAAACAGTAGAGCAGACAATTAAAAAATGGACAAACCTGTAAGGAACACTGCTTGCTTCATCATGAGACTGCCACATGAGAACAGGGCATAGAAAACACAGATGGCATTAAGAGTCAAAAAAGTGATCCTTAGGAATTAACGAGGAAATCTCACTTCTCGGTCATCACTAAATAGTAGCAATTTCAAGGTAATAATTATTTGCAGAGGCTAGGAATAATTTTTTTTCTAACCTTCAGCTTGGTGAGCAGCTGGTGGCCAGCCAAGCTCAACCCACCACAACAGGGAAAGAATCCTCTGTGAAACCCATCCCTTCGGAGTGCTGCAGAGCAGCCAGACGGGGAAATTACTGTGGAACACAGAAACACCAGCTACACACAAGCCACCTCGCTGCCCAAGCCACCCCCTGCCCTGGCCAGCCCACGACATGCCATAAACCATGCAACACAACAAAGGTGCATACTGGAGAAAGAAAGCACACTCCAAAAAGAAAATAAAGAAAAGAAAAAAAAAAAAAAAAAGGACAAGCAAGCAAGCAACGAACCTACCTTGTCACTCTCAAATCCAGTGAAGGATGGCAGACACTGCTGCAGAAGGCATTAAATATAGGAAAAGGCAGAAGCTTTAAACCAGCTGAGGGTAAAAGATACCATCTTCAGGAAGGACCTTATTTGGGGAAGATACGGAACAGGAATTGATCAAAGCCACTGTCCTGGGCCAAGTGAAAGTAGTGATGAGCAAGTGAAAAAAAAAGTTATTCATGACACAAAGCTTAATAATATGCATTGGAAACAAAAACAAGCTTGAATTTGATGGATTTGATGGAAAAGAGGAGACTAGAGATGGGAAACAGAAGAGAAACAACCATGTGACCAGGGTAATAATCCAGCAGGAAGCAAGAGCTAGAATAACTGTCTAGGTACAGGTGACAAATGTAAAACTGCACAGATTAAAAAAGGCACACCTACAAAAGATAAAACTCTGAGGGCAGCAAGAGACTCCAGCTGCTTCCCTTGCACTCTGGAGGCCTACATGTCCCAGCAAGCAGGTTCAGGCCAGTTGCCTCACAGAGAACATCCCCACCCTCCATCCCAAGGAAAAGAACAGATGATTTTTACCAGGTCAGAAACTCGTTATTAGAGAATATTTAATTGCTCAACCAGTAACCAACATGAGTATTTGCAAGAGCAGGAGTCTCAACTAGACAAAGAGAATACGAAACAACAGCTAGAAGCTGAAGTGTGGAAAAATCCTCATTGGAAAACACATGAATGTCAATCCATTGGGAAGACTCACCTCAATACTGGCTGATCTCTCACTACCCGGAGCCTCAAAAAACATCAACACTGGATACCTTCACGACCTAACTCTATGAAATGTCCTAATTTCAAATAAAAATTGGCTAATCTGAGTTAAAATAATAACAATAATTTTAAAAAAACTAAACCAGCAACACGGTTACAGGACATACTGCTGATGTACAGGCTTTTTACTTTAATACTTTAAAGGAGTACCTGGGGAAAGACTGAAAAATCTTCTCTTCTCCTTTCAGTAGTTTGGGGGACAAGTTTATATGATTTAGTCCTTGGCAAGTAATTAGCTATTTTCACAATCCCCAATATCTACATTTTGAAAACAAGGCCCTGTAGCATAGAAGTCCTTTTTAACATGGGGACAAGCACGTTATTTTACGGGACAGTAGGTTGTCTCAAAGGATTTCTGACTTGGTATCATCTTCCTCAAGCAACAGAAGCTGCAATAACGTTTTATTCATACAGCTGCTGTAACAGGAAAATTTGGCAAGAATCTGGCAGAAGGTGGAAAAACTGCGAGGACAGAACCCTGTGTCAAGCTGAGTTTCACTTATCACAGTACAGACACCAATCACAAGGTGCAGAACAGCCAGTGAACAGCTAACCAGCCATTCCATTCATACTAAAAAACACAAACTACATCAGAATACCAAACATTCCTCTCAGAACAACACCACCTCGAGAAAGAAAACCCATCCCCCTTTCCCCAACTGCCCAGCCAGTTTGCTTACCCCGGGGTCAATATCTTCATAACAGACCATTTCCCCCACCTTGTCCAGAGTTTCAAACATTACCCTTTTTTTGCCCCAACTCATCCTACAGAAACAGGGCTCACACAAAAGCAGACCCAGGGACACCAGCACATTCCAGACAGCGGGAGCTGCAGCTAGAGGAAGATATCAACAATACTTATTTAGAATTCCACTCTTCAAAGAACATATTCAAATCCGGAGGGGAGGGGGCGGAAGGGAGAGTTGGCTTCCACAGTGGTGTAACAGTCAACATCCTGGGAAACAAGATCATCATCAGATGTAGTGTTCAAGATCAGCCCCCCTGAAGTCTTCCAAATCTGGTAACTCTGAAATTACACCTGTAAACACACAGGGCTTTGCTCAAATCAGCATGACACACCAAGTCAGGCAGCTTTACAACTATTAAAATGACACCAGTAATTACCACGGAACAGTTAGGATTGTAACTTGAAATATTCTATTGAGCAACATCTGTTTCCTAAAGCACATTTTGACTGTCTGTTGGTTTATAATTCTCTTCCCTAGTTCTCTATCTAAAGCAACATTCTTCACTTCAATTTCAATTCAAATAGTTTCAAGAAATCTAACAAGTTGAAACAGAAACTGAAATCTCTGCAGCAGAAAAAGCTCTGGCGTTCAATTTCGGTCTAAAGCCAGTGCCTGTTGAACCTGCAAGGCGGAAGAGGAGTAGGAAATCCAGTTACACCTCTGTACCAGCAACGAAGCAAAACGTGCCAGACCTTACAGAAGGGGGAAATGGATTGTATTTGCCAAGAACTGAAAACAAAACAGGTTTCACTCAGGTTTATTTTAAAGGTAACAAAAAGCAAAGAATTAGGGAGTAACATAGGCCAGATTTTTCCCTGGGGTACACACATACCCCTACACACCCCCCAGCAACATGCAGCTGATCACCCCAATATCCTGGCACTGAAAATCTTTTTCAAGGCACACTGAACCTTCTGTTCCCAAAGGTAATTGCCTTCATCACTTACCATTAGACACTGAATAGGCTTAAATGCTTGGAAGATACAGCATCACTGAAGCTACACCTCAAAAGTAAGCCGATTTCTTGCAAATAAGGGTTATTAGAAGCATTGGCTTCGTGACAACTGCTCACTTTGGTTGTTCTGGGCTGCTCTCTGCTTGCATTACATAGAATATTCCTCCAGAAACCACCATCCAAGCAGCAAAACCCTGGTCTCTGAATTGAATTCTGTGTAAACAGTCATTTCTCTCCTCCTAGCCTGCCTTTCATTACTATTTCCAGTGAGTCATAAAAAAAGTATTCAGTGAGGCAAAGATGGTGGCTCTCCACCACTGTCCCCCCCCCACACCTCTCCCCACCCACTTCTCAGAAAAATATAGCTCTGAACGTGCATTCCAAGACGCTTCCAGTCCAGACAGTCTCTCCCTGCCAGCTGCATGAGGTCATCAATGAAACAGTGCAAGAACTGTAGAGAAACCTCTCAAGTCGAAACAGCAGCTGTTAAGAAGCCCCAGATGAAGCAGTGAGAGCTAAACAGCAGCTCCTTCAAATATTGATAACAAAATACCATTTATGAACATTCATGGTTACAATCTCATGTGGGACTTGCATCATATCTCACAGTAGATTATTTCTCTCATGGCTGTAAAAATCCAATCCTGCTTCATTACTAATGGTTTAAAAATAAATATATATATCTCTCTCTCCAATTTGCAATGAAAAAGCCTCTTGAGACTAATTCTTCACAAGCAGATTTAAGCTGTAGTGTGCTGTTTCAAATACTTCATCTTCAGACAAGAGCTCCTTCAATGAAGAAGCTTCAGTAATACCTACACCTTTACAGGCAGTGATGAGCCAGCTTCACAAAGCTACTCACAGAATAAGCTTTAGAGAGCTTCCCACCTCGCACCAACTCTAGACATGCTCACTGTGCAGAAAGTGATGAGTCCTCTACAACTCTTCCTCTTCCTTCTTTTGGGCACCCTACCCCTCTGAAGGTAAAGAAACCTGTTCAAGCAGATCTTCAATGACTACACCAAATTCCAAGAGACAATGACATCCCTCCAAACACTTTCAAACCAGAAGTGGGAAAACAAAAGAAATGAAGATTTTTCTTCAAACATTCAATTTCTTCTAGTAAACAAAATTTAACCAGGTCACTAGCAAACAATTGTTTTATTTTTAGCTTAAACACCCAGACAAATAATCCCAGTCAAAAAAATTGCTCCCCACTTTAAAGAGAGAGAGGGGAAAGAAATTCTTACAGAAAAACAATCAATAGGAAAGACCCTCCAGACTTTACCACACAGGCACAAACCCCCAATTTCTCTCAACAGTATCGTCAGCTTACACTAGGCCATGTTCCAATCTGTCAGATCACAGGCAGCACACACCTCAATCCTAAACAGATGAAGTCAGCAGTAAAGAGCAAGCAGCATCCTTTCTTTGCTCAGGAGGGGACATCATCTACAAGAAACCCAAGAAAGGAGAGAACCACCCACATGGTCAGATTCCACCCTGATGCATACTGGAAGAAACAGAACGCTGAGGTAAAATGGAATTTTTACAGTTCTCAGAAGCCACCTATGTGGACACTAAAATGCTTACACCATGCTAAGGCACAACTCAGAATGAAAACATTCCCTACTATGCCACGGGTAAAGCATGGTACCGAGCAAGACGGGTAAGGAAACAAGAGAGCCAATAACATTCTAGTTTCCAACCTGGAGAACCTAAAATATTCCCCAGCAAAAGACAAAGCTTGAAAAAAGCCTTTGACAAATTGGCAAGTGCTAATTTAACCATTAAAATGCTGCAATACCCTGACAAATAATCCACCTAGGAAAAAAAAGGGGCTATCATGAAGATTCTTACAATGCACCAGCCTGACTTCTAGATAAGGACCAGAAAAAGAAGTTCTCTCCAGTTTCTTCTACTCTAGATAAGCACACCCTTAGCCTTCTGTCAGCACAAGCTGCCATGTCAGATCACTTCTTACAGTTTTATCTGCACAGCCACAGCTTTTCTGTATAGACTGCTGTGATTTGGAGTCAGTGTAAAAAAAGAACTCAAAACAAATCCCAACACACCCCCAACAACCAACTAACCAAACACAGAACACCAAACTTGAACTATCAAACAGCACCCACTCATAAACCCATTTTTATTCAGGAAAGAGGTATCTGATCCAAGTACAATACAAGAATCCCTCTATTCACAATCTTCAATTTAGCTCCAATTTTCACTTCAATGTCTTTCATGATCTTGAGCAACTTAAGTTGCACATTCTGCCTCCCTTTCTCCAACTAGGAAGAACAATGCCTGTTTCACAATAATGTTGCACTTGAGTAGCTGAAATCAAAAGCTGCTAAATAGCAACAGAATGACAGTGACAGATGAAGAAAAAAACAAAGCAGGCTGGAATATCATTAAGTTAAGTACACGTTACTGATACTCCTCTACTAATGCCTGTGCTCCTTAGCAGAGGTATTCCAAAACTTCACATAATACTCAAAGCTGCTTACACCAGACAGTTAAGAAATCCAGACTTTTCTGGACTATTCATTTCAATATGAAACTAGGTGCTAGCCAATTTTCACCATTTTCATCTTACCTTCTTCTTTTAACATTTACAGTTGGAGGAATAAAAAAAACAACCGAACCCAAACAATTCTGCTTCTAGATTCCATATTTGTTGCTTGGTTAAAGGGATAGCAAGTCTCTATCCACGCTGACAGAGTGCAAATCAGGATGGTATTATTCACAGCTTGTTAGATGCCTTTATGTTACAGAAACACTGGATATAACCTACAGTGTCTGAATGTGATACTATAATGAAATATGATAATATGATTAGAGGAGGGGCTGTTGACTGTTTTCCAGCCACCTGCCACACTGCCTCAACCACCATCAACCTCACAATGTTCACATTTTCAGTTCCTGAGAGTGTGACACAGGGCACATCACAAACTCTTCCCTGCTATTATTAGGTCATCCTCTTCTCCCTATAGATATAACATCCGATCTAAAAATATCCCATTATGAAGAAAGATTATAAACTCTCCTATCCATAACCATAGTTCTGAGGCAATCAATAGCACAAGCAAAATGCTGCTGTATCCAATTCATGTGTGATGTCTCAGTTACACTACTGGCAAAGAAATCAAATACAGAAAATCTCAGACAAAGGACATTAATTTCAAATCGAATGAAATCTTACAGTTCTGGTTCAGTTGGTTTTGTTAAATAAACTCCTTTCCAACAACAGAGCCAAGAGCCCTCTTTTAGGCTGTACTAGGTGTCATAAAAAAAACCAAAACAAAGAACACAACACAAACAGCAAGAACGAAAAAAAAAACCAAAAACAAGCAAACAAAAAACACACTAAAAAAAAAAGAAAAAACCAAACAGCAAAACTGACACCACAAAACATTAAATTCAAAGTACAATTTACAAAAAGACTGCTCATCAAAGAAAAAAGAGTTCTTGGAAGTAAACCATACATTCAAACCTTTCTACTCTCACTTGTGTATCTTAATTATTAAACTAAGAAGTCTGCCCTGCTCCTTCTGGTCATTTAATCTTTAACTCTCAGGCAAAGCAATATGGCTTCAGCTACAAGAGTCAGGAATTCACAGACTCACAGAGTGGTAGGGCATGGAAGGGATCTCTGCATCTAGTCCAACTCCTTCCAAACCAGGTTCCAACCCAGAGCAGGTTGCACAGGAATGCATTTCAAAACAGGGTTATGAAATTCTCCGGAGAAGGAGACTCCACAACCTCTCTGGGCAGCCTGGTGCAGAGTCTGCCATCCTCACATCAAAACAGCTTTTCCTCTTGTCGAGATGGAACCTCCTGTGTTCCAGTTTGAGCCTGTTGCCCCGTGTCCTCTTGCCGGGCACCACTGAAAAGAGACTGGGCCCCATCCTAGAAGGAGTCTGCAAGTGATGGGTCTGGGGCTCCTTCAGTCACAGACAATGACTGTTGTGCAACTCACCTCTCTCCCTGTAGCCCACCGTTTGCTCCTAAATATTTCTGATTCAAAGGGAAGGGTTATTTTGGCATAGAGACAGATCTTTCTCATTACTTCAAACCCTATGCAAATCTGTATGGACATAAAATTATTATCTGATAGTAACTAAGCAGCCTCTGTGAATCTTTATTAGTGACAATTGCTATGAAGCACCTAAAAGACTACAGCACACACAGAGCACTCCCTGCCCCCTCAAAAATATACCATATATTTTTGTAAGGCAGTGCCAACTATTAAAATCCTGGAACGGAGTCCTTCTTTACATTCTGCCAGCCCTGGACTTGTACAAACTCATCATTTCCTCGCCAATAAGATCCCTACAGCAGAATACCTCTGTCTTGCAGGGGAAGAATTTATCCAAAATTCACCACCCAGCCAGTAGTTTTCTGGCTTTTAATCCGTATCATCTTTGGGAGAACAAAGGCAGACTGAAGTATTCAGTGAGCCATGACAGAAGATGCTGTTGACTATTCAGAACAATGCTTCTGTCAATGTTCCGTACCGAAATGACCAGAAGTCATTTTCTGGGGCATACACATTGGCTAGTTTGCTTAGATCTTTGAGGGAACAAGGAAAGTCTAAGCTCACAACCTATTTTCTGACTAATGACAAAATGCAAACTGAATGCCTTACTTTCAAAAGTGTCAGGGGCAGGGGGAGTCACCAGGACAAACACGACCTCACCTCTTTCATCTCATTCTTGAAAACGTGTCTCAACCTCAGCTTCAAAAAACATCTTAAATTTCAAGTAAAAAAAAATCAATTTATACAAAGGCATGAAAAAACCCAACTGTCCTGAAGGAAAGCAGCAGCCAAGCTGGTCTTTCTCATTCCTATTCTGCACGCACAGCGTAGAGGACAGAATGTTTGCAAAAAGATTTTTAAAAATACCAACAGTAAGATTTCATGCATTCATTTTTAATATCGATTCTTTTTCCTTTAATAGCAGAAAAGCAGCATCTACTGTGTTCTTCTGATCATACTTTCATTAACTGAATGAAGAAATGCAGCACGTGTACATGCTTAATAAACATGGAGATGACAAAAGCTGCAGGATGGGAGCAAGATCAAGATTATTTCAACGTATTAAACAAAGATCAGGCAAAATAAAATCCAGCAGGACCAGGTGAAAGGCGATACACTCGGGAAAGCACGACACACTGCATAAACACAGGATGAGGAACAGACAGACTGCAGCAGCAAACCTTCAAGGAAAAGGGTGACAACAAAACTACTACAGTACAAAAATGTAGATATGGTGCCATAACGTACAATACCAGAGTATCTATCGGGGTACACAAAATAACCCTTGTGCTCTTATAAACATGTATGTTAATGCCCCCGTTGGAAAATGTGTCTTTGTTTTGGCAGTGCCCTTCCAGAGAGACATGCAGTGAGTGAAGTCAGAACTATCCAGGGGAGAGTGCTACAGATCTATTAAATAGGACCCCCAGGGAAATATGCAAGAACTGGGTTTTCACACCAAGACAAGTGGGAGGGAAATACACTGTTACAGTGAAAATTTGTAAAAGGCTGCAGTTAAGAGGAAGAGAATAACCTGTTCTTCGAGTCCACTGACAAACAGCAAGGTAAAACTGCACCAAGACACATGCAAGACAGGTAACAGGGAGAACCCACCCAGTGCTAGTCATACTGGAGAGCTAGAGTGATGGAGTCCTTGTCATAAGAAGCCTTCAAGAACATGGCAAATAAGCAGTATATCAGAGTCAGCTGGTTTGGGGTGGTTTTTTTTGTTTGGCTGGGGTGTCTTTTACTGTTTGTTTGGGGTTTTGTTTGCTTGTTTTTCAAAATGAATCTATATAGCCACTAAGAAACACAAACAAGAGGTAAGTTGCATCCAAACTATTCCCCTTACCAAATACCACAACTTCTTTTGAAACACTGTCAGTTTCAAAGCCACTTATTCTTACCTCTTTGCTTCCTCCAGATGACAAAGGTATTCATAGGCTACATTCTGGCGTCGCCTTTCATCCATTTCCTCTGCTGTTAACCTCTCATTATCCAAGACCGCTGCAAATTGTGAAAACACATTCTCAGGTGGTTGAAGACTGAATGCAACTGAACAGGTACAGCAAAAATCAGACCCAACCTTTCCCACGGAAACTCATCACTGCTTCTATGTGATTCAGAAAAAAATGAAGGACCAGACGTATTTGTTCTTTACAAGCAACGGAAGAGATCCCGCTTTCTTATCCTTCCTTCCTCCTCGTATAAACTTGCCATCTTCCCTCGTTTAGATTTCTCAATTTGACTCTGCTCCAACTTCTGCAATCTCACAACTTCTTCCTTGATTTTCTTATATCTCTCTCTTCCTCAAAAGCACATGAGTGACCACACGTTCCTCCACCTATCCTTCAGTTCTGGCAGTCAAAGATTACGGAAGGACATCAATATATATTCACATCATACAATCCCTTATGCATCTTCACAGTCCATCTCTAGAACGCTACTCGCAATCCTCATCTGGAAGGGAATCATTGAGATCCACGACCTGCGTGTCATATGGACCAACCCGACAAATAGGAAAGGTCTTGCAGCCTTATTAATCCAACGTTAGCCTGCACCTAAAACGCCTTCGACAAACACACACAAGCGATGAGGTGTCAACTGCAGCACTGGGGATCAAACCGAAAAGGGTCTCGTAGAAACCAGCTCGGAGCACTGCAAAAGCGCCTTCCTGGCCACTCCAACCCCACCTGAAGTTACAGGAGCCGGAGCCTGTCCCGAACCGCGCGGTACCGCCCACCAGCAGCCGGGAAAATCTCCCCCCGCCCCGTTCCATCCTCCTCCCGACTCCCGGCCGGGTGTCGAGCACCGCCCCCAGCGCTCCACCTGCTGCCGCCCGGGCCCGGGCCCCGCAGCCCCGGGCGGTCTGACCGGCCCCGCTTGCGACACCTCGCAACCGCAGCCCCGCGTGTTTCCCCGCCGCTGCCGCTGCCCCTCCCCGACGGGGCACCGCGGCACGGGGGAGCGGGGAGCTCCGACACCTTCGGCTACAGCCTCCCCCCCCTCCACGGCAACCGCCCGACGGGCCGGCGGAGGTGCCCGGCAAGCCAAGTCGGGAGTCGCCGCGGAAAGAGGCGGGAAGGAGGAAGGCAGGGACCGCCGGACGCCCTCACCCCCCGCCCGCGGCGGACATCTTGGGCGAGGCGCGGAGCCGCCCGCGGCGCCGCCGGGAGAGCCGGAGGACGCCCCTGCGCCGCCCGACCACCGCCCTCTCCCAGCCCTCTCCTCCAACGCCCGGGCAGGGCCGCCGAGCTCGGCCGAGCTCCCGCGCCCCACGGCGCCCGTCCCGCCGGAGACACGACGGGCCGGGGCGCGGGGCCCGCGAAGAGACCCCGCCGGGGCCCCCCCTCCCCGCGCCCGCGGAGCTGCCCCGGAGTCCCGCGCCAGGGCCCCGCGGCTGCCGCGCCCCAGCCTCCCCTCCCAGCCCCGGCTCCTGGAAGGGACGGGCAGCGCCCCGGGCAGGGCGGCGCCGGACCGGTCGCTGACTCGGCGGCCGAGCGGACCCCGGAACTCACAGCCATAGTGCGGCCGGGACATGGCCAGCCCATCCACCTCCTCCGCCGCCATGGCGCTGCGCTGGGCCGGGGGTGGCCGGGAGCTGGGCGCGGGTGCGGCCGTTCCTCTTCCTGCCGCTCCGGGTGTGGCGGGGGAGGAGCCGCCGCCCCGCGCGGTTTCCCTCGCCCCTCCCCGCCCGCCTCCGGAGCGGGCCCAGAACTCGCAGCGGCTCCGGCCGCTCTCGGGGCCCGGCCTCGTCCTGCAGCGCTGAGCCCCCGCGGACCCCGACCCGCTCCGAGCGTCCCCTGCGCTGTGTTTCCCCGGGGTCCCGCTCGTCCCAGCCGCAGCCCCGAGCTTTCCTGTCCGCCCCGCTCACAACGCCCAGCTAAGCTCTGACCAAAGCTCTGCCAGCGCTATTCCATGGGACACAGCCCAGGTATGACCCTGCTACATCTCCTCTCGACGCTTCCGAGCGCCTGACGCAGACAGATCCCCTACACCAACCCCTGTGAGTGCAGTGCAGCCCGACCAGCTCGGGCGTGGCAGCCCAGCCTCCTTCCACACACCAGGCTTCTCTAGACTCCCTTCTCTTGCCAGGCTTCCCAGCTACACCAGACGCCCTCCTCAGCAGCAAATCCTGGCCTTGCTGGACACGGTTGTGCCCTCCCATCACCCACACAGCTCTGCTGAGCGCAACACAGTAACTCACCTGAAACATCAGCCGCAGCTTGAAGCAAGGTGGGACAAAACATCACCATACAACAGCAACATTCAGCAGGAGATAATCATGCCCTGAAAGTTCTCTCCCCATCACTGCTCATTAAACTCATCTATTACCATTGCTTTGCCTAGTACACGAGTCGCAGTACTGGAGATTTTTGTCCATTTTCATTAGCCTCACAAATTTCACTGCCAGGGCATAAGCCCACTACTTTAGCACAAATTAAGTAATTCAGTAGACCAGTAGCCTCCACTAGGAAAAGCATCACCAGCAGGTAGGGGAAGTGATCCCGCCCCTCTTCCCAGTGCTTGTGAAACTACATCTAGAGTATAGCATCCAGCTTCCCCAGTACAAGGAAAACATGCCTATAATGGAACACATTCCCTGAAGCACTGGGCAACTGATGAAGGCCTTGGAGCATCCAACATATGTAGAGGGGCTGAGAGAAGACATGCCAAGGAGCAATGGTCAGTACACTGAAATGAAACTTCAACATAAGAAGAAACGTTATCACTCTGAGGGTGATCAAATGCTGCAGTAAATTGCCCAGAGAAGTTGCAGCATCCATCCTTACAGATATTTCAAACCTAACTAGACACGCCTGCCCTAGTCAGCCCTGGCACGGAGGAAGTGAAGTTGGACTAGAGGCTTCCAGACATCCCTTCCAGCCTCAATGATACTCCAAGTCCATGAAAAAGGGTATTTATATACATTTTTTAAAGAGTGTGAAAGCTGGTTTTGTTGATCATAAGGGTTACACATCACAGTTCAACAGTTAAGGAAATAAGTACATAGGTGAATGTCGGAAAAATTAAACAAAAGGTTTTATAGCAATTAACAGTTCTAATTATTAACATCATTTGCATTACTTCTCATGTGGCCACTTTGCAGTTAGACTGAGAAGACATTTTAAACGGTTATATGTTGATCGTGGAGTGCAGAACTGGTTTTGTTCCCCCTGAACATCCTGGCTTTTTTGCGTAATCCCAAAATCCTCCCTCAAAAAAATCTCATAAACTTACTCATTCCTATAAGGCTCATTCTGATAAGAAAAAATAAAACTTTTATTATATATGAAATAATTTGGGTGAACCTCTTCAAGGCTGTATTCCAGTGGTCCCTGTAAATAGCTCCCCTCGTTTAAGATTTCTGGTCTTTGTCACTGTCTCTGCTAACTGTAGTTTGTATGGGTTTCTGTATCACTGTGTTTAATTTATTGCTCTCCTGTTTCTTGTCTTTCTCCACCCACACCCTCCCTCCCCCTGTGTTGAACAGGCACTAGTCAGCCCTACAAATAGCACTACAGAAGTGCCTATTTTTCTCTAGTTTCAAGTTTTCAGCAATCAATTCTTAAAAAAAATATCTTTAAGTACTTGACCTTAATTCCTTATCAGTAGGCTTCCCAGGGGAAACCAGAGCTCAGAAATTCAGTCCTTTAAGCTACTGTTATCTGTTCTTTGGCAGCTATTTATTGGCCACTTCCTTTATAAGAAAGATTATTTCTGTGAATGGTGCAAAAAAAAGAATTTCATGTTTAGAACACCTTAAGATTCTGCAGATGTGATTCTATAGTCACTTATTAATAACCTAGCTGCAGGGTACCACTGGAACATAAAGAATCTCTAATCTCTTCAAATCTTCTGCAAACAGGACCGTATATACAGTCCTGCCTTTCCAGAGTATTAGTCTTGCAGTCCAAGAGAGACTGGGAAATAGCAGCATATTCAACTGACCCTCCACGGACCAATTGTTCACATGTGACCTCATTTCTGGCAAAACAAAGCCCAAGTAGGATCTGCTCTAGGGTCTCATTTAACACTAAGAATTCCAAGCCATCGCTTACTCCCTCTATAGCACACAAAACACTCTCAGACAGCTGGAATAACACATGCCTGTCGCCACTCTACATCTCAGCATCCTTCGTTCTGATGATACATCTTGTTAATCATTCTTTTTTTAATACTATTTTTTGTACTTCAATCATGCACAGCGAGTCATGACATTTCCCTTTCAACTCCATTTATCCCAGAGAAGTTTAATTCTTATTCTCTATGTCTGTAATAACATTTGGATTCCAATTCATTTTCATAATCTTCTCCAATTACCCAGTTTAGCTAGATGTTCTGTGCCTGCAGGGTCAGAATCCAGACATCTCAGTTAAGTGTATATATATTTTACACACACACATGTATTTTTCAATTTATACATGTATTTATGTGTGTATATAAACATAAAAATATATGTGTGTGTCTCCTACACCTTATCTATGGAACAATTGCCAGCACCAAAAGTTGTCTTTTCGGCTCCCAGCATCAAGTCAAATATCACAGTGGTCAAATTAAACAGATTACTGACCTAGTCTTACAAGGAAGAAACAAAGACAACCCCCGGCCAGCAGTGCTGGTTCACGGCTGCGCTCTCAGCGCCAGCTCAGATCACTCTCACAGCCCTGATCCATCCCTGTTTGCAGCAGGGAACTTTGTATGAAGCTCTGGCAAAACTGCAATGGAAGCAGCTGCTTGGGATGTGAGAATGCAGACCGCCCCAGCCCACAAGATTCCACTGCAGCAGGCAAACTGGGCAGGAAAAAGGGGAAGTCTGGCTTCCAAAATGGGTCCCCTCGATCCCCTTTCCTTCCAGGCTCTGCTTTTGCATGCAGACCTTGCTTCAAATGTCCCAGCAGCTGCTGGGATACAGCCCTGCATGTACACTACCTGCAGGACTCCTCACAGAAGACTGAGAGCAAGTGACAGCAAAGCATGGAGCCCAAATCCTGCCCAGTTGTGACGTGACGCTAGAGCACCACAACATGCTGCTGGAATAGCAGAGGAGCCCTTGCTCTGGGGGCAAGGTGGACATCTCTCCACTCTGAGTGCCCAGAATAAAATTCTTCTCCTTCCCACCTCGTGACAGTGTGACACGGGCAAGCTCTGGACTGGCAAAGGTGCTCCTCGAACGGGAGGGCTGTGCACTTGTCCCTACACACCAGGTACCGTTTCCCTTGAAGGGCCTGCAAGGTCCAAGAAAGTGCCACAGCCACCTGGAAAAACAGAATAAAACAAAACAACAAAAAATGGGTAATTCATGATTCATTTTGTCTGTGGTGCACACTCTTTCTGCCCACTTTGTAGTGATGATGGTTCCTCTCTATTTGTTCTCATGTCAGTTGGGGAGCCAATAAAGTAATTTAATGCCTGAGCAGACCATAATATTTAGCCAGTGTGTGGGAACGAGCCACCTTTACAGGCTGTAAAGCAAAGACACAATGAGGCATCTCGTCTGACCAATTCTGATACTGGCCACATACCGAACACCGCATCAAACCCGTAACTTCCACCAGCAAAGGAGGACTCCAGCAATAAAAAACCCCCACCATATCTCTATTTAAATTGCTTCATGATTAATTCCAATAATCCACTACCTTCCACAAGAAATAGCTCCCCCCACAACCCTCACCTTTGATAAAAATAAATCTTACAGCCTGTTTACCCTGCCCTGTTCTCAAGGAAGACTCTTAATGTTTTTCCACTTCTTGCTGCTGTAAGCTTAGCTTCTGGCTGCAAAAGACAGCTATGTTTACATTCAAGATTTCTCTGAAAGATTAGGTATGTACTACGCATTTATGTTCACAAAAGCATTACAATACAATTATATTAATAGCACTGCACAAAGATACCACTAAATGAAGCATTTAGCCTTTACAGGCTAAACATTTTGTTGACAGTTACTGAGCCATCACTACATATTTAGCTACCTGTAAGCTATCTATAGCACAGGTGGCTTTATAATCTAAAGAAAACGGTATTTAAATCCAGCATTAATCAAAGTCCACCTGTTAGAACATTTGGTCAGCAGCATGGGATTCAAAGCCCTTTACAAACAAGGGAAGCACCCACATTAACTTCAGCACTGCAAGACTGAAGCCCGTGGTGCTCACCCTCAGAGACAGCTTCCCAAAAGCAGGGACAGCACACAGCTTTCCTGGCCCCGCTCCTGCTGCCCTGTTTACATCAACAATGAACAGTGAATTCCCAGCCAACCTCCTGGTGCTCATTCAGGCAATAGAAGGTTCGTCAGTACGGGGGAGAGGTTTGTTATGCTGACACAGAACAGAACTGTTGGGGGTCCCAAGTTACACATAAAGATAGCTATAGAAGCAAGAGTATACACATTGGAGAGACCACACTGAAAGAAAAAAAAAAAACAGAGAAAAGGAGGTACTGTGTTAGGAATTTAGGCATTGCTGTAAGAACACATGTTCTTCCTACATTTCAGGCCTCGCTATGACAAGCTGATCATGAACCAAATTTGCATTTAAAATAAACAGTTAACAGACACATTATATGATACTTAACCTGATTTCTTCTAAATGAAAGAGACTACAGATGCACATGAAGAAAACCACTGCCAAAATCAGGAAAATGAAAAGGAGATTGATAAAAAAGTTTATTAGACAACTCCAGAACTTTGAAACCGGGTCATTTTAATTAAAAGCCTACCCGGGTCAAGAAAAAAAAAAATGAAGGAAAGCAACACGCAACGGAGAGCTAAAACCAGCATCGGTAAAACACCGACAAGGCGAGAAACCGATAAAGGAGCACCCAAACCAAAGCTCAGCCGGGAAAGCTGCGGATTTACGGCTGCTCCGGAAGAGACCTTCCGGACCAGCACCCCCGCGATACACAACATCCCCGCGGCAAGCGAACGCCGCCCGGCCCCGGGAGCGGCGACCCACGGGCAGCACCGCAGCCCCTCCCGGCCGCGCTTTAACCGCCCGGCCCCGCCCGCCCCGCTCAGCCCGTGGCGCGGCCCCGCCCTTCCCGGCGGCCCCTGCGCGCTCCCCAGCATCCCGCGCGGCGGCGCGCGGCAGGATGATCCACGAGCTGCTGCTGGCGCTGAGCGGGTACCCGGGGGCGGCCTTCACCTGGAGCAAGCGCGGCGGCCTGCAGGTCCCTTCCCTTCCCCGTCCCCTTCCCTTCCCCCTTCCCCCGGCCCGCCCTCACCGCTGTTGTGTGTGTGCGTGGGCCCCCCGCAGGTGTCTCAGGAGCTGCCGTTCCTGCACCCCAGCGAGACCAGCGTCCTGAACCGGCTCTGCCGCCTGGGCACCGACTACATCCGCTTCGCCGAGTTCGTGGAGCAGTACACGGGCCACGTGCAGCAGCAGCAGCAGCAGGTGGGGAGCCCCCGCTGCCCGAGCAGGGCTCCGGAACGCTCCGCGGCCATGCAAGGAGGGGAGGGCGCGGGACGGCGGGAGCTGGGCCGGCTGTCAGCTCCGCTCCCGAGCAGCGCACCGTAACCGTGGCACGGGGCTGCACGGGGCCGGGTGCCGGCCCTGCGCGGGAGTGGCTGACTGCTCCTCCTGGTCTGTGATGAGCTTTCAGGTGCAGGAGGCATGCATGAGGACAGAGAAGCACTGAAGTTACCAGTGGTACCTAGCGCTTGCGTATGGCCACAGCAGGGTTAAATACAACTGCTCCTTCTGACAAGCACTGGCTTCTGGTGCGACAGTGCACAGATACTCCAGTGCTTTCGGAGCTGATGTAGATCTTATTGTTTGGTTTCAGGACCATCATCCATCTCAGCAAAACCAGAGTGGATTACATGGCATTTATTTACGAGCCTTCTGCACAGGTCTTGATTCGGTGCTGCAGCCCTATCGACAGGCGTTACTTGACCTAGAACAAGAGGTAAAGGAGAAAGATTTGGAACAAGAGGCTGCCCTGCTGCTGACAGATTATAGAAAGTTGTGATTTCTGCAGTTAATACACTAAATAGTAGTAGCTAAAGAGGAGACAAGGTATTTCCACCTCAGGGGTGTGGATGCTGAAAAGCTGCTAGCAGAGGAATTTTCCTAGGTTCTCACAATATTTGGTGAGAATCCTGCCTTTCTCACACGTGTTATGAGAAACAGCAGGATGGTTTTGTAAGCTGGACCAACACCTGGTGTTTTGCTAAGTTCTGTTTATGGTACATTGGAAAAATATTTTGAAATAGGTGCTGTAGGACTTCAGCCCATCACCCTAGGAGATGGGTGATCACTGACCCATCGCCCTGTGGGGCTAGGGGATATAAAATGGGGTTGTAAATTAATAAACTTGCTTCTTAGGCCTGCTCTTGCTGAATTTATATGTTGCTGCATCTCTCCGCTCCCGGCATAAACAGCGACACAGGGGCATCTTCCAAATTACTCCTTTGAGGTACTGCTGTAGATGTCCCCTCTACTTTCAGTTCAGGAAGTACCCCACCTGCCTCAGAGCCCAGCGCTGTTTCAGATTGTTGTGACTTCTGTTTTCAGTTGTAAGGGTTTTGATTAATCTCCACAAGATTAGCAGCTGTCATTTCTTGGGTACTGTTAACATCTGGTGGTTGTTACAGTCTAAAATGGGACACAGCCCAAAAATACAGGGAGGGGAAAAAAAACGTTGTGAGAACTAAAGAAAGGTTGAGAATATAGAGCCAAACATGCTTTCTTACTTATCCACACCGTATTTTAATTGTTGTTAATTACTTTGTTGTTCTTTCAGTTTCTGGCTGACCCGCATCTTTCCATCTCACATGTTAATTATTCCTTGGACCAGGTATGTCATGGGAGTAAACAGGTACCTCTTTGGCTCGTCTTATCATTCCTCGAGTCTAATAAGAAAGTGGGTGGGATGAATAAGGGTTAGCCTGTCATTTCATGCCATTGCTTTTTAACAGCTCTACACCTGTAGTCCCCTAATCACGCTCAGAGGTTTGTGTGCACTTCGACACAAAGGGGAGCCCCTCCACCTCAGCGCTCACATATTCCTTGTGGCCTGTGTTTAGCCTGAACTGCAGCTGGAATGTAAAAACTTGGTGCATCTTGGTCTGATGAGGGGAGGACATACTTCCTAGAGATTTTCTTGTTATTTTTCTAATTTCTGGGGAAAGCCAGATGATGGTTTTAATAAATGATTGTACTTTGCTGCTGTCCATACTCACTCAACTATAGATTTTCTCTCCCTTGCACAGCACCGTTATTCAGTGTTTTGCTCTTTTTTCTGCAGTTTCAGTTACTCTTCCCCTCCGTGATGGTCATGGTGGAACAGATCAAAACTCAGAAGGTACAGTAAAATTGTAGATAGTTTCTGTTAACGATTTTTCTCTAGATGATAAAGTTCTTTCTGTCCCCATAAGAAATGAAATAATGTGGTTTCAGTAATGGGTGCCCTATCCCTAGTGCCTTTTACATACCTATTTTTGTATAGCTGTTTTAACTTTTATGTAACTATTTTGCAACTCCATTTTCACTGGACTTGTCTGTTCCATTATCAGTATCTTTGTTGACTTGTGTTTTACAATCACAATACACTTCATAGTACAAGATCCTGCTGGTTGGAGTTTCTTTTTTTTCTGAGTCTATTTTCCCCCACTGCCGTGCGCACACAAGAAAAAAAAAAAAGAGCAGAAGCTAATGGTCTCAGGATCTAGAGATGCTAACTTTTTGTTAAGGGAAATTTCTGAGAATCTTGGGTGTAGAGACACACATAGAAGGCCTCTTTCTTCACTACCTGGAGTATGTTACATCTTTCTGTAAAGCTCATGCATCTCTTTAAGGCATTTTCTTGTTTTCTGAAAGCATAGTGTTTAAATGTCTGAAGAGGTCAGTAGAGATCCCAGTAACAGACCTAGTCTGACCATGTTTTCTTTCTGCAGATTCACGGATGTCAGATACTGGAGACAGTCCACAAGCACAGCTGTGGGGGGCTGCCTCCTGTTCGCAGTGCTCTTGAAAAGTATGTAGATACAGTAACACTATGATTTCATTCTGTAGTAACTGGAGTTAGTGTCAAAGTGTTTATCTTGCTTGTGAAAGTAGTACATGCAGAACAGGCTTGCAGGTTGTTACGAAAGTAGGAGTACCACGCAGGGAAAACTGTCACAGACACCATTACTTATCTAAAGCAGCCTTATGGCAGGAATGAAGGCTTTCTTCATACTTTGGACTCGGGGCTGAGGAAAGTTCAGACCCTGTTTTTTTTTCTTCTTTTAAGGTCTACATGAACCTTTCTGCATGCAGTAGACCTGTTACTGGGTTTTGATCCTTCAAAAGGATGTATGTGACTGGATGAGTGTTGTTGCTGTGTCCTTGGGGAAAAAGTCAGACTACTTAGAAGATAATTTGTGTTAACACTGAAATGGTAATTAGACAGAAATAGTAAGACTGGGAAGCCATTGCAAATTTACTTACGCTTATGGTATACTAGCACATCTCCTACTAGCAGATGTGGAGAAGGCACGTATTCAGAGGATATGTTAGATTGGTTTTGCAAGTGATCAGTCCACCTTTCTCTGTTTAAAAAAAACTAAAGCGTAAAGTTCCACATTGTCCATGTAGTACTTGCCATACTGCTTGGCTGAGTAACTGGTCATTCTAGGATTATTTACTATGAGGTTTTGGTGACTGCATGCAAAGGCCCCACTCTCTGTTTCTCTTGTCCTCAGGATTCTGGCAGTGTGTCATGGAGTCATGTATAAACAGCTCTCTGCCTGGATGCTGCATGGACTGCTACTAGACCAACATGAAGAGTTTTTTATCAAACAAGGCCCCTCTTCTGGGAATGTCCCTAGCCAGCCTGAAGAAGACGATGATGACCTAGGAATTGGGGGACTTACAGGAAAACAGCTACGAGAACTGCAGGATCTGGTAAGACTGCAAGTCATAGCTTCACATTCTTTGGTCCTTAAAGTACTAAAGAAGAAATACATTGTCTTCTCCTTTTGTGCAAGCTCTGCTAGACTGGACATATATTGGGACCCAGTAGGATGGCAAACGAACAGAATACTGTAATAGGTTGCAGCGAGGCATAAAGGACAGAGGCATCTTCTTTGGCATGGGTGACTGCCTTTTCCAATTCCTTATGGTCAACTGCTCAACACAGGCATGGGTGGTAGTGTGAGCCATTGCAAGGCAGAAGGTGTGGGGACCTTGGTGTTGACTTGATTTGCACCCTCTCTACTGTCAGCTGGGTCAGGCACCTTTCTTGCTCAAGCATTTGTTGTGCAAATGTGACCTAACAGGGTAATACTGCTGACTTTACTGGGGAGAAACATGCCACTCCAGAGCCAAGAGGCTGCTAAGAACAAGTCCACAGTGCCAAGTTAAACAAGGGAGCAACCTGACTTTATATTAGTGAAACGCAGTAACTCCTCAGGTAGATACATTTCACAGGCACTTGTGTTAGTGTGCTGCATGCAGCTTGGCTGCAGCACAGAGGATTCACCCCTGAAACACCCTGCATTGCATACTCATTAAGTGCCCTGTACAGTCTCTGCTAAGCACAGACTGCACATGGGCAAAACCAAGGGAAGAATTTAGAAGGCAGTTAGTGAAAAAATCTATTTCGCTATACCTGATACAGGAAGAATGTGAAAATTGGTGACAATTCTAGGTCCATGGTGGAAAATGTAGGCATTAAGAAGATGACACTGACAGAGCCTAGTTAACTCTCTTATTTAGCGTTACTGATTAACAGTGTTGGCAACTCTTCAATCAGAGAGTAAAAAAAGGAATCCTGAGTGTTGGTGGGTTAGACTAATAAAATATTTGGGCATTTCCTCATTTAAAAGTGTCAGAAGAATCTTAAGAAGATTCAAATATGCAAACTCATACTGAACTTGCCTACTAGAGTGAAGAATTCTGTAGATGGCTGATGTTCTCACAAATTCGTTAGCGTGGTGTGTTTTGGATTACGGGCAAATGAACCTAATCCTCTAATAGCAAGAAAGCCAAATGAAATAATCAGTATTGCTTCTCCGAAGGAAAATTTTGTGTCAATACCTGGAGTTCTTTATCAACATGTTCAGAAAAAAAGTTAGTAAATAAGCTAATAAGAATGGGTGTAGGGGAGGATTATTTTTTGTAGTGCTAATTAACATTGTAATGGCTGAAAAAAAAATAATATAATGCAGTTGAACAAAATGTCCTTTTCTGATGTAACATTATCATTTGGGAAGGCAATTTTTGCTGATATTCCACAAAGGTTTAGTTTATCCTTTTCCCACTTGTGCTCCCCTTTCTGATGAAAGCAACATCTTCTCTAGGGAGATGTGCTAGTGCACCAGAAATAAGACGTTTGTAGGCTTACTTAAATGATGCCCATCGGGTTTGCTACCTTCCTGCTTACTTCCAGTGTACTTGGATTCCCCCTCCCACACATACATGCACCTTTATACAACTTTTCTATCTGGTTTTCTCACACCTTGTTTGCTTGATTTCTCTTCCCTGGGGTCTCTGACAGCGCTTGATTGAGGAGGAGAACATGTTAGCTCCATCTCTGAAACAGTTTTCTCTGCGAGTAGAAATGCTGCCTTCATACATTCCTGTGCGGGTTGCTGAGAAAATCCTCTTTGTGGGAGAATCTGTACAGATGTTTGAGAATCAAAATGTCAACCTGACCAGAAAAGGTAAGGAACATTTTTCTTGCAACCTTTGCTCAGTTATGAGTGAGCGACAAGTTATCTTCCAAAATGCTCTATCAGTGAACTCTTCAACAGTCACTGACTATTGGCTGATACTCTTCAGAACATATGAGTGGTTGTGACAGGAGAAAGCAGTGGTGCCAGTCTTCTGCTTCTGATTGATTCCAACGGAGCAGTATAAGAACAGAATGAGTAAATAACAGCACTTTCCAAACATAGTCTCCCAAGTTTCCAGCAACAAGAAACCATGTGATCTGCTCTGGATAAATAAAGTGATTGCAAAGGTTGTATTCTGATCAAGGTGGAGCCTTTAGGACAGCAAGAGAGAGACAATCCCAGCTGATGGTTCTCTGAGAGCCTTTATAACATTGGAGATGGTTTGGGAAATACATTCCTACACCAGCTGGCGAGGACTGCTGCTGTGGAGGCCCTATCCTGAGCTTGCCTATGCCAAAAGTACTCAAATGACTTGAGCAACATTGCAGAGAAAAAAGGGCCAATTAAATTGAACTGTTTTCTTGCCTTAGCAGAAGTGAGGTGAAAAGAAATTGGTCTTCTAGCTTATCTGATTAAAAAAAAAAAGTCCCCAAGTTTAAGCAGTAGGATAGATTTGAAAGGGGTAGCAGTAGGTGGAGAACCAAACCAGCTGGTTAATGTGGCAGAAAAGGTGTGGGTTCAAAGATCTAGCTCAGCCCTAGGAAAAGGGCTGTTAGTGTCATTCTTTCCCATAGAAAATGTTTTGGGTTTTTACTGACACCACAGCACTGCTGTTATCGATAGCGTGTCTAGACTGTAACTGTATTTGCAATAGTAATCTTGTACCTTGGTACTTGTACTTTGAGGCCTCCTCAACTTCATGTTCCTTGCCAGACCCAAGATCATGGTTCAGTCCTTCGTGGGACAGTCCTTCTGCCCCACTGTGCTGGAAGGGGTCTGCATTTCTCCAAATGGTACTTCTCTTATCGTACAAAACACTTTCCTCATTGCTCCACAGGCTCCATCCTAAAAAATCAGGAGGACACTTTTGCAGCAGAGCTACATCGACTCAAGCAGCAACCGCTCTTCAGTTTGGTGGACTTTGAATCAGTGGTTGACTGGATACGGAGCACTGTTGCTGAGGTAAGGATGCCAGGAGGGACAACTACTGTGCAGGTAGAGGAGCTCTTCAGTTTTGGGAATGACTGGGAGAAGGGTGCTCTCCACAAGCAGTGATTGAACAAGCGTGTGAGCGCTGCACGTAGCTTTCATATTCTGGGGCACAGAGCTTCATGTTACCCCAACCTCTAATGACAAAAGGACACTAACAAATACTATCCATGGGGGAAAGAAGCACATTTTTATCTCATTTCACTTGAAATGACTTCAGAACTTTTCATGATTCTTTCAGCATAATAGATGGTGTCTCACTGGACAAATTTTTTGCTTTGGCAATTTTTAATCTTTTCATTTGGGGCTGAGAGGGTGGAACTTGAGAAGATGAGGAGGTTAGAGAAGTGAGAACAAAGCTAGGGTGGAACCAACTTCATAAGGATTTGTTTATTTTTTGTTATGGGTCTTCATGTTTCTTAGGCAGTTTCTTGCCCAAGTATACATCAGCAGTGCTGTACGTAAGTAGCATGGGCTGTTTACACACGGGATTCTTAGTGTGTTCTCTTGTTCTTTATATTAGCATTTTATATAGGTGCTTTTTTGTATGCATCACAAGTATTTTAAGAGAGCAACTGTTCTCACTGAATGGGCTTACAGAAATCTGAGGAGAGGTTTCTTTTGATTGTTTTTTGTTTCTGATTAGCATCTTTGGAAACTGATGGTGGAGGAATCAGATTTACTAGGACAACTGAAGGTAATGTAACTGCAAGCTTGTTTTTACTTTTTTTTTTTTAACTTTTTTTTTTATTTATTTTAATGGCTCTTTCCTATTAAATACTTTACTGTCTTAGATAATACGCTTTCTTGGTTTAGGTAAAGCTGTTTTCATTTTCCAGGTCTCAAGAATGAGCACAAAGTGATAGAACTTGGTCAGAGACAGAGTTAGAGGGGCACATGTATGTGGTTTTGTGGTTTGCATCTTGAAGCAAAGGCAGCATAGATTTTTTGGGCACTGGATGAAATGCAGATCTCTCCAGCTGTGTTTTGATGGCAGAAGTTGTCCAAGCAATAATGAAAATGGATGTTATCAGCTAGGACGCTTAAAAATTTCTGCTCAGTTTTTGATACGCTTATATACAAAAAATTTTATCTCCACAGATTATAAAAGACTTTTACCTTTTGGGAAGAGGTGAGCTCTTCCAGGCCTTCATTGACACTGCACAGCACATGTTAAAAACACCACCTACAGCTGTAACTGAACATGGTGAGTGTTGCTTATTTACTTACAAGCTGACCTCACTGTGGTATAGCAGGAAAATGGTTAGCCACATCCAGTACAGAAGAGCTCTGTCTTATCCTCTACGTGTTGCCACTAGATTTGAAAGAACAGCACTTGTGAATTCAAATTGTCTCACAGGGTGGGTGAAAATTTTCATAGGTCAGGTTTCTCTCCATATTTGAAACTGGAAGTAAACTAGTGGAAAGAGCATGTCAGTGTTGTCTTTTATGGCCAAACATAAATAATGGGTGTAAATTTAGTACTAGCTAATTGATAATTAGCACTAGCATCACCTCGTGTCGCTATCTGCTCTCTTGTCAGATGTCAATGTTGCGTTCCAGCAGTCTGCTCATAAGGTGCTCTTAGATGATGACAACCTCCTTCCTCTGCTTCAGTTAACCATTGAGTATCATGGGAAAGAGCATAAAGGTATCTACTTGCTTTCTTTAGTAGTGAGTAAAGAGGGGAGATGGTGACCTTGTTTTTAAGTCATATTACTTACCCTTCTCTGAAGTTGAAGATATATTAACTTTGTTCCCTTTGCAGCTTAGCCTGCTTTGTCTCTTCCTGCTCTTTTCTTTCCCCTTTTCTTCCTTGCCATGGTTGTCTCAACTGTGCAGGTGACTTAACTCAGCACCTCATTTGTTTTCAGATACTTCTCAGACTCGTGAAGGGCCTTCCCGGGAGTTATCTCCACGTGAAGCCCCTGCATCTGGATGGGCAGCTCTGGGCCTTTCTTACAAAGTTCAGTGGCCCCTGCACATTCTCTTTACTCCTGCTGTTCTGGAGAAGTAAGTACTAGGTGTGGTCTCTGTATATTCATCTGTAGGTTCCTTGATCGCAGGCACTCAATAACGTGTGTTTTTTTCCCCCCTCTGTGGAGAGTAAGGTAGACCTAGAATACTTTGTCTTGCTCCTTGAACTTTAAAATGACTCTTTGCACTTCTGTACTATTTCATGAACAGTGCTGCTTTGACAAAACATTATCAGCTCTTCCCTCCTTACAGTGAAATTAACTTGGTATATTTTTAGGTCAGTAACCAACACAAGCAGAAATCTGTTACTCTGAGATGGACCATCACCTGACCTACCCTGTCTGTTGGCAGGCAGCCACCTCCTGCTTCTCCAGTCTTGGGTTGTTATGTTCTCCAGTACCTGCACCCAAGGAAGATTTTAATCTTAAACATTGTATTTTTTTGACTGTAGGTACAATGTTGTGTTCAAATACCTGCTGAGTGTGCGACGAGTCCAGGCTGAGCTACAGCACTGCTGGGCTCTCCAGATGCAACGCAAACATCTGAAATCTAACAGAACTGATGCCATCAAGTGGCGTCTGAGGGATCACATGGCTTTCCTTGTGGACAATCTTCAGTATTATCTGCAGGTCAGGATTATAAAGCAATGTAAACCATGTCAGTTATTCAAGAACTGGCAGAAATGCACAGAGGGAGCACTGAAGTCCTGCCTTTCAGGGTTCAGATTCTTTGTACATTAAGGAACAAGTCTAGAACTTATTTCTTAGTTCCCAGAGTTATTGCTACAATTATACATTTTTTTTTTTGACTTGTCAATCACTGTTATTGGAAATGCAGGTGTTTTGGCTCTCTAGGGCTACTCTACACTTGTGAGAAGCCATACTCATTTCTGAAGTAGCATCATTAAAATACCATTCTGCCTTCTTCCTTTGCCCCTTTAAGTGAACTCCAATTTGAGTCATGACAAGTTTTTGGTTTGCTTTTTATTTTGCTGTTGTGGGTGCGTTTTTTGTTTGTTGAGGGTTTTTTAAAGAATTGAAAGAAGCCATATTCTGACCCTTTGAAGCAAGAAAGAGATTTTCAAATGTAAACACCAGTTACTAGTAGCATGATTTTGTGAGAATTATGTATCATTTTCTTAACAGCCAAAACAGCTGAATTAAGGGGGGCTGGCTTTCTTACAGTCCTCTTTCTTTTCAGAGTCATCTGGCTGTGCTTTTGTACTACAGCCTTTGCCCTGAGATTCCAGATAGTATCTCCCAGTGTAAAATTCAGAGATGACTACAATGAAATACCTTTGTTTAAATGCTAGCTATATATTTTTTCAGTAGTTAATATTAAAGAGACCATTTTCCTTTCTACTTAGATAATATCTAGGCATCAAAAATTGTTGTTCCCCACCTTCCCCCCTGCCTTATGTACTGCTGTAATAGATCATTCCCCATTCAGGAGGCAGAGAGAAGGCGATCCTCTGCCTCTAAGGTAAGAGTAGCAATAAGAAAAGTAAGTTTCTTAGGCAAAAATTCTGATTGGTCTGAAGTACTCAGATTCCTCCAGATACTAATGAGTTTTATTTACATTAATCCATCAGGTGGATGTACTGGAATCTCAGTTCTCACAGCTTCTGCAGCAGATAAATGCCACACGGGATTTTGAGAGTATACGATTGGCTCATGATCATTTCTTAAGCAATCTGTTGGCTCAGTCTTTCATCCTCCTAAAACCTGTAAGTAGGTCTTTTTCTTCACCTTTTTCCAAGAAACATACCTTTTTGAACAGCTATGACAAAAAATCTTCTTTTAAAACAGATCAGTAATAATCTCCTGCAGAGAACAGACTACAATTCTAGGAATAAATCAGGGACAAACTAGAACAGATAATTGAATTAAGATCACTTAATTTATAGTAGGTGGATGTGGATGCGGCCTTCTTGTCAATTTTAAATCAAGATTATTCCAATGTTCAGTTAATCATATTAACTTAAATTTTGTTGCTGTATTTTTCTCAACATTGCTAATTAGTGTAGTGCTGGGAACTGTATTCCTGAGGGACTCATTCTGAAGTGCATTAGATGAGGAAAAAATCCCCCTCTTACAGAGGCTAAGAATAGTTGCAGTGTTCCCAAGTGGACTTTCAGGATCTCTTTTGTTGACGTTTTAGTCAAATCTATGCTACAGCATTGTCTGTATTTTTATTGAACCTGCAACCTCACAAACACATTCCCAAAGAAGGCTGGTATCAGTAAAACAGCAGCACTACACATCTCCCCTCTTTCACTATGTGTCTGTGAGGTGGTGGCAGGAAACTAGTTATCCAGTCTGGAACTTGTAAGTGTTCCAGCAGTTATGTCTGCAAGGCATTTGGGCTTTCTTAACACTCTTGAATGCAAATTACCTTGACCAGCTGATAGAGAAGAAATTGCCAGGTTTTGTGAACAGTGAAACCACGGCCTCAAACCACAGCACTTGGTGTTCTTTATTCTTCCATCTCAGTTCTGCAGCTGCAATGATGGCCTGCTGGCTGGATAGGGAAGCCAGCAGTCAACTCCTGTGCCTGTGTGGATGGCTCATGCCTGTCAGGTTCCCTAGAAATGTCTGCAAAAGGCTGGGGGTGGAGGGGGAAGATGCAGCCTAACAGTTAAGTCCTTTTTCCACGGAAAACCTTACGATGCTACAGGTGCTTTAACACCTTCCTTACCGATTGAAAAAACAGTGTATCAGTAACATCTTGATTATGAATGCTGCACCTTTTCAGGTATTAAAAACAACTTTCAAACTCGGAGTTTGAACTGTATTTAAACGACTAACTTGTACTTTTTATTCCATGCAGGTTTTCCACTGCTTAAATGAAATTCTGGATCTTTGTCATAGTTTTTGTTCTCTGGTCAGTCAGAATCTGGGCCCACTGGATGAACGGGGAGCTGCCCAACTCAGTATTTTGGTGAAGGTGAATCTTTTTTATGTTTATATGGACCTGTTCTCCTCCCGTGGAAACACTGGCTAAGCAGTCATCTTGGCTTTAGCAGCTGTAGAACAGGAGGGAGTTTAAGCTGAGACTTTCTATACCAATACTTGCAATGATTTTAATTAACCAACCATTCCCGAGTTGAAAAATCCATGTGCAGAGGAGTGTGGGCAGAGAGGCAGAAATTTGCCTACTGGAATAGAAAGGAGGTGGTTCTCAGTCAGGGCCTCTACCCTTCCTTTTAATTCCTAATAATTCTTGTGGCTGACACCTTACACTGGACCACAACTATCACTGCGCTTGCCGTGGTTCTTTTCTTCAGGCCGTTAAAGGATTGTTTAGGCAGGAACAGAGATGACAGGCTTGCTTGCTTTTCTCTCTTTCGAATGCCCAGAACTGATGACTTCTCCTTTGTAGGGATTCAGTCGTCAGTCGTCACTTCTCTTCAAGATTCTCTCTAGCGTTCGCAACCATCAGATAAACTCTGACTTAGCTCAACTGCTGCTACGCTTGGATTATAACAAATACTACACCCAGGCTGGAGGAACCTTGGGAAGGTAGGAATATCTTTAGGGTTGCCTGTAGCATTATCCTGAGGTACCTGAAGTACAAAGAGATCTTAAAAAGGATCATAATTTGTACTGTGTAAGCCAAAATAAGTAGAAGCAAAGTGTTGCTAAATACTGCGACAGAAAAGTAACAAACCAGCCTGAGTTGATTTTTAGTTTTCGTATGCTTTCTCCTGTTTGTTTTTGCATGAAGTTGAACAGCTGCTAGCTCAGAGGCTGATGTAGGTTGATAAAGGGAGCTCCTTTCAACATGCAGTTAATATTTTAACCTTCTCTTGCAGTTTTGGGGTTTAAGCACCAAGACCTTTTCTTCAGGCTGTGCCTGACGACGTGTCAAGCAGTGGAGACCGGTGCTTTTGGAGAGTTTGCATTCAACTGAGTTGTCTTTGCAAGCTGGCTCTTGCCTGGTGAATCACTGTTTCAGAAGGAATTGGCAGGATGTACCACTTCTGTGAGGCTGCCCAGTGTTTGCAGAAAGCTACTCCATTTTTTCTGAACTGGTAAAAACATGCTTTCTGCAGCCCTGCATATACTTATGCAGTGGTTCTAGGCAGGCAGTCTGTGCCACTCCAGAAAATGAAAAAGCAGCAAGAATTATGATGTCTTGACTCTCTAGCTGGACTATGATCCTTTGTAAGTTGGAGATGGAGAAAGTAGCCTATTGTTCTTGACTATGAAGTAAGTTTTTGCTGTATTCAGAAGATCCACTTGTGCAGTAAACTGAGTGACAGTACGTAATGTCTGCTAATCAAATACATACCTCCAGGTAAATCAAACAACTGCAGTAGCAGGTTGAGCTCAAGAGGGAAGGAAGGAGGAGTAGATTTTTTAGGAGTCTCTTCTCATACAGTGCACTGTTCTAGCATATCTGTACAGGTAAGGGAGCCACTAGTAATGTCACGTGCTTTCTCTGTAAAACTAAATACAATTTGTGTCATAAAATCACGTACATCGAGACAGAAGTAGAAGCTTTGCCCCGTTCAAAGTACAAAGCACTCTGCTGGCAGGAAGGTGCACTACAACGAAAACTGAGGAGAAATGTAATGAGGATGCCAGCTTTAAGTCTACTATTTTCACTCAAGACTATGTAGAATGATACTAGTGACTGTCCTACTGAAACCAAAATAAAACTATCTTGTCCTGCACTGCTGTGGAACGTTGTCTATGTCTGCACCCAAATCCCAAGGGCACAGCATCCTCTTTCAATGACAGGCAGTGTCTGGCAGGAATGCCTTGTACGTTACTAAGATTTCCTAGACTTGCTGTAACAAATAGACTATGTTGCCTTAAGTCCAGGGGGAAGAGAGCCCTCTAGTCTATCATGGGGGTGATGGGCCTTCCCTGCCTTTATAATCGACTTGGTGTTGAGATCAGACTTTACTGCAAGTAGAATATTGGTGCTATTCAGCTCAGGGAAATTTTTCAGTATTTCTTTTCTCTCTGCCCTCTTTCTCTGGAGACATGCCCATGGAATAAACTGAGATAAAGGAGTCGTCCCAGCAGCTACCACAAGAGAATGAACATTTATTTCATCATAAAAGTCCAGCCAATAAAACTATATACAGTAATCCATGCACACTGTCCAATTACACAAACATTTAAAACCTGATTAAAACAGTCTGCACAACAGTGGGACAGTAGGGAGAAGCTTCAGTGTAGTGGGGGGACATAGTCATGTTTGTATTTTGGATGCTTGTTGAAGCCCACTCTCTCCCCAGCAATAAGGCTCTGGATTACCCACTCCTGCGAGACAACAGGCAGCCGCAAAGCTTCTGCACACTTCAAGACACCAGCTGGACAGGAAAAATCAGTCACCACCACATCATAAACACCCAAAGCAATATCTGCACAGGAGGAAAGACAGGCATCTGTCAGATGGATAACAGAAAAAGGACCCTCTCTGCAGCAGAAGATCAGTGTGTTTCACCACTGTGAACCTCTCTTCCATGTCCTTTCATTCCTAGCCAGTGAATTCTCTTTGTAAAGTTAAGACATGCTCTGCAGAAACACTGCACCTTGCAAGTAAACTAATCTCTCTAGTCCAGACAGAAATTAACAGAGAACCACCAGCCAACATTACAGGCAGGACTACAAAACCATGAGTCCTGACCTCAGACTACGAGTACTAGGACCTGCATCCCATATGGAGAGACACCTGAGTTCAGAAGGACAAGGAAGCATGATTTTAGTGCCCTAGAGAAGGTCTAGGAGCAACTCTTGCCTGTCTCCCCCTTTCAATATGGGCTGGAAGCCAATGGTTTGTGTCCTGGACTGCTGCAGCATCTCCTCTGGGAGGCAGGTGGTCTAGATTACATCCTACCAGAGAGCTGGTGTCTACACTTTGCCTTCCTTTATGCTTACATTCTTGTAACCCATCCTAAAGGTTTTTAAACCATACTAGAGACCACAGTGGCATGGGATTCCCAGCTATTAGGCCTGAGAAACTGTCCAATGAGTACCTTTGTTGTGAGCATTTGAGTAATGCTGTTTGACAGATGCTGCTCCCCCTGTCATGAGGACTTCAGACCACAAATCCAGGAAGTTCTGCTGCTGATCTGACACCAGGAGAACCTTCAAGTTATGGAATGGGTTTTCTCGTGGGTGCCTGTAGAACAAAGGAGAAATGGCAGACTGCTAAGAACATCTAGTAGCCTGAGACTTTATCTGAGAACCATTATCTGCTTCTGCTAGTCACCTGACTGGGTCCCACATTAATTCTTTGATTATCTTGCATACAATGACCTGCTGTCTTACTGCCTCTCCTGAAACACTTGGAACAATTGTCCTCTGTTTATAGATAGTAAAACAGAGATAGACAGCATCGGTGGTGTGTGTGTGCAGCAGCCTAAATCCACAATTAGGCTAAACTCCTCCTTAATCCTGAACTAACTTTCCTAAGCATATCCAAAATGACAGGGCTGAAGAGGCTGGCATCAGTCTCCTGCCCAAAAGCCCAGATTGATTTACAAACTGCTTTTGTCCACAACTCGCCTTGCCTGAGAAGTTTGACCTGACAACTGCTCTCTCGGGACAGGCTTACTGGATTAGACTCCATGGAAAAGGCAGAAGCTGGCTTCAAAACATACCAAAGGAAAAGGAAGTTGCAGTAGTATTGCTCTCCTTGATCAGTTTGAGAAGTAAGCCAAGGGTGTGGGAAGCCTTGCCTGAATTCATGAGGAGACTGACATCTTTCTCACTTGCCAGGAGACTGTCCTTTTTGTGTATATGGCACCCAAATGCACCCTAGCACTAAAGGTCACTGCAAATCCAAGGAAAGAGATGTCAGAGCTGTTCCTGTATGGAAGGGAAAGCATGGGGAGCAGTGCCAGGGATACCTGCAGTACTTGCAGTATTCAAGAGCTTCCCAAGCGTGACAATTCTGATTAAATCCTGTTTGTGGACTCAGATTGTGGTTATTTGGCACTTACCATTCTAGCAATTTCTCCTCCTGGAGGCTATAACCAGCTGGCAGAAGGTAATTCCGATAATTCTGAAGCTGGTTAGCATGACAGCTATCGTGGACCCAGATATGAGACACGCAAGGGATCCCTCTGGCAAGGCACAGCAAGTATTTCCGAGTTCGGCAATGCTGGTCCGCAATTAAAAGACACTGATATGCTGCGTTACACTTCAAGGGAGATAAAAAGGTGTCAACAGGAGACAATGCTTGCAAAAAAACCCAGAAGTTATCCTGCTGCTCTTTTCTAAAGAAGAAAAGTGAAATGCTGATTTTCACAGACATATTATGTGAAAGGTGAATTAGATAAACAGATTTTGAAGTCAGGAGTACCTATAATTATCACCTGTACCAAGCTATGCAGTTCACAGGCAAGAACTCTGCCTTGTAGTTTTGGTGTCTCTTCCAGTTTAGACAAAGGAGAATATTCACCTTGTAGTCTGAGACTCGGCAGGCCACTAGAGAAGGCCCTGCATCCTCAGGCAAGTTACTCCAAGAACAAATTACCCTCTCAAAAATCTAAATTTAAGGAAAAGCACCGCTAAATGAAATTAATTGTCCAAGTAGATCTGGAAAGTGAAGAGCTCTATACCTTTAGGTGTTCCAAGACACAGTGAGTGAGACCACATCTGGAGTACTGAAGCCACTCCTAGGTTCCACAGTACAACAAAAACACAAGACATGCTGGAGCAGGCCCAGCCAAGGACCACTAAGATATCCAGGCATTGGAGCATCTGGCAAGAAGAGCCTGAGAGGGGTGAGCTCGTTTAAGCTTAAGAAGGGAAGGCTTGGATGGTCTTATCAGTGCAGATTCATGACTGATAGGAGGGTGTACAAAAGATGGGAGACAGACTCTTCCTGGTGTTGTCCACTACAAGGACAAGAAGCAACAGGTACAAATTGAAATACAGAATTTTTTAATTTTTTTTTTTCCCTCCCCTCCAAAGAGGGGGTAGTCAAACATGGGATCAAGCTGCCCAAAGAAGCTGTGGAGTTTCCATCCCTGAGGATATGCAAAATCCAACTGGACAAGGACCTAAGCCATCTGCTCTATTTGATCCTGCTTTCAGCAGGGGGATTGGACAAGATGAGCCATAGAAATTCCTTCCAAACCCAACTATTTTGTGACTATCATTCTAAATTAGTAAGTGAGCCCTTACCTGGGTTTCATTGAAGTCTTCCAGGATATAGCCAGCTCCTGCCCGCAGCTGCTGTGCTATGTAATGTTTGTCATATGGAGTAATCTCTAAAAATTCTACAGCAGAAACAGAAAGTTCAATTTTTGGCTATAATCTACCTGCTGATGTCCATACAGTTGTCAGTCTACAAAGCCCTCATCCATTCCAGTAAGGGAACCCAGCCTTTCTCACAGAAGTATCTAGGGAAAAGCCTTGAAAGAGTAAAAAACCAAACCAAAACAAAAAGAAGCAAACAAACAAAAAGCCAAAACCAAAACAAACAACAAACCCACAACAACCAAAAAAAAAAAAAAAGCAGAAAGGGAAGCACAGCACCAGCCAAGCTTTCCAAGGGAGCACCTTGTCAGTTTTTTGATGCTGCAGGTCATTGCATGGAACGTGACCAGAGCAAAGGCAAACTGGAGCAAGACATTTATGCTGTCAGGTCTTGTGTTTCCCAGCACTATCCCTTACCTCTCAAAGCCTTCCTCCTCACGTTATGCTATTCTGAGGCTGCTGATCTCACTAATTTTCACACCTTTTTAACAGCCCTATGAGGTTTGCCACATTTCAGGGTGTAAATTCTCTAAAACAAAGACTGAGCCTTAGGTTCTTTCTGCAAATGATTAAAGAGCAAGAGAGTAAAACAAGCACTCACACCAATGCCTGATCAGACAGCATCCAGCATTTTTCCTAAAGCCAAAGCATTCCACTTGGAAATGCAATGGGTAAGATTTGTCTCACCTTCTTCCTCCTCACTACTCCCTGTTGGACCATCTGACAGCTTCTGGTGATTGACCAGTTTGTCACTAGGTGTTGCCATGGTGAGGAGAAAGGCATAGCCCAAAAAGAGGGTCTTATTGTGGGGCAAGGGTCCATGATGGTCCTCCATTACCGGGGGATCTACAGCATCCACACCTTCACAGGTGCTTACAAACTCTCCGGCTCTCACAGCCCCTGCGGAAAGACAGAAGCACCATGAGTCTCAGAAGTCAGGTTCGGCACAGAGACCCTGGGTAAGATTTGGGATATGTTCAACTTCAGTTATTTTACTGGAGGAGATGGGGAGGCAGGATTGGGTTAGGATTACACTGGGATAGGGAGGGATCTTTTACCCTTCTGGTTGCAAAGAATCTTCCAATCAGAAAATGAATGACTACTGGGGCAGTGTTCAACAGTCTGTCAACATCCTGAAACAACACTTAAGAGCTGCAAAGGGGCCCTTTTACCAGTCAGGCATTTCAGGACTGACTGAATAGGTAAGGTCGGAACATTTCCAAAAGACAGAACTGAAGAGAGTGCAGGTAAGTACTCAGACAATGCTAAATTAACTCTGGCTGCTGCACGTAGGCAAGGAGAATCTGTCTCAAATCCTGCAGGGCAAACAAGCAATCTCATCTACTTTTTGCTTATGGTAAGTGGAAAGATTACAGAAATACCAGGGAGTTAAAAAACAGTTGAATGCAAGTTTGAGAGAGGAAAATAAGGTTCTCACCAGGCTTTATCGTTGCGGACTTGCGGCCACGTTTAGCTGGGGATCTCTCATCTTCAGGAGCAATGAGCTTCCTTTTCCCAGACAATGTAGCTGGTGGGATGCGTGGACTCTCCTGCCCTTTACGAGTGGGAGTCGTGCTGCTGCTGGAAGTGCTGGGAGAACCAAGGTTACTGCGTCGCTTCCGCTTCCCCTCCACAAGATTATCTGTAATGTAGTACGCAGAGATCAGTCAGTGTCTGTCACCTAACTCCAAGAGCTCTCACCCTACCTATCTGTACAGAGGTGGCTAACTCAGGAGTACCTAGAAGGTACACTACCATCCTCTGACAAAGAGCAAGGAAAAAAAGGTATCTCGCTTGGTGCCTGTCTTTCTTCTCATGCCCTGTACCTTACCTGTCTTTTCCTCCCAGTGCTACTGAAGAGTTGGTATCACAGCAGCCATCCACCAGCTGTGAATGAGTACAGCAAGCATCGCTGTCCACAAGCCAGCCAATACCACTCAGCCTCCGAGCAAGATGCAAAACAAGAGAAGGATCTCAAAAGATCCCATTATAACTTACCAAAAGCACTGCTGAATACCCAGAAAGATTTAAACACTGGTAATTCAGATCACGAACTAGAAGCATCTCAAAGGCACCAGGCACAGAACAACAGAGCCAACAGCTAAAACAGCACCTCCCCTTACCGAGACTGATGTCAGCTGCTTTGGTCAGGGGGGTGACAGGTTCATAAGGACCTAGCCCAAACTGCTCCCGGAGCTTATTTCCTTGTTCCAGAGATAGTATAACAGCCATTCGTTTGTACCACTTCCTCTGGCCTTCCTTTTCAATGCAATAGTACAGCTCTCCAGACTCCTTCCGGTGTCCCTTCACCACACCTGATGGGACAGCAAGTAACACCCATTAACCAACCATACCCAGGCTTCTCATCCTCCTGGACAAGCACCCATATCCCATTGCATTCAGCAACTCAGAAAGCCCAAGGATGGAGCTCAAGAACTGCTCTTACCTGCACTGAAGTACTCATCCTCTGAGAGTGCCGTCACCTCAGTCTCCAGTGGGATAGGATCACAGAGTAAAATATCTCTTCCTAGCACATCACATTCATATCCATCATCAAAGAGCAGCTTGTACTTTCCTGCCCCAACATCTTGGGTAATCATCCCAGAATAGAAGTACCCATTTGAGGACCACTTTGCTACAACCCTGAGGCCCACAAAACTGCTTCCAGAGGATGAGTCTGCACTGTCCAAAGGACCAGTCACCACTTGTAATGGTATTTCTGGAGAGTCACTTCGACGCAAGGCACAGAAGCCAGAAGTGTCAGATTTCTCCCCTCCATCTGCCAGGCGAACTGAACGAGTCAATGACTTCTCCTCAGGTGATGCTGTAGTTGAGAGATCCTCCACAGCTGGCAGCCCAGCTGAATCTCTGTAGAAAAGAGAAAAGCAGTCCCAGAAGGATCAGGAGAAACAGTTACCAAACAAAGACTACTTAGGCGAGATGCTTGCAGCTGCTACATGCTATCACCAAAAACTAGCTTCTGAAATACGCAGTACTCCTTTTTCTACTGTCACATTAAGACAGCAGCTCCCCAATCTCTTCCTCAGCAATAAATTAGAGTCTCCTTTTTTCCAGGGTACCTTGTTCCTGTTGATCGAGATGGTGGCCTGCCTCTTCTTCCTCGCCCACGAGGTGTCACAGGTGCTCTGCCACCCTGACGAGAGCCAGGTATAGGGTCCTCCTCTTCCTCGCAAGGCAGTGCTCCTGTCTGGCTAACTCTGAGTGGAGATCCTGGCTGACCAGCTCCTTTCCTAGGGCTAGAGAATTTACGAGTTAGTTGTTCTGAAAAGAGAAGCCAGCTCATTAGGATCCCCCCATTTTCTCTGTGATCTCACAGCTGATCAAGAAGTTTCTCTCATCGCTGCTAAAGTGGCAAGAGCTTACACAAAGCCATGCCTCGCAAGCAAAGACTATCTTCTTATTTCTGTTGGTCAAGCCACATCCTTCCCAGAAAATTCTTGGTTTAGAGTCTACCCTGCTTCATGCTCCACCCAAGCCAGCTCTTCACTTCTGCAAAATACCTGTTCTTCCTTTCCCAAGGTGCTGCACGTACCTTAATTTTCCTAAGACACCTCTGCCAACGGGCAAAGCAAACTCTCCAGTTTCTGTCCCACACACTTTCCCTTTGACAGCTCCAGCTCCACGTCCCAGGCTGCTGCTGTGTGTGACAGAGTGACCGCTGCTTGCTCCACTGGATGTACGGTGGAGGCTTGAGGCCTTAGATGAGAAGGAGCTGACATCACCAAGGTCCCCTGAGGTCAGTGATGAGCCCACTGCATTTCTAGAAGAGGATGTGTCAGTCTCACACTCCTGGCATTCCACTACAGGCTCCTCAGTTTCCTTAAGGCAAACAAACAAAACAAAAACCAGGCTCGTCAAGGTGACGGTCACCAGGCAGAAGTGCAGACAAGCTGAGACCACGTTCATGAAACTAAAGATAGCCATGCACATTTGAGTCTGCACTGATCAACGGTAGACAGCGTGTCTCTCACTACAGGCCTGCAGCTGCTCTTTATATACAAGTCACATTAAGAAATCAGTCCACAGAACAGAGATTGGTTAGTATCTAAGTAGTCTGGCTTCGAATAATCCCCACCCTTCAAGAGTGTGAAAGTGCAACAAATATATGAGACACCAGCAGCCTTTGATCACTAATAGTCCAAGATCAGTTTGTGACAGATCGTCATTTGGAACCATTGGAGTTTTATGGATATAAAAATACGTATCTGCAAAGTGGTGGTATCAAACATGGCAGATAAATTGGAAATGGTTTTATGATTGTGATTACACAACATATGTAAGCACACTTTCAGGCAACAATTCTCTATTTTAATGTTACAATAAGGAATTTCATGTGTAGCATCAGGTGTGAAAGTATAAGCTTTGCACTGAACTAATTTATCCTTTTGGGTCATTGCTCACTGCAGCGACACGGCACGAGACTCTTCTGTTATTTACCTTCTCAGCAGAATAGCAGCAACATTTTATTGCTAGCAGGCTGATAGGATTATTGTGCACATCAAATCAGTATTTCTCAGATACTTTTTGAGTTTCCTTAAAGATTTTCTGATTAATGAGCAGACAGACATACACCAACACAAGTGTAATAAGAATAGGCTTCTTTTTGTTTGTTTTTAAGTAACTTTTTGTAGATCTTTTATAGAATCTGGTCCAAGGTACTCAAGAGTGCAGTTAAAAATGACTCTGAGCTGCAAAGCAGTCTAAACTTACATAGTTCAGTTTTACAGGCAGAAGTGATTTTTGCTTGCTAATAGAATTTGTGCCCATTCTGAAATCTCTCTGATCGGACAAAACCCCAAGAATTTAAAAACAGTTTGAAGCACACGGTAGAGTGTCTTATTCAATCTCCTGTTCAGTTATTTGGGAAGACAAAAGATGTCAGATTGTCTTCAGAATACAGTAATGGTCACAAAATATACCATGAACAAATACACAGCTTTCACTGTGCACTAAATGGTCCACATTTGCTCATGAACAAAAGCTTGTCATCACGGCACGCTGACTTCTTCTCTCAACTCGTTTTCTGAAGCCACAACACACTCATTTTAATAATTTTTTTTTTCAGCCAATATCATTACATTTAGCCCTGAAAACAGGAACTTACCTCAACTACCTTTCGTTCCACCTCTGCACCATTTATGTAGTAAACATCTGTTATAACACGAGTAACAACAGTGCGCACTTCTCGAATGGTTCGCATGTGGCGATGCTGAACTCGGTCTTTGGGTGGGTGAAGAAGGTTAAACTCCTCCTCTCCCTGTAACAAACAGGGCAAAGTAAAAACAAAACAGACCACAATGAAAAGAAAGTAATTTCTGGGTAGAATTGTCTCTGTGTACAGTTTCTTCACACCATGTTCAAGTACTGGGGTAGGGAACCTTTCAGCATCTTGTTACAGATTAGATGCAACAACACAGGAGACCCTAAACATGAGAGAACTGAATCCATTTTGCTGACTTGCTGATGAGTGGGGGAAGGGAAGTGACAGACAGAAGACCAAGGAGGAAACAGCAAACTTGCTTAGCTGTTTCATTCAGTGGACTCTCAGACACATCACACCAATGTTGCACTGCACATTTATGGCCCTGTTAACCTCCCATTTCCCAGGAGACACGCTATTCTCAACTTTAGAAAAAGCAGTTTTTCAAGTCTTTGTGTTCACAAGAATATATACAACCTGTTACTGCAAAGCAGTGTTTTTTCTTGAGTCTGCAGTACTTTCTGAAATACTAATTCAAAGTGATTCATGTTATTAGAATGTTTCTCTGGAGGAGATCTCCCCTTGTGTTTCTCCCCTTACATTGGATGGAGCAGCAGAACAAGCTGTCAGGCGTCTGTTGGTGCAAAAGAGAAGGCAAAGTTTCATGCAGCTCCTATCTCCATCCAGCAAAAAGTGTTTTGGTTTGGGTTTTTTTTTGTTGTTTGTTTTTTTTTACAGTGTTAACTACACCTGGGCACACAAAAAAGTAACCTACTGCTACCTTAGCAGTTGTGTACAGTTGATACAGGAAAGCTTGCAACATCAATATTTTAAAGTGGTCTTGGCTTTTTTTGACTGAGAGTCTACTGTTAGTGAATTTAGTGGCTGAAAGGATATTTTACTGTTCAAAAGCAGAAAACAGAATACATGCAGCCTTCATCCCACCTGACTGTGCAGAGAGTCTGTGTCCTCTCCAGAGGCATTCACAAGCTTTTCCCCACTCTCTTCAGTTTGGACATTCGCATCTTGTCGCCCCAGCCTTTGCCCAGACATACTGGTACCCACTTCCACCTGCCTAGAGATTTCTTCTGATGTTTGTGTTGCTGTCGTAACAGTTGTTGGAGTAAAAAGACAGTCTGCTGTAGTTTGAATCCCTTTATTCTTGGTGTTTGCCCACCTCTCTTGGCTTTCATCCATGTTAACAGCCTTACTTGATTTCTTCTGCATTCTTCTCCCTTCTTCTGTCTGAGTTCTTACAATACCAGTCTCCACAGACTCCCCATCCTGGGCACCAGAAGGTTGTTGATGGCAGTCCTGCTGCATCCTCTGAGGATGGGCCTGTCCACTGCTGTCACTTGCCTTGTGTTGTTGATACTGCCAGTCACTGGGATTTTTATGTAATTCAGTATCTTCCTGTGTGCCAGGAGAACTGAACAGATTCCCCCTGTAAACCAGTTATATACAAATGTAAATTACTGATTAAAAAAAAAAGACAACCAATATGCTGCCACTCAAGTGAAAGCACTACAAAAGCCAAAACCAAACAAAACCTGGAAGTCATTCAATCGTTTCTTACGATTGCACACAATTCAGCGAGTCTCAAGTTAGAAAATAACCTTTCAACATCTCTCAAGTGATTCACAGCGTAGCCCGTAAAGAACTACACAGTCTTTCAAAGACTAATAGAACAATCTCTGATCCATAGGTCTGGCACCAGCTATGCAATATGCTTCTGGAAGCTATGCCATCTTGAAGTTGCTACAGGCTGCTTCAGCACTTCATTGGCCTGGAACTGGTAAGCACACCTAGCAAAAAGAGGCAGGAGCATAAACACAAATGCTGCCTATTGTTTTCATTAGAATTTGTCTGCCCTGTCAAAAGTGTGGTACTGTATGGTATCAGGTACTATATGGGACAGTATACTGAGACTTATTAGAAGCTTCCTTTGGGTACTTTAAGACTTTGAGTGACTGTATTCTGTTCTGTCTGTATGTTGACCAGCACTGGAACTGGTGCTTTAGTATAACTATTCAATGCTCTTGATATATAGGTTACACTTTATCTGTAGACCAAGAACTCACTGCCCCATCAAGAGACAGAATGGAAAGCACTGAGGAAGCAGATTTCTACACCTGGCTCTCCAGCCAGCACCCATGTCACCATAAGATACGCAGCAGTCTCGTCCTTTTCAAAGCAATCACAGACAGCAAAAATGGATGGACTTGGAAGGGAGACAACAGCAGAAGCAAAAAAACCACACAGTAAGTCAGAAAATCTTGGGACAGGAGAAAGGAAAGGTATTTAAGCAGCTGTAAGTATGATCTCAGTTCTCTCAAGCTCCAGATTTTACCAAAGCATATTAGCCAGCTGGAATCACATCGCTGCTCAGTCAAAAAGGTTAAGTCTGATTACCATGTGAGATGCAAACGTACAGCACTTATTATACTTACCCCAGTGTCCCCAACAAACTTCTAAGTCACTCAAAGACAATGACTTAGTGCAATTTCTTTGATGTAGAAAATGCACATGTGCATACAAATCCAACCAGGACTGGCAGGCAAAGACTGTGAGGAGTTACCTAAATGGAGAAGTGGAAAGACCATGACCTCTGGCCTCATCCTCTCGACGAACTTCACAGACACGACTAAACACAGATGATGCTTTCTGGGAGCTAGCAGTGCAGAGTTAAAACAAACAAACAAACAAACAAAAAAGCATCAGGGAGTGAGAAAGTCCCTTATACAGCAAAACAAAAGTTCTCTAGCCCCTTGGGAAAGCAGCAACTGGTACTGAGATTGTTGACCTATCCAGTCACAGAATGAGGGAGATGGTCAGTCTCGAAGACCGAGACATAAGCTGTAATTGCCCAAGTGTTTCTGTCATTTACGCAGACACCCTCACAGCCAAGAGCAACGTAACAATTCCAGAAAATGTTGTGTGGAAAACTGCAGCGCCATCAGTTTCACCATCTACTACTTCTGGTACCCAGCGGGGACACAGTTAGACCATTTATGGCTTAATTCTCAGGATTTTCATGATGGTGCAAAATGATTGTGAATGGCAGTCACAAAGCAGACCCTGAGAGATCAAGTTCAGCCTATACCTACAAAGGCAACCCATTCTCAGCCAGTGAGGAACAACTGCCACTCTTCCTCAGCACTGAGGCAAGAATGCCATCCAGTGTGCAATCCTGCGACAAGAGATGCTGAGTGCATTTCAAAGCTGTCTCACTGTTTCAAACCATTATACTTCACTCAAGATGACTACAGGTGATTATCTTCTGACTTAAGATTCTCATTAGTACTTACACCATACTCCTCAAAAGCTAAAATCAAGTAATGTTTAGCATTAAATGTGAGATAAGATAGATACATAGAAATCAAAAGATCAAGGGAATAACTTGTGTTTTGGTCAGCATGTTAAAACTGTGATTTCAGTGTATCAGTGACCTGGATATGTTTCTATCAGCTTCGTGTCAAAAAGATAGAAAATTCTCTTTCAGAACTTCTCAGAGATTCTTGCAGAAAATTGCACAATAAAGAGAGAAAGCAGAAAACTGTGTATTTGAAATTTAAGATGCAGATAGCACAGACTTGCATTCTGGGCTGCACAAGGCATGAATTTCTGCTCTGACTACAACCTGGAGGAGGCAAAATGCCGACATTAGTAGGAAGCACAAAGCCTGTAAGTGAAAGAGCAGGTGGGGCATCCACCTTGCCTACATATTTATAACTTGCTGTGAGAGCTAAACGTCATGGCTGCTGCTAAAAGCATTCCCTGCTTCTGTGTCTCTTTTTATTTTTTTCCTCCTGCTAGTGGAAATGAGTGGAAAAAGGATCTACCCAGACCTTTGTATTGACTCTGTGCAGCAACAAGCTCAGTTACCTGGCAGCAGCCCCAGCAGCAGCAGAGGATCCATCTTCCCTGTCACTGGCTGTAGGCTCTGAAACAAGAAAGAAGGGAAGGATGATTCTGGTGTCACCTGAAGAGACTTGCCTGCCCCTTCCCCACCTCTCACACTCAGTGAAGAGACAGGTTGAGCAAAGCTGGAAAAAGGGTGCCCGGCCTCCCTGCCCAACTTCTCACTACAGATCTATGTTTCTACAAGTTTTAGACTATTAGACTGACTGTCACTGTTCTGATCAAAATGATTTACAAAGCATTTTTGTCCAGATTATACTTTTAAGATCACGGAATCTTAAGGGTTGGAAGTGACCTCGAAAGATCTTTTCCCTCCCAATAAAATTAAACTCTTTCTGCCCTGTGACTTCACCAGTATACATCACAAATTTCAGTCTGCTCAAAGTACCTTTCCTCACAACAGAGGCCTCTCCTCTCACTCCATCCTTGCTTAGAGCATTGCAGAAACAGATAAACAAATTTAAGTGACACTGCCCAAAAAGGAAAATGAGAAAAATTACAGAGACTCAGAGACTGCCTCAGGGAATGCCAAAAGAGGTTCTGTTAGGGCTGAGATCTAGTAGGACCTGTATGTTTCAAGGTTTCATGCCCTTACTTTCCAAGCTGAATGGCGGGGACTCCTCGCTCCCATCATTCTCAGGGGTAACAAGGTTCATTCGCAGAGAGAGTTTTGCATCAGTCTCACGAGCCACGTGAGAATCTCCTTTATCACACACTTCTGACACATCTGCTGATACCATTGCACTTTCCACAGTGACATTATTGGTCCCCATTGTGCCCTCCGCTGTAACATCACTAGTTGCTATGGTGTTGTCTGGGCAACTATCATCCACTGGAAAAAGGAAAACAACAAAAAGTAAACCAAAAAGTAGGTACTGTCATTAATACTGCTGAGGGTAAGGTCACAGTTCCATTTTAAGGATGCTTTACCGCATGCATGAGTGGCAGCAGTGCAGTAGTGGAAACTCCTACCTAGAGTTCTGAACCCTCAAAGTTCTGTAGCACAGGTATCATTCCCATCACAAATGGAATACTTTATTATTACCCAAGCAGAAATACACACCTGCTTTCATCCAGCAAATGCAGGGTGATGTTTTGTGAACCCGGCAGAGAAAGCCCTGCTAAAAGATCGTGAATACTGGGAACAATCTTCTTTTAGTCCAAGCACTTTCACTACTCAGAGAGGTCTTTTGCAGTCTTTAATGGGGTTGTATGTGGGAATGCAATGAGTGCAAGAGTTTGCTCCCATACTCAGTGAGCAAACATCTCCATTAGAGACAGCAAAGGAGAGAACATAACAAGAACATAAGAAGGGAAGCACTGAGAAGATATGAGCCACTCCCCCCAAAAACCAGCAATGTCTTTTGCCAAGGTAGATTTGGGTTATCCCATCGGGTTCTGCAACAAGAACCAAAAGCTTCCAAAGAGGCTTTCAGCACAGAGCAGTCATTCGGGTCAAACTCACCAATTGGTGTGCTGTGTCTTCTGGGTCCCATCTTCAGCTGGCCAATAAGAGGTGGTGTTATGCTGGTCAAGGGCTGAATAACATCACCTTCCTTTGGCAAAGTAAAATGAAACGGAGTTCCTAAAAGACAGAGAGCACCAGGATTAGTAATTTCAGTGGACTATTGTGTTTCAAAGACCAAAAGCACAGGTTCCTGTGCTGTGGGAACAGGGAAGAGCATAACCCTGGTGCTGGCCTGTACAACCCCCCCTCGATGTGACTGGTTTCAGGACAGCTACTCTAACTGATCTTCCTCACAGCTTCTGGGGAAAATCTCTCTCTGGTCTGTGGTCAACTTCATGCAGCTGTCCCCAGGTGCTAGATAAAAGTGTGACTAAGTATCCTGACGTGAACTGGACTTTTAAAGAATTCAGCTTTGCCTCAGAAATGCTCAGGATTTTCCACAGAAAAGGGAGATGAGGCCAGAAACGGAAACAAGGGTTAGGACAGAAGTGAACTGGCAGAGCTATGTGTTGTCCGAATTAAAAACCTGAAACTTAAACAGAATGATGCTTTATCAACAAACAGCCTTGGATATAAGGTCAGCAGATACACTCCAGGCAGCCACCTATGAGCCTGAACAATTAGTAGCAGTCAATTAAAGGTTAGACAATGGCAGACGAAACTTGCCTGGAAAGTAAGCTTTAAGAGAAAGAACAGATACTGCAGTTTCATAACCAGCTGCAGGCTGCCACCAGAAGGACTGGACCCATCCTCCTGTCCTCCCCAAAACTTCTGCCCCTTCTTGTGCAGGCTCCAGCGGAAGGGGTCTGCAGGGTCTACCGGCCGAAGCAGCCTAACCCATCAAGGAAACCACATCTTTGTGGGTTTACCATGTGCAGATCTTGCAGGATTTAACAGATAAAATACATTAAAAAACCCTAGGAAAATGCTCCCTCCTTTTGCCTCAGCCCATGCCGTTTATTTACAACCTTCAACTTCATACATCAGTGATTTGCAGGCCACCTTCTTCCCAAATTGCATAGAACAATTTAACAAAACAAACAGGGTAACCCCCTCCTCCCCACACTAAGGTCAAAATAGGTTTCCAGCATCTTTGTCACTATCCTGCCTTTTCCCCTTTTTCCTAAAACTGTATTTGTTCTTTGGATTTCATTCAAGATATTACTCCAATAATGCAAGTCACAATTTCTGTAACTCCTGAATTTTAAGCAGCATGTATAAAAATCAAAACAAAATCAGAAACTAAACAGTGTTAGAAAAGTGTTAGTTAACACTTCTTTAGAAAGTTACTTAAATTCAAGAGCTAGCATCAGATACTCAAATACAACTTCTAGTTATAGCCAGATGCAGTGCATTCTTCAGTTACACAAGATGCTGATACGTCATTTACACAACTACCTTGTGGCAAACAAAGCCATAAATACAGGACATAATCCCCTCACAGGAAAAACAAAACAAACCAGAATCCAGTGAAAAGCTATCTACTGGCCATTTGAACACCATTGCCTGTCCCACTGCCACAGATTGTGAAGATAGGGTTCAGTAATTGCAACATCCCTGAGATCCAGCAGTCTTTTTGCAGTGGGTAGGTACTTCACAGCACAATGGTACCGACATCTCGCAGGTATACCACAGATTGGAAGGCCACCTACAACCCCTCACCAACAGCTTTATGCCTGTCGTCTCATGACCTAGAGCAGATCTCCTTTTAAAAAGAGTTTCACTTAAAAACTGAAGCCTTCAGAAACTCCACTGAATTCCAATCAATTTAGCTAACATAATCCCTTTGAGCCTACAAATCAACATGTGGCAGGTTAGTAACAATCAGAAGAATTTATGGAATGATCAGCCCACGTTTTACTAAGAGATAATCCAGCTACCAAACCTGAGAGCTGAATTGCTTCCACATAACTGTATCAATTGCTGTAACAATGAAAACGGTTAGTTCTCTCTACAAACTTTTATGTCCTTAAGACCATCATCCTATAACATTTCCTTTTATCTTTCAGCATCAAAAGATTGTGCCTTTCTTTGGCTCACTTTGTCTCTCAAGTTTGATAATGCTAAGGTATAAAAAAAATTTTGTTTAACACTTTCAGAGGGAGAGTTGGATGTTTCTGGCACAGTGCAGATGGCAACTACCAGCACACCACAAAACTGCACCCTCGTCCTGGAAGAACACACAGGAACCTCCCAACCCTGTGTCAAACTAAGTGAAGCAGAGCTGCCACCCTCTTCTCTTCCAGAGGAAAAGGTAAGCCCCACGGCCTCTCTTGCAGACTGGGATGCTTCTTGCACACCACGCCTCCATGGATGGCCAGCCTGCCGCTCTTACGCGGTTCGAGCACAGCTCCTGCTCTAGTTCTCTCCTACTCACCACCTCTACAAGGGACGTGACACACCTACTGTGGCTCTCAGACACATGAGGATCTACAGAGAAGGCTAGTAGTAGTAGATGGACATGGATGCTGAAAAGCTGCTAGCAGAGGGATTGTCTCAGGGTCTCGCAGTATTCGGTGAGAACCCTGCCTTTCTCACTAGTGTTATGAGAAACAGCAGGATGGTTTTGTAAGCTGGACCAACACCTGGTGTTTTGCTGAGTTCTTTTTATGGTACACTGGAAAAATATTTTGCAATGGGTGCTGTAGGACTTTAGCCCATCACCCTAGGAGATGGGTGATCACTGACCAATTGCCCTGTGGGACTAGGGGATAGAAAACGGGGTTAGAAATTAATAAAGGTGTTTCTTCTTCCTCTGCTCGCTCTGTCTTGCTGATTTTGTGTGTTGCTGCATCTCTCCGCTCCTGGTATAAACAGCAACAGATGGCCACTCTGGTTTGTGTGCATACCAAAAGGAAGGAAAAAAAAAACCCAAATCAAAAAAACAGCACTCCGAAGAACCCCAAACCCCATGCCTTCAATTTAGTAACTCTTGCTTTTGCTTTCAAAAAGCCCTTTCTCAGCTCTGTTCATAACTCATTATCACAACTATTTAACAGACAGGACAACAGCTCGATTACACATGTTCTTCTACATTGGCAATTCATGTGATGGATCAAAAGGACCCCATCAGATGATAAGAAACAGCTTCACTTCCCAAAGTCTCCAAGACTAAGATTCATCACTCTAGCCTGGCTTGAGGCAATGTTAAACAGATTTGAGAGGTTGGCAACACAACTCTTCATTATTTAAATAAAAATACTAACTTTTTATTTAGCCTGGTATGCTTAAACTTTATCATAACTATGTTAACTGTGCTACTTATCTGTTTCTTCTTTATTTTATCAGTAAAAAAGATCGCTTTCTGAATAAGGTTTTGTGTGTATGAAATTGTGAAATCTTCAAAAATATTTCACAGAAAACCACAACTTCTATAAACTCCACAGAATCCTAGAAACAGACTTCAATGAGTAAATTTATTTTCTGTATCTCGATATTATATCACGTTCTAGCTTTTGAGCATTTTTCAGTAAACAGTTAAAATCTTACTCAAGGCAACTTCAAAACCAGAAAGACACCCTCTGAACTTCACCATCCAGTTTCTACTCCGGCCTCTAGGATCTTCTCCAAGGCCCTTCTAGTCCTCACCCAAAGTTCGTGCACGCTGATGTATGCTTCATGATCTTTTGATAAGGACTTAGATACCTGTTGGAAGTGACTATTATAAGAACAGAGCTGCTTTAAGAGGGATGCTTTAAACATCTTTACACCTTAAGGACTGAATGATGGTGAGAGAACAACTATCACTCTACATACTTTTCCACCATGCTTCATGAGTCTGAAGAGAGCAGGAAGAACATCTCAAAGGCCTGAGCTCTCTCCCAGTACCAATCAGCCCTTCAGTGTAACACCAATACACAAAACACAACCACCAGTGTTTCTGAGTTCACTTTACCCAGTGGCTTATTTGTCTCTTTCAAAATTAAATCCAGCCAACTGTGATATGTTTAAGTTGCACTTAGATTTAACTCAGAAAACGCATTTCAAGTACAATATAACAAGGGAAATGTTACCTCAAGTTAAAAGGCAGTTTTGTTCACACTCTTTTAAAAAGGAAGTTTTGGACTGTGAACAGCCACACTGAAGTGAAATGTAACATCCAACCCTGTTATGTAACTGCAGCTTATCATCATTTCAGCAGGGTACTGACAAACATATTATTTAATAAAACCTACACTGTTCAAAGACCAGTAATGTTCTCTCAGCTATGCCAAACTGCCTTAAGAAACATGCAGTCCCAGCACAACCAAACTCACAAAAAGAAGTTAATTTGAGATCACAAAATGCAATGGGATCAGAACACCTCTGAACTTCCTGACAAGTGTTTTGACCAGATCACCTCAAAGCACTGTAACAACCAAAGACGTCACATCAGACTCGGCATGTTGCAAAACCATACTTTTCTTGATGATGATGAAAGAGATTTCTTCAGAAATATCTGCCCACTGCATTTGGCCCTTGTATTCATCCATATGCATCTGCTACACGACATCAGGGGAACTTGTATACCAAGCTGTACCGATGTATAGAGTAACTAACTGCTGTATCTGTTCACAGAGAACATGATTTTCAGTCTTTAGTTATCACGAAGACATAACGACCTACTGCAAGCCACTGAATGGGAAAGAATGGAAAAAAAAAAAAAAAACCCACACTTCAATAACAAACCAAAAAATGACATTAAATGGCAATAGAATAACCTAACGCTAACAAAGAAGCTGGTCTGGGTCCACAGTGTATCTCAAACCCTGGTGATTCAGATTTTGTGTGCAGTCTCCAAAATTTATCACTGAAACTTTTTTTTTAACTAATTTGAAAAATACAGCATGAATCAATGCTCAAAGCTTTCCCTAAACAGCAACAGGGAGACAGCACCCAAACTTTGTACAAGATGTTGCTAAGACACATCTAAATACCAAAAATTAAGACCTTAAATCTGAAATTGATGACACTACTGTCCTGACTGACAAAACAACCCACCAAGCTAGCACGTTACTTGCTCAGCACTGGTTCCCCAATCCAACAGACTCTACTGTCAAACAATGCACTCAAAAAATTCTCTGCATTTCTCACCAACTGAAATACTCTACTTTCACACTCAGCAATGAAGCAGTTTGCTATAACGTTATGAAAGAAAGTGATGGTCACTAGTTACAGGATACTAAAGAATACAAAAAAGCTACCAAATTTCTGACTGGTCCTACTGCATTCAGAAGAATGTGTGCCAAAGTCTTCTCAATTATATTGCTGTGATAGCTGGTAGATTAAGCAATGCTCAACAGTGTAGATTAATTCAAGTAACTCAGTTACTGGGAAAGTGGCAGTGTTAAATCGAAACAGAGAAGATATCAGAACACCTAAAGCATGGGAATTTTTACATGACCCAACACATACTTAGCTCAAAATAGAGGAACCAGTGCAGAAGTTGTTTTCAGATGCCAGTGATGTTAAAAAGCTGTGGCCACAAGGATCCATACTCCTTCAAAGTAATTTAAGTTTTGTTTTATTTTTTTTTAATTTGGTCAACAGGTACTTAATAGCAAAGCCTAGCTTGAAAACTGATATTTTTTTTATCTAGAAGTCTCTCCTAAAATGACAAGAGGCATAAGCATTCAAATCTCTTTCACAGACACCGCTGCAATCTCACCTCTACAGGTATCCACATTTACCTGTCATTCTCATCTTACACCATGAGATACTACCTTCATCCTATTTTGAGTATGTCGAGTTTCTTCTCTCCAGCCAGTTCCATACTATTAAATGGTTATCCTTCTCAAACTTGGCAGCAAATACGGTATTAAAAACACACATTAAGTATTATACTCAATCCCTTTTTAACCAAGTCTCCATCTAGCACTTCAAAGGCATCTCACCTAATTCTGTTCAGACATAAAGAAGAAAGCTCTTCATCTTGCTCCTTTTTGAAATCTGCCACTTTGACCTTTCCAAACAGGATCACATGTTCCAGAAGTCAGCACGATTCAAGGTCACAAGAACTGAAGAAAAGGGGAAGGAACCATATAAGAATGAGCTCAAAAGGCTTTCAGGGAGAAACAGCCAAAGCTGCTGTAAGTGGCAGTAAGGATCAGTTTGTAACTGGAAAAGTTAAACAAGTAGTTCAGAGAAGAGTAACAAAAATATTGGACTCTGTGAGAATGATGAGAGAAGTTTTGAAGAAGAAATGTACAGCTCTCAAAAAACACCCAAACATAAAATGGCAGAGAAAATAAGAGAGATGTCCTTCACTGAAAAAGAACAAAAAATATTCAGACTGGTTATCAACAGAGTACATAAAGGGAAAAAGAAGGCTGAGTGTTAGGAAATGTTTAAGTAGTATATCTCACACTAATTTCTCAAAAGGAAAAGCTAGAAAGCATCATCACTTGACCAAAGCTCTGCAGAACAGACTATAGGGCTATATAACAAAACCATGACCTTTGAGTGGCAAGACAAATTCCGTCTAGCCCACAGCTTTACAGGTTCCACAAAAGTCACAGACTGGTCAACCTTAATCTATCAGTTCACAAACACCTGCCCTGCTAGACAGCTCATTCAGTTCTAACAACACTGCACAGTTCTATTGGTCTTCCACTGTATTCTAACTGAAGGGCTCAGAAAATTCACAAAGCATAAACTACCTAGCAAATCAGCGAAGAGAGTTAAATAAACCTCTACTGTTCAGGACACGTGAAGACAACCATCACCTGTTGAGAACTGCTGTTTTCAGACCCTCACCTTTCATAGTCACCAACTTCAGGAGACAGGAAGTCACCTACCATCATCGTAAGAGGAGGAAAACCTCTCTCACTTTCTGAACCTGCACTTTAATGAAAGATCACAAAACTCAGGTATAGCATCCCATGTTTCTTGTGTAACTACCCGACAGCACGTTAAAGGGGTTTCAATGCATCATGACAATACCTGCCCAGCCGCAGCTTACACGCGAGTGAAAAGCTGTTCTGCTTTAAAATATTCTCAAGATAAATTTGCTGTAATAGTTTCTAACTCAAAGCTGCTCTATGCAACCCCACAAAAGAAAATTCTTCTCTGAGAATGAAAGAAAAACAACCGACAAACAAAACATAAGGAGACCTACAAGAGAGAGAGCACAGACTACCACACACCCTTTTCCTTTCAAGGACACTACAGTTGTTGCTTCTGGAGAAGAAAAAAAATCCAACATAATACAAAAATAAAATCCCTGAGCATTTCCAAGGTCACAACATTCTGAGTTTTCAAAGTTGCTTTGCATTTCTGCCATTGAACAAAAAAAAGAGAGCATCAGGAACAAGAATTACCTTACCATTCTTGGCTGCAATAATGTAACAAAGGGGGAAAAAAGTAAAGGCATGTTATGCATGGAACAGAGGAAACTGTATTGCCGCTCTAAAGAGACACTGTTCAACTCACATCCAAGAGCAGTGTTCCCTGAAAACACCGATGATTGTACACAGCTGTCCTTGACATTACCTAAAACATACACCTCTGAACTACTAATCTAAATTCACTTACCACTGGCAGGACTGGGGGATTTAGCAGTTGCCTTCTCCTGTGGCTGCACCTGCTCTTCTTGCTCCAGATCGCTTGTCTTATCAGTAACCTCCGTATTGTTTGGCACATGATTCTTCTGCTGAGTCACCAGCATGTCAACTCCTTTCTCTTGAACTGGTGGCTGATTGACTGTTATCTGTCCTAATTCTGAACAACCTGGATGTTTTTTGTCACACAAGACTTCTGATGGAGTGTCACTCTTTAACTTAGGAAACAAGCTGTTGGGCTGTTCAAGTAACTCCGCCACAGGAGGTTCTTTTCCCCAGCTTTCTGGTCCAATCTTTTCTAATTCTTGGGCTTGATCAGACAAATTTTTGCTATTTTTACATGAACCATCAGCAGATTCCATTTCCATATTTTCATGACACTGTACTTTCCTTTCAAGAATAAACCTCTGAGAAAGTGTTATATCAACAAGGGACCCATCTTCATCCATTTGCTTCTCTTTCACTTTAAGTTTTTTTTCTTGTTCTTCACACTGAGTCTCAGGAACTGCCTCAGGTTCAGAAGTCTCTTCCAGTGGATAATCCTCAGACTGTGCTTCTCTACCCTGAGTGTATGACAATATCCCAGGCACACCAGACTGATCTGCAGCAGCCTGACTTCCAGAAATGCACTCCATCTCCTGATGAGCTGTAGGAGATGATGACCCGTCTCCTTCTACATCTGCACCAACGAGCTGCATTACAGGTTTTCTTGCAGCCTGTAAATCCTCCTTTTGGGCTTTAACAGAGTTTTCAGAGACAGCTTTATCACCTGCATCTTGCCTCAGTTTTATGTTGTCATTCTCCACAGAACATAGTCTCAAGTCTGAGGCCTTGTACTCAGAGATCTCTACCTGTGTGGTTTCACTGTCTTGGCCCATGTTCAGAGAGCCTGAACTGACCTCCATATTTGTGGGCTGGCTGTGTTCACTTGCAGAAAGCATCAGCTTACAGGACTCAGAAGGCTGTGACACAGAGTCACCTGTAGACATCTTTGACAAAGCATCTGTGGGTTCAGAGAGATCTCCTGGTAAGCATAAATGGGTTATAGCAGCAGCTTTTTCTTCTCCTTCGTGTTTCTTCTCTGGGCTCGGAGTTGGAACAAAGATATCCTAAAATAAATAAAAAAACCCATTCAGGACATGATTGTATCAGGGCAGTCCAACTAGCACCATTTGTTATTCCTAGGACATTACACTGGATTACGGAGCAGAGCAAGCTCAGCACAAAACTACAGACAAAGAAAAACCCTGAACTTTCCTCCCCCCCATTTATATGAGTAATAATTGCCCTCTTCCTTATGAGAAAAATTATCACCACCCATTACTTTTTAGAACTTTTGTGGCCAAGTCAGACACCTCTCACTACCAAATCATGAAGTACAGGTCAAGTATGGCAAATAAGTAGCTATTTTTAGTCAAACAAGAGCTTTAGAAAGATTCTCTAGAGCAATCTATTACATTAGCATGAAAGCCACTTTCAGCTCAGAAGCCTTTGACCACTGAAGACTCTAGTACAACCTTTATTTTCTGCCTTAAGTTGATGAAGTTACTAGTACCAAGCTATAAAGCCACCATCTGGTAAAAACCTTTGAACAGTAATAACTTCCAGAATGAAAAAGCATGAAGGAAACAAGAGATAGTAAGAATAAGCAACTTGAAAAAATGCAGTAAATGAATTCTAGCCTTGTAGCAAAATACAAATGCTTTATTACAGAACAACTTCACTTTCTCCGTGACAAATGATGCTAAGTTCTATCCTGACAGAAATCTGATTTATGACACAGTTTGAGATGCAGGATGCCTAGTTCAGCATCAGAAAGCAGCAGCCTTTCAAAAAGAGAAAGAAGAAATTAAAAAAAAAAAAAAAAGGCATGCACACACAGAAAAAAGTATTGCTAGCATAGATTAAAAGATAAATTCTACATTCAGCTACTGATTATGTGCTCTTAAGCTGCTCTGCATTTTCTCTGCAGGATAAACTGCCACACAGTATGATCAATATATAACTGTGACTGGTGTCAACAGGGAAGCTCATGACAACCAGGGTAGTAGGGAAGCTCAACACAGAAGAACAGAGGCTGACTCAAACACACACTTCTGCAACAAGCTTATAAAAATCTCAGAAAAGGTATCTACATGCACCCTTACATGAGAGAACTCTGGTTGTGATGGTATACGTAAAGATCCAGGAAAGAAGGTTGGGGCACTCTGGGACACTGGAGTTGAAGCCTGTGGCAGGACAAGGGGTTCTGGTGGGATACATGACACGGTCATCTCCACTAGTGTATCTCCTCTCTGCTTCTGCATCAGCTCTCTTCCTTCTGCAGGGGTCGATATATCCATCTGTTCATCTGGTTGGAAGAGCAGAAAGTACATTACTAGCAAATTCTTGCATCGTTCCTAAAGTTTCCAACATTCTATGAAAAGACTTGTGTTCAGTGGCATAAGCAACTTTCTCACACATGAGTGAGTGAATCACTCTCCAGGTGAATTCTTTTGGAGGGGAAAAAAAATAGAATGTAATCACCAAGGACATCCATACCCTTAAATGTAAGGGGGAAGGAGGCTAAATTGTTTTATTAAGAATTCATGGAACTACATTGCTATAGGTTTAGAACTTCTACAGTTAAAAAAAGGTAGCTGAAATTTTTAAAAAGTATTTAACTGAGGTGGGTTTTTCTCCTTTGCTACCTTTAGTAATACGCTACCAAATTCAGACCCCAGCTAACACAATATCTATTCTAAAAGTATTTCACAGTCTGTGACAGGAATCTCACAGAAAGGAATGGTGATTTTCTACCATACTAGAAGTCTTTGTGGATTGCCACCTCATCCCTGATGGTGAAAAACTGCTTTTGTATCATAGAGAACAATTCCCCTTTGGCATGGCGTTCTAGAACATATACCATAGGAAAGCTCTTTAACACTGTGCACGTCAACCAAACTAAGGTAAAATAATTGTTATGATACAGTCCTCCTCTATCCTTTCCATTGCCCTAACAGTACACACTTCATACAGATACCTGCCTGTAGCAAGAATGGCTTGTCCCAAAGAAAGGAAGACAACTGCAAGCAGCAATCTGTATCCCATGCGGGGTACTTCCTCTCTTTCACGCTAGCCGACAGTACTGATTTCACTAATTTTCAATGCTCTCAATCTCCCTTTCTTTAAATACAATTTTGGCAGGTTTTGGAAAGGCTGCATGCTTACACTAAACCACAGAGCACAGAAACACAACCACAGACCAGTATGCAGAAAATTTCACCTGCTTGCTGCTGTTCAGTAGGACTGCTGGGGACAAGAGCAGTGGATCCAAAGGCAACAGGAGGAGGAATAACTCGGCCTGAAGAGACACTGCAGACCAAGAAAAGAGAACATGAGAAAGACGACCATACATCACTAAAGAATGCATTAACTTCTCCCCAGATATAGCTCCAGCTTGTCACAATAGGAGTCTTCACATAAAAGGAGAGAGAGTCAGGTGTTCACTAGCAAGAAACTTGACCATGTGGGCATCATTAGTTTATTTCATCACAAAATAAAGCCGTGCCCCTCTTGTAGTGCAAATTAAAACACTGATTGCTTAAAATCAAGCACAAGTCCTTGAATAAAAAGGAGTGGTGGAAATGCATTACTGCAATTAAGCTACTGCAATAATTTGAAGATTTTTTTTTTTCTCTTACGTGGAATGACTCTCCTGTACAAGGGGTCCCTGTCCAGAGAGCTGGAGGAGTTGCAGACTGCGGGCAGGGGTGCACGCCAGAGAACTTCCCTCTTCTACCCTGGTTACAGGACAGTCACTCCCTGCAGCAGCTTTGAGCAAACAGAAATAAGGTTAGAAATTTCTTCAATAACCAGGTTGATCAGAAAACTCTGAGGAGTGATATTCACACTGCACAGTTACTCCTCAGGAGGGTAAGGACAAGCTAATTTTCACACAGAATTGGAGAAGGCCTGCACATGAAATCTCAGTATGTGAAGTGTGAGCATAAGATCATTAGGATAAAAAAGATGTCTGTACTGATAGAAGAGGTTTTTTTAATCAGGCCAGACTGTGCAAGTCTTCCTACTTGGGAATTTTAAAAGGAAAATACCCAATGCCCCAACACCAGCACAATTGATCCAGCACTAGAATGCCAATACAGGCAAGGTTCTTACAAGAAAAGACATCTTGTATTGACCACTGACTCAGGTAACAACCTCCTGGTTTTTATTAAGCCTTCTGGATACAAAGGGTTCATGCACAAGATCATACCTGTATAGACACAGTTGTGCACAAATTAAAACTGAACAAAAAGCATCAAGTGAGAATTCATTTAGCTCATGCATTATAAACTGTGACAAAGTTGCCTTTTAAATCATTATTTTCTAGGCCTTTTACTATAGACTGTTAAGAATCTTTCTATTTCTTTATTAGCCTTTCAGTTGTGGATACCAAAACCAGACACAGACATCCTCCTAGCAAGACCTACAGTGTTGACCTCTCTCCTGATTGTTTCATGTAATCTCTTCTTTTACAAGGAAGGACCATTAACCCAGAAGACAAATCAGACTGACTGCAATTGTGGTATGAATATTTTTGATCACTGGATCCTGTCCTGTCCCAAACAGGAAGGCCAGTCCAGAGGAGTAAAGTGGAACATTTTGCCAAAGTAACCTGGCACAAGAAAATCTGTAATATTTGCCTACACTACGTATCCCCACTTTAGATGGTGTGTCACTGCAAAGGGTCAGCATTGCTACTGCCAGTTTCAGAAGAGAACAAAAGGGATGGGGTTTTTGTTTTGCTCTTCAAAGGGCATAGAAAAAAAAAGGAAATTAATTGTATTTAACAAGCCAGTGTAACTGTTCTAACATAAAGCAACATTTAGACATTGCTTTGGACATGAAAGACCACAACTTCTTTCTCTATACTATGGAGCATTCTCAATTTTAACAGAACGTACATGAAAAATACTGATAGCACTCTGCACCCTGAAACACTAAATGTCTAAACAGATCAAGTAGGGGTGATGATTTTGATGATCCCTGTGATGGACATTTGGCTCTACCTGTCTATTGTTACCTGTTGCATTATTCTCAGGAAACATGTCTTCTTGAGTTGACAAGATATCCGACTCCTCGTGACCAGAATCAAGGGGTTTCTCAGTTTTAGTGAGGTCACTAACTGGCATTTGTGTTCTTGTATGCTCTGCCATTTCTTGTAGAGTACTGGAAAAGCAAGACACATGTCACTGAGCTGAGATATTCAAAGTATGAATAACACTGCAACATTGTACAGAAAATTTATCAGCACATATCAAAGGTTTTACCAACCTAAGTGATGTTTAAATGGAATGCAGATTGTTCTACTGACTTCTATTTTGTGTGGATTCTAGGTATTTTGTTTCACGTCCTTTCTAACGTTGTTTTGTGGCAGAATATGTCAACACAAGATGAGGTAAATATTACTCTATTTGTCATAAAAGATACATAGAGAGTTTTCAACAAACTGAAGTTTCACATTTTAAAATAATGCAAACTATAAAGCTTACAATAGCAAACACTCAAAAGCATCCTGGAATAGCCATCACTTAGCAGCTGGATTTCTCCTGAGAGGAAGTTATCTTCCAATAACTTCTGTTACTTAAATGGAATTATTACTTTTTATATATTTCAGTCATTTAACTTTAAGAAAATTATTAGTCTATTTTATTATCCAGTGCACTTTCCCTTGAAAATAAACCCTATTGGTATCTTTGTGTGTAAGAGTCTGACAGAACCTCTCTTCTCAGCTAAGAATGGTGAAGGGACTCCTTAGTCAGCACTGCTGCAAAATGGTCTCATTGGCACTTCAACTTTCCCTTTGCCTTTCTCTTTTGCCTTCAAGTCTGAACCCTCCTACCTCTAAAATTCTAGTAGAAAAGATGCAAATCAACTTGAGAATGTCAGGAAGAGACCTATGCAGAACATGGACTGCTTTACCTTTCAGACTTCTCTGGATGGCCTTCCAAACCAGTATGTGCTTCTGTGCTGGAGACAGTTTCTCTGCTGTCCTCACACAGTTCTAGCAAGACAAAAGAAAAAAAAAAAAAAAAGAGTGAGGGGGAAAAAAAAAAGACCCACTTGTGACTTGGGTCACCTGGTTTAATATAATACAAAGAGAAGTGTAGTTCTGTAAATTACACAAATATCAAGACAAGCTTTATATGAAAGAAGGGAAAGGAAAGGAAAGGGAAAAGGAAAAGAAGAAATCTTGAACTATCAATGGTAACAACAACAAAAGAAGGACAGGATGAGGTTTTTAGCAGGGAGAGAATTCAATATCAGACAGTCTGAATATTCTGGAAACAAATTATTAAAGAGAGGTGCAAGAATCAGTAACAGCACTTGGACAGCTACAAGAAAACAAACAAACCAGCCCAAAGGAAAGAGAAGGCAAAATTCTTTTCTGCTACAAATAAGCTGTGAACTTGCTTTTGAAAATTACTAATACTATACTTGCTGTCAAAGAGATACAGCATCTATAATTTAAAGAAACCAGAGAGACTTGACAGACCAACAAAAGGACATCTAAGATCATCTTCACATACCATCTTCAGTATCATTCTTTAGAAGTCTGGAAGAAGGGACAGCAGCTCCAGGGTGAAGCTGATGTCTTGCTTCAACTTCATTGGGCACGAAGTCGCTCTCAAAGTCTTGGCTCTGTGAGAGCTCTAGAGCTCCAAACTGCAGCTGTGACATGCCTGTGTCTAACACCAAACATCCATAACTAACGCATACACCACAGAAAACAAGTCAGAGATATCTATCACTTTACAAGGGCAAAAGAGACACCCTCTAACAAGCAAAGTATTTAGGCTATTGCTGAAATTCTGAATATCAGATCTCAGCTGCACTGATTAAAAATACAGTAACAGAGCAGGGACAGTGGCTATTAACTCAGAAACCAGTGTTAATCAGCAAGGTCACAGGTAACACCACTGGGTACAGCAGCAGATTTGGGATTCCATGATAAGAAAATACTACTGATAAAAACCAAACAGCCTGTGCTGTCTCGATGAGAACCACCATTATGCCAGGAGTTGTTTAGCCCAGCATAAAAAGGCTCCATCTCCTAACGGCCATGAAGCATCCATGTCTCTTCAAAGCCATTTCTTGCCTCCAAGATCCTTGTTAACAATGATATGAAATCACCAACTTTTAATTGCCTTTTTTCCAACCATCAATTCGTACAGATCAACTTCAGGAAAAAGATGCCAATTTCAGACCCATTATAAGCAGCACCACAACTCCCAGTGAGGCAGGGGAGGCAGCTGAACTGACCATACAGAGGGCTGGTCAGATCCACAGCCCGAAGAAACGATCCGAAACGGAGAACTTACCATCTACACCCGGCGATGCAGCGCGGCCCTCCGCATCACCTTCACCCCTCTCTCCAGCCTCCCCAAGGGCACTGCAACAGAAAGACCGACTCGCGCAGCTGCGGGGGGCCCTGCAGGCCGCCTCCTCACAGCCGACTGTGTGCTCCGCAGCACCTGCCCAGGCGATCGATCCCCAGCCCTCCGGACCGCGCACCCCCGGCCGGCACCGGCACCAGCACAGTTCGCAGGGCGGGAGAGGCCCCGACCGCGCGTACGGCCCCGGGATGGCGGCCGCCGGCCCACGCACCTGCTCTCCCCGCCGGGCGGCGGCACCTCCTCAGCGACGGGGCCGGCGGCGTCCGGGCGGGCCGGGCTCTCCATCGGCTCTGCAAGCACAGCGCCGTTAGCACGGCTGCGGCCCCCCCTCCCGGGCAGGCCGCGGGCCCGCGCCCAGCTCTTACCTGCGGGTCTCTCCCGGGCCGCCCCACCACCCGCGGGTGCCCGGCTGCCGGCAGGACCGCAGACGATCTCCTGCAAGACAGACGCACGGGCCGCGTCAGCGCCGGGCGCTCGGGCTCCGCCGGGCCGGCAGCCGTGGGACCAGCTCGCTGAGCCGGGCCTGCTCCGCGTCCTCGGGCCGCGAGTCCTCCGCGACCGGGAGAGCCGCGCCCTGCTGCGAGACGCCGGGGTCCAGCCGGCTGCCGCCGCGCTCCCCGCAGGGCGCCGCAACACTCGGCGAGGCCCAGCCGCCGTCCTATGACTGCCGCCCGCCGCTGGGACCGGACGGGCCGCCTCACCGCGCCGCGCTTCCCGCGGCCGCCATCTTGCAGCGCGCTGATTGGCGGCGCGCGTCCCGCCCGCCTCGCGCCGCCGTTACCCAGGAGACGCCGGGCCGGGCCCCGCCTGGCGAGAGCGGCGGCGGCCTGGCGGAGAGGCGCGGCCGCCCGGGCCCCGCGGAGCTGCCCCGCCCGCCCTTTCCCTCAGCGAGGGGAGGCGCCCGCGCGGCCTCTCCCCGAGAAGCCGGGGACAGACAAAGCGGTCCCCGGGGCCTCGAGCCGGGCTCGCTCGCTCTGGGGAGAATACGGCGAGCGCCCGGCTGGCGCGGGAGGCGCGGCCGAGGGAGGGCGGGCTGGGCCCGGGGGCTGCGCCGCAGCGCTTCCACCGCCCGCCTTCCCCCGTGTGCTCCGGCACGGACTCGAGCGCTGCTTACCTCGGACAGCCGCGGTCGCGTAGCCAGACTCCGCCAGTAAAGCGGAACCTGCCCGGTTCCCCCGCGTGGGTGTTAACCAACAGCAGCTACTGGAGAAGCCTCTGGCACACACCGTGACAGTATTGTTGTCTTTCAGCGTTAAACTTTTTGCCTAAAGACTGGTTAGCTTGAATTGAGTAATATAAATCTCTTTTTTTTTTTTACTTCTGCAACTCTCTGCGCTTTGTAGATGAGAATTCTGTGTATTTTATTTCAAAACCCATTGTAGAACCCAAAATGCTGAGAAAATGGTACCTGGCCTGGAAAAACTGTCATTATGCAAAGTCACAGACAAAAGCTTGTACATAGTGAAACACCGTAAATACGAGTTTGGGCTAACAAATTTTGTCTGTATGTGAAATCCAAGTTTACACGTGCATGTTAAGAACATTAAACAGGCTGTAAATATTTACAATGCCTACACAGGAAGGATGCTTCAGTGGTTGGTGGTTCCAGTCCCAGAAGATGCTCCTTTAACACCTATTAAGCTGTATTATTGAAAAGTTTTTCTGGTATACAAGTTTCAAAAATACATACAACTTGAGTTATTGCCTGAAATTTGCCCCACGAGGCCTATGATTACTAAATCCTTCTTTTGAAAGATGATGTTCACAGGCTTTTGGTAGCCATCTGGGGAAGACAGTTATCCTGTTCACAAAATAGTTTATCCCAGGGAACCAAAAAGGAGACTGGGATTGTGACGGGACAGTTGGCAATCTATAATCCTCAAGAATCTTGAAAGTTCTAGAATGGGCTCTTGCAGTTTGTTCAATTCCCTTCAAACAGAATTCTGCTTCCATCAGAAAGAATTTCCAATGGTCTTCCTTTATACTTACTCTCAAATAAAATAGAAAATTACTCTTTTTTTTTTGTTTGTTTGGGGGTTTTTGTTTGGTTTGGTTTTGGTTGGTTTTTGGTTTTTTCTAAATGGAAAGTAAAGCTGTCTGCTAACCACAAGTACAGCATCAGCCCTCATTTTTCTAAGCAAGTTTGTGGTACACCACTACTGATCCTTGATAGACCTACTAGTGCATTTCCAAGTGTCTTCCTCATTAGCACCTAAGTTCCTTTCCTTATCAACAGAACATTAAACTGTATCATTTCTCATAGAGTCTTTTTTCTTTTTTTCTTTTCCCAAACCAAGTCCTTCTTCAAACTCCAGATTTTCATCTGAAGGTGTTTCTAGAATACAGTTTTCCCCCATGCTAACTGAGGGGGGAAAAAACATTTAAAAATGTCAAAATGACTGTGTTTATAACAAGATGAGAAGCATGTGCACGTGGGCAGACACTGGCCATGCACAATACATCCTCGGGAACAAAGTAAGAGAGCAGAAAAAGAATGGATTCTGAGGAGCAGACATCAATAAACAGGTAACTGGAAAGTAACAGCACAAAAAGAGTTACAAAGAGATGGCAGTTTCTTTCCTTAAAACACAAGTGCAAAGAAAGGACAAGAAATGTAATGAGAGAAGGTGATTTGACTCAAGCATGACAAGAAAATAGAGCAAAGGAAGAAAGGAAATCACAATTGTATCAGCTTTCTTAAGGGATCGGTGTGAAAGAATGGCAGGAGCATACAAGGACAAAAACGCCACAGGCAGAGATACCAAGAGCAATGAGAAAATTATCTGTAGATGTACGAGTAGTAAAACAACAGTGGTAAGAACTGTTGGTCTGCTGTTCCGAGGGAACACTACTGGGTGGTTAACGTCAAGAAGGCAGAAGCATTTACTGTCCTTCTCTAAAAAGGTTAACAGAAAACAGGAGTTGTCTCAGTTCAACAATAGTGACAAAGGGCAAGACCTCAGCCTTGAAGCAAGGCTGAAACAGGTTAAAGAGTGCTTATCTAAGCCAGATGTTTTAAAACCTGTTGAGTCTGACTTCTTCCCAAAAAATGTTGTCTTAGAATTAACAGATACCTTTCAAAAGTCATGGAGGATAATGAGATATCTGAAGTCTAGAAGTGGCAAATGTACCAGTCACTCTTTCTCAAAATTCTCTTTAAACTCTTGACAACTCTGATAACAAAGCATTAAATAAATTACCAGCTTGTATCTAGAAGACAACAAGGAGAATATACAGCAGCCAACATAGCACTCTTGAGACAAGGCACATAACTTGATCTGATTTCTTCTTGTGTCAGAGCAACACGCCTTACGGACACAAGGAGAGTGGCAGAATAACAACTGCTCTATAGTAAGCCTTTCAGCCTATCTACACAGGGTTCTCAGAAGCAAACAAGGGAAGCATAGCTGTGATGTAATTTCAGTAAGATAAGTGAAAAACCTGTTTAATATCCACCCTCAGAAAGTAATCACCATCAGTTCTATGTCAAAACAAGTATGCCTAAGCGAGGGTCCAAACATCAACGTGCTATTCCTATTCTGTTCGCTGTTTAATCACCTTGGTCACAAAGTACGTACACTTCTCAAACCCAGGAGCAACCTGAAACTGAGAGGGACTGTAAGTAACAGACCAACTTTTAAAAATGGTCTGGAAAATGGACAAAGTACAATGCAAGTAAGAACAACATTCTACAGAAGGAAAGAACTGGCTGCACAAACTGAGCATGGGGCTGGTAGGCCATGGGGCATTACTGTAAAACAACAGGGGGGAGGGAGGTCATAGTGCCTGACAAACTAAACCCAAGTCAGTGGCATGCTGCTGTCACAGAAAAAGGTGCAAGCACTACACTTACGTACAGCAGACCTAGATGAGTGAAATAACTCTTGTAGTCAACACTGGCAAGGCCTAAGCTTAGTGCTGCATCTCATGAGAAGGCGGCAAACTTTCTGACATTCAATACTTTTGAGTGAACCTGGGTTGGGCAAAATTGAGAGCTCAGTCCAGGTAGTCAAACTAGCAAATGCCAAATCTGCGTGTCAGTTTTAGAGCTGACTGCACATTATTATTTTTCTTTTGTGAAAAATTTGAAATTTTTTCCCCCCATCTTTTTTATGTTATGAAAAAGCAGACAGCTTTCTTTGTGATATACAAATCTTTGATCTAAATACCCCCCTCACTTTGCAGACTGCTTTTTTTCTGAGTCTCATCATAAATTAATAATAGGGTGTGGTTACCTTTGTCTAAGAAAGAGGATAAAAGAGCAAAATTCAGCTTTGCTTCCTCTCCCTTCAAACAAAATACACCCAGCACCAGACTTTCAATGAGTGAGGGTATGAAGGCTGTCTGATTTTTTCATATTTGAAGGGTTTTTTCCAAATTTCTTGTATTTGCAATGGACAGCTGAAACTATGGTTTAATTTGTTCTGAATGCTCCTTTCCAATGTAGCCTATTAATTAGGATGAGAAATGAAAAAACGGGACTCCTAGTTCCCCTAGTTCTCCTTTCTTCCACTGCGAAGCCACTTCTCTTGTGTCTCAGTGCAGCCCCAGGCCCCATCTTCAACCCAGGACACTATTCATATGAAAATCACCAAACTCCATACGCTGATTTTGAGTGGGAATTAGGTACCTAAACTAAGATACTGAACACGATGGCTAAACTTATTAAGAGTAAGGGTGCTATTTGTCTTAGAGAACCTCCGTTTAAGCACTGTACTGTATTATTACAATTGTTATTACCTACGTGGGAAACACACGCGCAAACTACCTGGCCAATTTCTGCACGCATTACTACTCGGGAATAAATACCGCACAGTATTCACCATCCGCGGGTCCGGGAGTCCGGTGGCAAGTAAGAACGCCTGGCGTGCCACCGGCTAGCAGCCGCCCAGATCCGATGTGCTCCAGAAAGCGGGAAGTGCCTGGAGCGAACTAGGACAGCTGCCCCTGCCCGTGCTTGCAGCTGGCCTGAGGCAGCGGCTAGAGCGAGCCAGAGCCCCCCTCATCCTCACCGCCTTCGGCGACCCCGGCCGCCTGCGGCCTGCCTCGCCGGGGCGCCCCGAGCTGAGCGCGCCGCGTCTGCGCTGTGACCGGGCCGCAGCCCCATGGGCGAGGCGGCCGTGCCGCAGAGCCTCCCCCCGAGCCGTCGCCGGAGCTCCCCGGCCCGGCCCCGAGCAGCTCCCCGGCCCGCAGCGGCGAGGCCGGGCCGAGGGGCTGGCCGGGACCGGCCACGGGGCTGCCCCGCGGGCCAGACGGGTCCCAGGTCGGTGTCCCCCGGGCGGAAAGCAGCGGACAAAGCGGCCGCGAGCAGGGCGAGGCCCCGGCCCGGCCCCCTTTACCTGTCTCAGCCGGGAGCCAGCAAGCAGCACCGATTCCGCCGCCCCGGGCGGAGGAACAGACGCTGGAGCCACACCGCCGCCCACGGCCAGGCCCGCCCCGCTGACATCAGGCGGGCGGCACCGGGACAGGCCCCGCCCCCCCGCCCATCAGGCTCCGCGACCGGGGCGTGCGCGGCCGCTCCGAGGGGGAGCGAGAGCCGGGCGGAGCAGCTCGGGGCCCTGCCGGCCCCGGATCCCCCGGGGAGCGAGACCTACCTCGACACCCCTGAGCGCTGCCAGCGTCCCTCTCCCTGCAGCCCCGGCAGTGCGGCTCCCCGGGGCTGGCTCCAACCCGCCTCGGTGCTCGCTCTGCCGCTTCATTATCTGCCGGATGGCGAGAGAAGCGCCCAAGGGAGACCCCGAGCGGGACCGAGCGCTCTGGACGTGCTCAGGCGTGGCCCGTGTGCTGTCCCCCAAAGGCATCCCGAGGCACAGCATCCTCTGTCCTTGCCTGGGCTGTGACCAAAGGCCCCGACACCGTCTCCACGATGTGTTGCTGTGGAGTTCCTGTAAGCTGTTGCAGTTCTCGCCTTCCCCCAGGGCCGCGTCACAGAGATTGTACCAACACGTTAATTAAGAATGATTAGCTTGGCTTTTGTTTTTAACAGTCATTTACCGTGTGATGGTTCAGCTGTGACATGGTAACGTGTATCTTCCTTTATAGCTCTCTGTTTTCAGATAAATACCAAATTCTTAGATGAAGTCTGTCCACAAAAAGATTGGGAACTCTTGTTCTAGTGTGCAGGTCCTGAAAAAAAAAAAGATGGCAAATGTAAACCAAAAACTGTTAACATGTTTTAGAGCTTTTTAACTGTAAATGCTTACTTAAGCACTTTGCTAATTCAGGTATATCTTCAGAAGTCAATTTGATTTAGGATAATTGAACCTGGCCATGTAACTTGTAGGTCACCGACAACCTTTCCTAAAGATGTTTGATTCAGGAGACATTAGTGAACTGTTCAATTATTGACTTAAAGAGCAGTGGACATACGGTGCCTGAGAAGACCATCCCCTAGCATAGTTTCATTGGGTGAGCATAAAGGATGCAAAGGATAAGGATAGATGCTCAGTTTTTTGGGGATTTTTTCCCAGTTTGACGTGTCTGGGACATCACAGTATCACTGAAGGAGTGATAAGCTCCTGGTCGACTTGGAACTTGTATGGGATTTGCTGCTGCAACTGAATGTACAAATGCACATTAAGTCTATGGTGCCTGATGTGATTCATTCCAGAGTTTTGAAAGACTTTGTCCATGTTATTGTGAGACCTTTCTCCATAATTTATCAATGGTTTTGAGAGGTCCCAGCCAACTGGAAGCTAGCAAATGTTATTCTGATTTCCAAGATGGGCAAGAAAGAAGACCCTGGTGATTAGAGGTCTGACAGTCTCATTTTGGTGCCTGGTAAAATTATGGAGAGGATTGTTCTGGGAGTTATTGAAAATCACTTGAAAGACAATGCAGTCACCGGTGAAAGCCAACATGGGTCCATGAAGGGCCAGGCATGCCTCACTAGCTTAATATCCTGTCATGACAAGGTGACCTGCCTAATGGATGGAGGGAAGGCAGTGGATATGAGGAAAGAGGAAAGAAGGAGTTAAAAATTCTGGCCACTTTGTATTTACTATTTAATGAATTAAAAATCACCTTGGCTTCAAAGAAGAATTACTGCATCTTTTTCTGTTCAACATCTTTTTCAATTACAAAGCTCTGGATCACTGGAAATGACGCAATGAACATATATGATCATGTCATAGGCACCAGGATCCTAGACTTGATCAGGGCGACAATTGTTCCAAATTGCACAGGAGACACTCGGTACCTTGCAACACCTTCTGTGAGAAAAAATGGGAAGAATAGGTGTACTGTCCTGACAAATCACCCATGGGGTTAAACAGAAGCAACAAAATATATGCAATTTGCTCAAACTGAAGGCTTTTAGCCCTCTCTGTATCTTACAACACATCCTGGAAGCGACAGTACAAATGACCACATGGCTCCATCTCTACCTGGAAGCATTATCAACGTTGGGTTCTTCTGCTCCATGCAAGGGTAGCTGTGTTTATCACAGGACAGCTCAAGGCCTGAACAAAGTCCCTTTTGGCAATCGCCTATTTTTCCCCTGCTTTTTAGAAACGTCACAGCCGAAATGGCATTATATTTTACCTCTGTTAAAGGCATTATCCTCATTCAGATACTGCTGTACCTCTCTGGTTCCCAGAAGTATTTTCCTTCATATGGATATTTTTAGCCGGAGAGGACAGGAAATCACCATTCCGGGCTAAGGGACTGAGAAACTGAAATTGGGTACATTGTTCTTCCCGTGACATTCTGAATATCTTTTTTACACTATTTTGAGCCTACTTTCTAAATCCATTTTTATAACAATCATTTACCTGTGATTCACTGTCCTTTGCTGTTCCAGGGTAATCCTTTTGTCTGCTTTGCCACCTCTCATTCTGTGTTGTTTGTCAGGGCCTCTATTACCTGTAATCAGCCCAGTCAGCTTCTGATATTTCATGGGGGTGCCAGCTACTGCTGCAGTGCATGAAAACAGAAACTTGCACCATACCTGCTATACAGATCTATTCTCCAGATCCAGGGTGTGGATTTACTGCAAAAAGGAGGAAATCAGTAGGCTGGAAAGCTCTCATTTCACTGCCTTATGCAGTGCACAAACACTAGGAGTCAAGCCACACCAATTCTTCCGTGGCCACAGACAGACGTGATTCACATCAGAAAGCAACAGCAATATCATTATTCTATCATTTGATCACATCATAAAACCCCATCTCTTAACTGTAAACAGTCATCCCTAGAGGTTCTAGTCCCTGTGGTACAGAGCCATGCTTGGATATTCTTTTTAAGCTTTCACTCTAGTTTGCATGTCTCCTGTTTCTTTTCCCCTTGGCAGAAAGCCAGCTGGAGGAGCATCTCTGCACTGCAGTGAAAAGCTGCAGCTCTGGAAAGCTACCATGTCAAAAATAAGCATCAAGTATTAGGACTGAATCACCTGAGAGGGCACTTCTAGATAGAATTTATTGTACACTGGTGTTTATTTGCAGGTTTGTTGCTTTACATATTTACCTGCTTCAGTGCAATCCCTTGAGACAAACTAAATTAATGGTGCTATGCAGGTTACAAAACACAGAAATAAATTTAACCTTTTTGATTCACTAATTCTCTCTGTTCATGAGATTTATTTCATAAAGATCATAGCCAGTGGTGTCAGCACAACTTAATGTGAAAAATACTTATTGCATCTTCTCCTGTTGCGAGCAAGAGCACCTTTTGATTAAAAATCTTAATTGGAGAAAACTGTAAACTACTAACATCAGTTGTAGCCTGCAGAGACAGTTGTTCTGGATTTCCCCCCCTTTCTTGTTCAGCTTTTTTCCTGATTATGTTCTGCTGGAGTCTTAGGGCAGTACAGATTCACATGCGCTTGCCAAAATGTCTGCTGTCTGAATCTTCTGAGGCTTCAGCTGTCTCCTCACTGCAGGCTTGGTGGGTACTAAGAAACAAAACAGGGCAGGACACTGGTTTATCTACTCACCAAGCTTCCTAAACTGTAGTTCCCCTGTACAGAAATCTTGTGGGCTGCAGGGTCTGAACCGGACGCTGTTTTTAGGAAGGGTGCACTTTATTGCTGACTTGACTCTTGTGGTTTTTCCACCCCACTGCATCAGCACAGGATGGATATCACTTTTTTTGTGAGAAAAGACACGTATTTTTTTAATCTGAAACTACTTCCTGGTGTCTCTTCATTGTTCAGCATGAAGAAGTCTCACGCTTTTGAGTTTACTCAGCTTTTCTGCACACTGCAGTAAAATGCCTTGAAGAGGTGGCTCGTTAGAATTGCCTGCTTGTGTGTGCCCTGAATTACGGCCCTTGCTGGTCATCCTGGATGCTGAGAACCCCCTGTCTACACAGCACCTGGCAGTTCACAGCAGTTTTACACTGTCAAAGTTTAGAGGCGTTTTTCTCCTGTGTCACGTTTCTGGAATCCAGGAAATCTCATCACTTTCTTGGAGACCATTACACTTATCTTCCATTGATCGGGAACACCGCTAGAAAAGAGCTGAAGATCTGACTGTTCTGCTTCCTACCACGTAACAGCGGAGAAAAAAGGAGTGTAACCGACGGTGCTGGGGACACTGCAGCAACTCAGCACAAGGCATTCAAAAATCTCCGCAGGTTCCCGTGTTTCAGCAGCTCTCTCACCCTCAAACCACGCAGGCAAATTAACCCCTGCTCCGCGTTCGAGCACCCGAGCTCGGCAGCCGCACCGCTCCTCCCCTAGGCCAGAGGAAGGGAGGGCCGCCGTGCCCAGCCGGAGAACAGGAGCCTCGCTCCGACAGCTCCTGCTGGAGCTCGGGGCTCCGCGCTGGGGTCGGCCGAGAGCCAGGACCTCCCGCCGCCGAGGGTCTGCCCGGGCCGGGCGGTGATGCGGCTCCCAGACGGGGCCGGAGCGCTGGGGGGGGCGGGGCCCGGCCGGCGCCCAGAGGCCGCGCCCCCTCCGCCCGCAGTAGCGCGGGCCCACGTGCCAGCTCGGCCAATCGAGGGCGGGCTCGGGGCTCTTTAAGAGCCGCGCGCCAGTCACCGCGCGCTGCAGCGGCGGCCGCCGGCGTTGCCATGGAGACCACGGCAGGGCCGGTCGCTATGGAGACGGCAGCGCCCTGGCTGCCGGGCGGGCGGCGCCGCCGGGAGCCGCGGAGGCACGCGCTGCTCGTCGTGATCGGGGAGATCGGGACCGAGCCCGAGCGGGGTGCGCTGCGCGGAGCCCTGGAGCGCGGTGAGGAGCGGGGCCGGGCCCCGGGGCGGTCCTCGCTTCCGAGCGCCGCGGGGGCTGCGCGGGGACGCGAACCCGCCCGCGCCTGCCGAGGTGGAGCTGCCGGTGCCTTCCCGGCCCCGCGGCACCGTCGCCCCGCCGCAGGGCTTCGGCCCCCTCCTCCTGCAGGGGCGGCGGCGGCGCGGGCCCGCCGGTCCGGGCAGGGGAGGAGGCCAGCGGGTGGCGGCTGCGGGCGGGGCCGGTGCTCTCCCGGGACGCGGGAGCGGTGGGATGCAGGCCCCTCGGGAATGCGTCCGGGGGCCGCGGGGCCTGGGGTGGCGGGGGCGAGGCGGGCAGAAGCCCGGCCCGGCTCGGGCGTGGCTCTCGCCCCGGTGGCGCAGCCCGCAGCGTTGGCGCGGCCGGTCGCGGAGGTGACCCGAGTATCAGCTCGGTCGAGGACGAGCCCGGTGACAGATGGCATCGGTAACGAGCCCGGCTGGCTCTGCCCCCGCAGCCTGGCTCGCTCTCAGGTGCTCGGGCCATAATTTGCTGTATCGTTTTTCTCCCCCCTGCGCGTTCCTTCATTTGCTTTAGAGAAACGCAGTTGACAGTGGCTTAGTGTGTCTTAAAGCTTAGAGACACGTTATGGTTGTGATTCCCCCAAGTTTCCATTATTAGTGGGGCAGCGGATTACATCTTATTTCTATTTTACCCCAAACTTCTATCTTGCTAGTTGGGGGATTTGCCTTGCGTGACTGTTCACTGCAGTGCCAGGGGACAGCTGCCAGCAGGGCCCTGTTGTGCTGTGGCATCTCCCTATCTCAGGAGCTGCTGAGTGGCCTAGAGAGGCTGAGGGAGGATAAGTGACAGGAGTGAACTGAGTCAGGAAGGACACAGAGCAAGACAGGACTGCGGTAACATTTTTCTCCTTTGTTATCCATATAGAGTGGTAGAGCCCACTGGTTAAAAGTGAGAGTGAAGGAGGGCGTGAGATGGTAGCTCTTGCTTTGTGGCAGTTTCTGATGATTCCTAAGAAACAGAAAGGTGGGGTTGTCAGCTACGTGAGGACCTTAGGGGAATCCCTGTTCTAATAAGCAGTTTAGTATGCCTCCGAGAAATAAAGTAAGAGCCTTTTGACTTTGCATGCACTTCTTCCCCCTGTTCCAAGACACATTGGCTTACAGGATGCCGGTGGTAAGGGTTGTAACTATTGGCTAAACTGTGTTATTCAGAGATGCTTCTGTGACTGTTTTCCTCTTAAACATCAACAGTACTGAGGAACGGTTGAACAGTGCAACTTAATAGAAAGGGTGGGTGTAAAAAGGTACGATCTTGTTCAATTTCTCCTCTTCAGCATCTTTTGCATCTATCTCTACTGGTAGTTCACTTGCGTTGAGAGCAGTATTTCCTTCGCTTTTCCAAGGGATGGCTTTATCCCAGTAGGGATAGGTCAGATTATCACCATTTGGCCTTTGAAAGCCCCTCTTCAAAGGGCCTGCCCCTGCTTTCTGCACAACAGGATGATCACCTTTGCTTGGCACTTCACTGAACTGGTGTGCCAACCTGAGTCCTTATTTATTCTCTGAATCTTTGACATAGTGACAGATCAGGCTTTTGCTCTTTGATTCTGTGGTTGTGGGCCAATAACCTGGGAATTCTCATTGGTAAGAAAAAATAAATGCCGATTTTGCGATGTAAACTGTATTGCTACAGCAGCTGTAAGTTACACAGGTAGTGCTGACTGAACAGAAACCTACTGAAACTCTGCCCAATACAGGTCCTTCTTTGCACAGTAGCCATTTAAGCAGTATCGATAAGGTACTAGGGGTAGTAAGTGAACTGCTGAGGAAGCTCAGAATCTGGATTTTGGACTTTCTTCTGTCACTGACTTGGAGTAGGACCTCCAGCAAGTCATAGAGGAGTGTTCCCCACTGTGAAATGGGAAAATGACCTCTTCTTGAAATAGACCAAGACCTGCAAAGTGCAAGATGGGTATAAAATGTAAGTTAAAATGACAGCAGGATCTTGGGATCTGTCAACAGACAGCATGTAACAATGTTGGAGGCAGCCATACTCTTGATTTGGGGAGTTCGAGAAATGTGGAAACATTTAATTGCAATTTAAGTGATAGCTTGCTGCCGAGTGTTCACGTGAGGCTAGATCAGGCTGCTGAGCAGAAGATTTGATTTCCTTAGGAAACGAAGCCGCGTAAATAACAAAATGCTTCTGCCCTTCAGAAAAGCATTTTTCTGCAACTTGGCAAGTATGATAAGGGGCTTACAGCCCTGATAACAACCAGATTAACAACACTGGCAAATAAAGTTGGCAAGCAAAGTTGGTCTTAAATGCCCCATACATCTAGGTAGGGTTTTCTGACTGATGAAAAGCTAGGTTTTGGGTTGTTTTGTTGGTTGTGGCACCATTTATGCACATAAAAAAACCCCCAAACTCGCTAAGATATATTTTTTAGTGAGTAAATCTCTTGCTCTGGCTGATCCCAGACTTTTTTCTATACGTTGATTCAGGAGAATGGAATTGTGAATATAGGACACTATGGAACCTGCTTGTCTTTATGTGGAGTGCTTCTTAGGCAGTGGCATTGTGTATCTGAGGGATGTTTGAACAAAACTTATGCTAAAATGCTGTCTAATAAATACTGGCCTTATTTTCTGTTCCTGTGTGACTTTTGCCCAGTTTTGAAACAACATCTGGAAGACTAGGTCTGGTGTTAAAGGGAAATGCCAAATCTTATAAGCCAGTTACCTCAGTAGGAAATAAAGTCCACAAGGACATAAAGGAAGATGGAAAACTGATGAGTCACATGGTACCTTACCCAAGCTGTGCATGTGCAAAGAGCCTGCATATTTGGAAACCTTATTATGGTATAGTCTGTATTCTTGTGTCAGGACATAGAGGATCCTAATCAGCAAGGGTGATGTTCTGGCTCCTGTGCCATGAGACAAATTGAAATTGTGGCAAGTGGGGAGAGATTTAGAAGTAGCTTCATACTACCTGGAGGGGAGAGCATGTTGAATAAATTGTTGCAAGTAGGATGATGAGTGAGATGATAATTTCACTCTTTCCTTGCTCTGAAAGAGGATCTACTCCTCCTGTATCCTGGAGGATGTACTGGTACCTCAAATAGCATTTATTACTGCAGTAGGACACCAAGACAGTGACACAGCACCTAGAGTCAGCAGGATTTGCCCTGCAGAGTGCCACCTTGCTCCTGTCCAGGTCAGAATGCTCTTCAGTACTGCATTAAGATGCACTGATATTGGACATTTGTTTAAACAATCATGCTTTCTACAAGTATATTTTCTCCTGCCGTTCAGAGGGTTTGCTGAGCAGGTCTTGTACTCCCTGCAGTGCATACTGTCAGGTGATAAATAAGTACATTGCCATGTCGGCTGTCACTGGAAAAAGAAACAAAGAACGAAGTTTTCTTGAGCTGCTGTTGATTCTACAGGACTTGAGACTACTGCACTATGTGATGCAATGATTGCTAACTTTATCTTGGTTATGTGTAGAGAGCTGGAGCTTGTGTTCAAGAAGATCCTGTTTCCCACCAATGACCAGCAGAAGCTGTTGCACAACGTGGAGTTACTGCGCTGGACAATTCCAACTGCAGTAACTGGGAATGATAGCTCCATGAGAAAAATTGACATGCTTCACTTGAAGGGAGGGCAGATATCAGATGCAATAAAACTCTGTATTTTATGCAGGATAGGACATATCTCCAGAAGGTGGTGGAAGAACTCCAAGGACCCCATCAATAAATACTGGAACTGAAATTCTTGTTTTAGTTACCCTTGGAAGTCTGTGGCATTAGCTTTCAACATCTGTACTTCAGCAGGCAGCAGCACAAGAGGCTGCAGTAGTGATTCGTGCTGATATCCTGGGTTTGTTCATGGTGCCAAAGTGTAGTATCACAACATCTAGGAGAGGCTGCTTCTTACTGGGACATGAAGATCTGTACTGTTTGGTGTCATCCAGAATGTACAACTGCTCACACGGAGGTCTCAAGGTGACTTCCCCAGTGTGGCATGGTGCCACTTGCTCTGGGAGCAGAGGCTGCTTCCTGCTGCGATATGAAGGTGATTAGCTTACAAAGATTATATAGATTAAAGAGCAAACTCAAAGGGTCTCGGTGGGATTGGGGGCTTTGAAGGAATAATCAGAGCAAATTAGGGGCGGGGGAGGGAAGCGGTGCTTTTGTCACTTGAAGGATGCACAGGCTACGAGAGCAGCAAAGCTGGTCTCTCTGAGCTGTTTAGTAGTGAAAAGCATCCAGTAGACCATCTCTACTAGTGACCAATGCTGGATAATGCAGATGTAAAACTAACAACGTATTTGCTTGGTTAGGCAGTAGTGCAGTTTATTTAGCCTCTCTTACTAGTTTCCTGTGTGTGAAGCCCAAGTTGAATCAAGACTTGCTCACTGCATGTACTTCAGGGATAGATGTGTTATGGAAGGTAAGCATCATATGGCCCTCTGCTTCTGAAGACTTTCTCCATCCTAAGTATGCTCTCTTAGAAGAGCATCACTAGTCCTTGCTGTGTCCTGTTAACTTATCTATCTACACTTCTGATCCTGGAGTAAATGTAACAATAGCTTTTTTGTTTGTTTGTTTGTTTTTCCCTGTTTGGCAGGAATTCGTTCTTGGAACATTAACACTCTGTCCTGTGACCTGAATCAGCAACTGCGACTCTTTGTTACGCGACACCTGGCTCAGTTCTCTTCAGAAGTCAAAGGTCAGCTTTTTGGTTATCAGCATTAACTTTTAACTTTTCTTTGGGGCTTGAAAAAAACAACAAAAAAAAAGGGTCAAAACCCCCAAACAAATCAGAATAAACCTGATTGTGATTTAGAATGTCAAAGTCAATTAGTGAGTTGTTTGCCCAGGATTCTGCGGACATGAATACCAAAGAAGAAAAACCATCTTAGGGACCCGTTGGATGCAAGGAATTTAAGTTAAAATTATATATGTGACTATTGAGAATAAAGTGAATGAAAACATGTGCACTTTAGAAGCCTGTTAAGCTAGCAAGTTAGAATTTTTTTGTCTTCTGTACCTTATTCCAGTGGTACAACATAGTTTTACTTCATAAGCTATTTATTATTTATTTTTTCCTTTTGGGTTTTAGAATATACTGTTGTATGCACAAAATGTTGCAAGTGGTGTATAAGGCTGGTCAAATGGCTTCCTGAATTCCTTTTTTGAAGGTATATTTCAGTATATTAAAAAAATGACATTTAGGAAGTATGCTTGCTTAGCTTGTGAAAAGCTTGAACTCTGGTTACACTGTTTATAATACTTTTATGTAATGTATGTTAAAGTTACTATAGAAAGCACAGATGACACTGCAAAATCTTTTTATATAAGACTGTCTTATAGCTCACTGTACATTTTACACTTTGTCAAAGCTTCTGAATATATTTTCCAGTTGGGAAGCTGTTCTCCTAATGGATAGCTGTGAAAGAAGGTACCTGGACTCTTAAATGTGCCACTGGCTGAGAGGTCTCTCAACTTCCCTGTGACTTTTTAATATGGAGATAAAGTCTGTGTAGACACACACACTTAGAGGACTAAAATGCTGTGTGTGAAATGTACCAGTCAAAACACTCGGGAGAAGATCTGTCTAAATATGAAGCAACCTGAAGGGTCTGTGGTACAAAAGGACTAAGTCACCATGAGTATAACACTTGCCCAAGAGTTCTTGTAAGTCAGGGTTGAAATATCGGGATTAATATTAGCAACACATTCCCCTCATTTCACTTGCTTGGTTCCTGAGGAGCAAAGGGTGATAAATGTGATGCCAGTCTATAAAGAAGCTTCTGTGAGGGATCTGGGGAATTGCAGGTCTGTTAACTAAGTGTCAGGTTTACGGGGAAAATCAGTAACTGTAATAAGACAGAACTGGTGTCTACCTGGGAAGAATCACTGTCGGTTCTGTGAAGGAAAAGCCTGCTTTTCAAATGTCTTCAAGTTCTTTGACAAGATGGGGAAACTTGAGTGATTTAGTCTAGCAGACAAAAATGTTCTGGGAATCTATGTCCATGAAGTCTGTTTAAGGAAGGCTATTGGCCTTGTGTGGGGGACAGGCTTTGGTATGCTCAAGTTACCAAGGGAAGGATATTTCAAACTACTAAGTCTCAAATAAGGCAGAAAAGAAGAAGAAATGAAGTATAGAAGAAATCAGCACAAATGAAGGATCTCTGTTCACCTGTCCATCCACAGACACTACTTAGATAACCTTTGATGGGCCTCTCCACTATGCAACTACATAAATTTCATTCTGATGAATGAATTTCTGTAGATAATGACATAGATCTGCTGTCATCTAGTTGCATGTCCAACACAGACTTATGATTTAGTTCTGACAGAGTTTTGATCTCACCTCTGGAAGAGCATCAGACACGAATGTTATTTTTGCTGGCCATTCACAGCCACTTCTGAGAAACCGGGATGCCTTGTGGAAAAACTTAGTTGACTTTCCTAGTGGAACTAGGATAGGGTAGGGCAACATACGTGGCAATCATATCTTGTTGAAGTTGTCTCCTACTGTTGTTAACTAATTAAGCAGTGACCTGTTAGATGCTCAGTTGTCTACAGATGTTTTGACTCTACAGCAGGGGTCGTACAGACACTGCCTGATACAAACTCCTACAATGTTATACTGCTGAGGCTTGTAACAACCAGTAAGTTTCACACCCCTGTCAAGAAACAAAAGATGAAAGTTGGTAATACAGTACAACTAAGTAAAGCAGCCTACTGAACAGAATATTTCAAAACTTCCCTATCTGCAATTTCTCACTGAGAAGTACTTCCAGACTGTGTTTGTGTTATGTTAATGCTGAGTCTTTGAAGCCTAAATCAAAATGTAACTGCAGTATTCTGTAGAAACAGACGGCACAGTTATCTCTGACAAGTTTTTGGCCTGTTTAGAGATACTAAGAAACAAATGAGTCTCAAATGTGGTACAAATGAGAAGAGAAAAGCAGAGGACAGAGCTGGTAATGGTGAGGTGGTCATACAAGTGATACCTAATGCACCTTAAGACAGTTGATTCGTTGGTTTGGTTTTTGGGGTTTTCAATTTGTTTTTTTCTTACACTAACTTGCTGGCTCTCTTCTAAGTCTCACAAACATCATGTCTCTTGCTGTAGGGGTAATTTCACAGCATAGTTTACAGGGTATGGATGGTAGGGATGTCAAGAAACCAAGCACAGATGTGATGATGACCTGCCCCAAGGGAAAAGGGGTGGTCCTGCATGCCAGCAGCAGAACAGGAAAAGGTAGGAATAATTATGAAAGACCTTGCCTGGCAAAAGTATGTCTTCTGGAGAATCTGGAAGTTAGTAAATGGTCTGAAGGAGGGAGGTGGTAATGTGATAAGAAAAATGAACCTGAAGAGTCAAACCAGTTCAAGATGAAATACTGAAAGCTTGTGTGCTCTTATATGGTGAGGGTAGCCCCATGTGACCTTCTGCACAGTTGTCGGTTGCCACTGGTTGCCATAGTAGTTTAAGATCATGTACAGTGTCCCTTTGGGCTGGATGTTAAGAGTTCTTTCCAGTTGAGAGGCACTGTCTCTTTCCAGTAAAAACTGACATGGTGCAAGATGAAACGCTCGCTTCTCGGCACAAGGCAATTATGCTCTCTGGTATCTCTTGGTTTTGATGTTCAGAAAAAACAGCTGCTTTTTCTGAAAAACACTTCTCTACACAAATATTAGCAGCTGCTTTCAGTCTGACTAGGGGATTTTAAATAACTCAACAGCCATTCCAGTGGTCTTTCCCCTCAAATTGCATTTTGTTAGTCTTAGAAAACTTCTTATAAATAACTAATGACATAATTGAAAATCAAGCAATTAAGAACAACATGGAGGTTTAATTTGATGGAACAAATACTTGAAATATTGAAACATTGATGCAATGCTTTCCTTGCATCTGTAAAGTGATTATCAGAAATATTAAACACTTTCAAGAATTAGCTTGCAAGTTTCTTTGCAAACTCCATGTTTTACACTGAAAGCCAGCAGGGTTTGTGTAACAGTCTAATAACTAGCTGCCTTGGGGGCAGTTGGCCTCCAGGTCCTGAAGCCTTTCATATTCAACCTAATAAACATGCTTCACGTTCTGCTGATGCTTTTGTTGTACACTGAATGGCGTTTGTGGATACGGGTATCTGCCACAGCCACTGAGAACATAGCAAAGTTGCATTATTGTTCCTGAAGGCAGCTGTCTTTTTGGATGAGGATGAATACTAGAATGCTATTAACTCAAGCTAGGAGGAGAAGAATCTGGTTTTACTGCCTCTTGTAGGACTTACAGGCAGCTACAAAGAGGATGGAGGCTTTCCCTTCACAAGGGGCAATGAGCGCGAGTTGCATTGGGAGAGGCTTTGACTCAAGGTAAGAAAGAATTACTTATTTTTACTGGGAGAACAATCACTCACAGGAGCAACCTCCTCAGGGACATGGTCGAGTCCCCATCACTGGAGGTTTTCAAGATGTCATTGGACAGGGTGCTAGATAGTATCCTCTATGTTCCTTTTCCCATGGAAACGTGAACCAGATAATCTTTTGAGGTCCCTTCCAACCTGGGCTGTTCTGTGCTTCCATGAATTCAACTTTGCAAAGAACAATGAGTTTTACTAGTGGCACAAATCAGGTTGTGTTAAGTTACAAACCTGATAAGAAGCAAAGGCCACTGCATGAGTCCACTGTGCACATCTTAGTCTCAAAGCCTGCCTTTGATCCTTTTACAGTAACAAATATCTCATAGGTTAATGTTTTTACTTGTACAAGTGACTCATCTTCATGAAACTTGGATTAGCTTGGAGTGTCAGCTTGCGCCTTACACTTTTTTTCCACTACACTGCTTAGCAGATTTTCTGTGATCAATCTCAAGTGCGTGACAGTACAAAAAGCTGCCTCCTTTATACAAATTATAGCTCGCAGATAGCACAGATGACAAGTTTGTGTGCTCAAGCAAAAGCTGCTCGAGACAAGAGGCAAAAGACCAATTACTTGTGAAAATTATAGTACAGTGAAAGTGTGTGTTCCTCACAGCTGTGGCCTCTTTCTAGAGAGACTTCAGTGATAGGTCATCAAGTGATGGATTTTGTTCAGCTCTTGACTGTTAGTAAAACTACTGTTCTAAATTTGCCTGTTTAGGTAGTAAAATAACCAGTGATTGACTTTTTTTTAGATGCAATACTGATTCTTTAGGCTTTTAGATGTGATTTCTATTCCTTAAGCAATTAACTTTCATGCACCACTTGTCTGCCACCATACTTCTGACCAGAGAAATATAGAAGCAAGCACTTGTCAGCCTCTGTGCTTCTTCCTTAGGTGCTCGAGGGCTGTATTTCCTCTCATATTAACCACACTGAGCGTGACCTCAAAGAGCCTGTGAATTGCAGTCTCCCAACATAGTTTCCCATGCTGTAAGCACAGCCCCTGTTTCTTGTTGCTACAGGTGTCTGCAGCAATTCCAAGCATTGTTCTTTTCAGCTGAATTCTGTCACAAACAGCTTTAGATTTTTCTCCTAGATAACTGGAAAGGAATATCTGTGAGACTTGCAAGCACCACCAGGATCAGACAGTTAGATGTACTTTAATCAGTTACTTGAGTGTTCTGTAAGAATGCTGTATGTTAGGTATGATAATTGTGCTGTATGTTAGGGTAGATAGTTGTGCTGGGTCAAGCAAAAGGTACACCCAGTGCAGTGATGAAAAATGGATGTGTGGGCAAGAGTGAACGCTGAGCACATAAAATACTTCCTCCTTGTACTATCCTAGCTCGTATCTTTCCAGATCATGGAGAGATGTTTTCTGTGTGTTTAACACATCATTTTTCAGCTTCCACAAAGTTGTTCAGTCTTTCCCTACTAGAAGCAAAAAAAAGTTTGCCAAGAACAGTTCAGTGACACATTGCAGGAAGAAACCTGCAACAATCTCTTATTTCCTTGGGTTCTCATTCCTGTCTGGTCTTATTTAGATGTACCTTCCCACACTGGGCAGTTTCTGTCCAATCCAGTTGTATCACAAGTCTGGCATATTTGCGTGCTCATTATTTCTTCAGGTTGAAGAGGCCTGGCTTCCCTAGTGGTTCCTTATAGGGAAGCTATTCCGTACTTTTTATCTTTGTTTTATTGTCTTCTGGATCTACCTCATCTCAAAAGATGCTGGGATGAGAGTTGCGTAGTGCTCAAAGTGGAGCAGAGCTATGTATTTACACAGTAGCACAAGACAATTTTTTTTTTCTTCTTTTCCTGATTTTTAACGTGTTCACTCTGCTGCTGATCAATGAGTTGACTCCTGAATAGAACTAAGAGTGTTGTAACCTCAAGATCTCTCCCCAGTGGCAATAGTTACCTCTAGTTAGCAATAGTTAGTGTTCTTTCATGTGTGATTTATACTGATAAATAAAATGGCATATGAACTTCAGCAGTGAAGCTTCCCAGTGTAGGCTGATAGGACATGCCTCATGAAAAAATACTTACACTGTATCAATACAACCTTTGAGATTTTGACAAGCTTATTTGGTTTTTATTAAGTAAGGTCATCTTTTCTGATGAATTGGCATTAATTTTCTACTCTGAACCTTTACTGATGATGGGTTTTCCAGTCTTCTAGGACTTAAATGCCAGTGCACTGGAGCTCAGACTGGAAGCTGAGAGCTTCTAAGTCAGTCTCTTAGGTCTTGTACAGTAATTATCTGTTTGTATAGACTTAGTCTGATCGCTGCAATCTCCCACCACTATTACTGTTAAAATAGAAATAACTTCATTGTCTCTCAAATATATTCTTCATTTTGTCCACATACAGAACAGAAATATTTACTGAATATTTCTGGCTCTACTTGACCTGCAGAGCTAAGAGATACCACAAAAGCAAAAACTTGCATGGCCATGTATAAAACTTCCTTTAAAAATGCTGCTTTTACCATCTTTGACAGACATTTTTAATATAAAGAGGGCTCATCTGGTAGCTATATGCCTTCAGAGTTCTCTCTGATAATACTGAGCTGCACTTTATGCATTTGAAGTCAGCATACGGAAGCTTCTTTGGTAGGCCAGGCTAGGAAGTTATCAGGATTAATCTTTGTTTTCCTTTTGTGTATTTCAAAACATTCCTTTGTTCATAGGGTACATATTATGGTTCTCAGTGTGATACCCAAAAGGCTACTCGGTGAAGGTAAGAAAGCAGAGCTCCAATAAGCTATACAGATAAGCCAAGGTCAATTTGACATCAGTTCCTTGCTTTCATGTTCTGTCCTGATGCTGACTGAAAGGGCAAATAGTGTTTCTCTCGCTCCCAAAGCCATGTAATCATTAAACTGACCCTCTGCAACAGATGTTTTCTGTGCCTGTTTGTTATACATTTGACACTTCTGAGGCTGCAGTAAAGTCATATAGGATCTACTCACAGGAAGCATCATTTTTATATGAAAGAAACTTTTTTTTTTCTCATAGATGCTCTGGTTCTGTTAAGCTTCTCTACTGAATAGTAAGGTGAAAATTCTACTCTGCTTTTTAAAAGCGAGTAAGAGGAAAGGAAATGCTGTACTGAATCAGATCAGTGGTCTGTCTAGCCCAGTATTCTGCCTCTGGAAGTGGCAATAAGAGCTGCAGTTCGGGGAACCATACGAGTCTAGCTGCTTCTGGTTGTCCTTTTGCCCCTCAGAGGTCCATCATTCTGCGTAGTGCTTGGATTTGGAGTGTTAAAGGGCACACCATAAGCAGTGCCTTTTACTAGAAGCTGTTTAATCTCTCTTGAATCCAGAAATGCTCTCTGCCCCCACGGTCATGTGTAACATCAAGTTCCTGAAATTCACCAACGGCCATCTAAAGAAGAAATTCCTCTTCTGTTTGAAGTTGATTTAGCTTTACTGAGTGTTCCCTCATGTCTACCATTGTAGGATTTGGTGAGTCAGAATCAAGTCTAATAGCTTTGACTATTTTGATTTATTTTATTTTATTTTATTTTATTTTTTTCCTTTTTAAAATAAGCTCCTTTCTAAATTTAAGATTTCTGGACTTTTCGGACTCTTATGATAAAGCCATTGTTCAAACATCTTAATAATTTTATCTAAGCTAAACTTGACTTGATAAACACAATCTGTTATCTTCATAAGCAACAACAGCGTGCAGTGCTATCCTAGATCACCTTTCACCCTCGCAGAGATAACAGTTCATGAAGCTGTGCTTCTTTAGAAGGGAAAAAGTGCATCACCTTTGAACGAGATCCATCACATGAGAACTTTAGCAAAATGCTGGGCTTCCTATTGTAAAGAATACTCGGTGTTACTGCCTGTTTATAATCATGGGCCCTATTTATGGCATGGTGCTTATATCACTTCTTGTACTACTTGAAAATAAATACAAGACTTCTGATTCTCATCCTCAGCTGTTGTTCACGAGTGACATCACCACAAAACAAACCCTCCTAACGTGCATTTCTGATTTCAGCATCCTCTAGATTCTGACTGGCTTCTCTAAAACGTGGCTGAGGTCTCTGCACTACTGGCCCAGATTCTGGAAGCTGGGCCTCTGGCTGGTCAGCTACAGTGGCCATTAGGACTCGGCACTGGAGTACACAGCAGCGTCTTTTTATGACCTTGGTGAACACCCAGTTCTATTGTTCTGACAACTCTGGAGTTTCAAGGGATGCAGGCACTGTTTTTAGCACCTTACGTAAGATTTATTTTTTTTTCTCAGCAGACACCTGCCATGTTTCAGTGTGTAACCCATTTTAAGTCTTTCTATTTTTTTTGCCTAGAATAGCATTTTCTTTTGCTGTCTGCCTGGCATTATTCTTATCTCTCCTTTTTTGATAAGCTGTTTATCTTTTTTTTTTTTTTTCTTTAAATAAGAAGTGCTTAAAAGCTCTGAGGAAGACAGTTGAGAACAAAAGACATGTGCTTCCACTCAGTGCCAGCAGAAAAAAAACAAAGGCTGTTGAAGATACCATTTTATCCATCTTCTACAATTAGCAGCTTTCAGTCACTGGATGACAGCTCATGGAGGATTGGTATGATGCAGAACAAGTTATTTAAATGGTTCTCTGATACTTACTTAATGTTGTCTAGCACAATAGTTGCCCACAGAATAACTGGGAGGGGTGTGGGGGTGTGGGAAGGGGGCTGGTGGTGGTGTTTGTGGGTTTAGTTCTTTGCAGTTTTTTTACTGCTGCAGTGATGCTTCTTGAACTCGACAAAGGCAGCTTTCTCTTGGTGGCCATGTGCCTTGTGAGCATGGCAGCTGCAATGAGAGTCACCTTCTAAATAAGACTAGTTCTAATACTACTTTTAGAGTCTTCATGTGTTCCATGTTTAGCACAGATGGTGAAACTAGAGATACTTATTACAAGCTAAAACAAGCTTTGAGTGACTTTTTTTTTTTTTTTTTACAAGCATTGCTGGGATTCTAGCATCAGTCACATCTAGAGATTGGTAACCAAAGCCTTGTTAATATATTTAGTGTGTCATTTCACTGTTTTATTTATTGTGTCATTATTTCACTGTGGCTCTGTACTGTCTCTGGCTTCAGTGGCTTAGAGTAGGCTTTTCCAATCCTTGTCAAGTGGACGTTGCTGAGACAAGATGAGCAAGGGGGAAGGAGGATTAAATAGGAGAAAATCATTAACATGTGACAGTTTGAACAGCTCTGTATCATTTTCTGACAGACTTCTTGGTGTGTTTCGCTCTACAATGCTATGAATGCAGTTCCCCATTTCTCTTCCTTGGCTTTGAAGGAATCCCTAGTGCTGGCATGGGCTTGAGGAGGAAGTCTCCAACTAGCTGCTCTCAATTCCCATTTACCTGAGTGTTGCATTTAAACAGCTGGAGGGATGTGGCTGTGGGTGTTCCGGGGCTGAGCCTGCTGAGCTGTTCCCGTGTGTGAGTTCGTGGACACATCTCAAAGGGTTAGGCTGTCACTTCCTGCAGTGCTTTCCATGGTGGCTTCCTCAAGTGGAAAGCCTCTTCACCAACAGCCAGCCATGGGCTCTATCTCACAGCTCCGGTGGAGAGGCGAGCACCTGGCAGCGTTAATGTGCTAGGTGCCAGAGAGAGAGGCTGTGCCACCAGCTTCCCGTACGGGTGCACAAGCTGCCCACGCACCCCTCTGGAAAGGTGCCTGGCCCTCAGCATGAGGATGCTGCTCCGGGTGCTCGGCTGCAGCCAGATAGGGCAGGGGACCTGGACAGAATTCTCCTGAAGTGATCTCGTCTAGGGTGTTAGCTGCTATTTCAGGAAATAAATTCTTCCACTAGGTGCAGATTCAGAAGAGTGAAAAACAGTGTGGAAGGAGCCCGTTAATCCTATTTCGCCATGAGATTAATTGTCATGTGCTATTGTAATTTTAATGCCATAATTCCTCCCTCCTTAGAAAACAGATGTCCCTCAGCCTGACTGGCTCTGATCCAGGATTTTGTCTTGCCCTGTTAACAATGGCTTTGCTAGAATATGGGCCTTTTTCCTCTCCCTGCAAGTACTTAAAATTGCAGTCTGGAGGCACTGTTTTCCTTTTCTGATCTAGTGTTGCCTCTTTCCTGGGAAATCTGAGATGACATGCCTTCTATCTGATACTGAGAAATATTATAATAGTCTTTGTGCTAGAAAATCCTGAATTCTGAAGTGGATTTAACATGGATCATTAAGGGCTTGTGTCTAGAGGCATCCTTCTTTTGAAGTACCAGCTTGGTTTTGCTCTATTCTGTGTAATGAAATATCTTGCTTGCTCGATTTGGAAGGTTTAAGAGATTGTGTGCAAAAGCATTCAGCTCTTCCTGATTTCTTGCTAGGGCAAATGTGCTGCTGCAGAGGATCCACACCAGATCCCTGTTCCATCTGTGATTTTTTTTCTTTAATTTTTTTCTTCATCCTGTTGGCCTGTATGAAGCAGTAATGGAACAAATGAGTCAATTAATGAGTTCGAGCTTTGGAAAACTGAGAGCACTGCAAAGAAAATAAATTCACTTCCTCAAGACAGTCTCCTGTTTTTATTTTCAATCCAAGTAATGCTTTAACTATCATTTGTTTGGTTTTTTGAGGTGGTATGATTTTTGTCTTATACAGACTTTTTGAAGTGAGGCATTGTTTTTTATTTGAAGGCATCAAGTTGCAAGCAGTCTGCTGTAAACCACAGGTAGTTAGCTTCAGTGGTTAACCACCCATGGTTAAAACTGCTTCATTTCTAGGTTGAATTTATCTATTTTGATTTCCAGCCACTATATGACAATCTGCCTGTATCTACAACATCTGAGTTCTTCTGGAAGAAATCTTACTAAGTGCAGCAGTCTTCTCTCCCCACCTCGTAATGCATTCCATTGTAGAATTCAGACCAATTTGGGGTGTTTTGACCTCAAATGGAGCTTGTAACTGTGCTAGGATCTTTTCAGTTTACATCTTAGAATCTGCCCTTCAAAAATTAAAAACTCAGACCATTAAAAAAATGGCAACAACAAAAAAAAAACTGAGTGGTCTCTGTAATGACCGCATTGATCACTCCATGACTCTAAATGAGCAGCCTGCAGTACATCCACTGCTAGCTGCCTCTGCTGTGTTGTCCTCAGCTGTGAAGTTACTGCTTTCTAAAACACAACCGATATTGCAGAAATGTGGTGTCAGTTTCTTGCTCTTGTCTGCAATGTATCTAGTCCCATAGAAAATCAGATTAATGATTTTTGGTACCAGTCATGAACTTCAGTTAACAATTAGCATACTTTCTTGCAGGTAATCAATTCCTCTCTAAGTTTTATTTCTGATTGCCCTAGAAATATCTTGAACAAATATATGCTCATCACTTGTCCATCATTGATTTTAACCTTCTCAATGTAAGCTAACAGTCTTCTAGAATGTGGGACTGTTTCCTTCCTTTCTGCCTGGCAACAGAAATGCGTAAGCCCTGTCCTTGGCTGCCTGAATAGGCTTCCCTGTAGAACCATGAGTCAATGTCCAGATCTTGATTCTTACTTCAGGATGGTCAATGGATTGAGTTCAGGGATAGGGTGGCTCCTTAAAATTGATGGGTATAGTTTGTAATAAAAAATTTCATGGGGAGCACAACTGCGATGTGTATGAAAATGGCACATGCAGATGTGGTTTCTGGGAGGCTAAATTTGGTAACAGAAGAGTTCCTATGTGGTCCAGTGGTCACCACAAGCTCACTTCTTGTTTTGCATTTAAGTGTGATTCCTTAACATGCTGTCTCTAAATGGAGTACTACAGGCATACATGTGCATAAAGGAAAATGTTCATCACAGACAAATACTCCTGCTGTCTTGGGGGAAATGGTAGAGAATGAATTATCTGCAATAGGTGGTGTGGGGCTCGCTGCAGAGAGGCAGTAAGGCACTGCTAGGATAGAAACCCCAGCTGATACAGGTAATGATTGTGCTCCACCCCTCTCCTGTCTTTAGTCATCACTTACACTTCCCATACATACTGGTCCTCCTGGCAAAACTGTCAGTACAATGCTAGCAGTAGGATTCCACATGCTTAGTGGAGAGTAAGTCTTCACAATCCAGCCAATGTTGGTATAATTATTTAACGAGCAATAAACTGATATATAGTTATTTTCTACTCAAAATTAGAAAACACAATCAAAAATGTCATCTGGTGAGGTTTTTTCCTTTTGTTTTCTGTCTTTTACCACCACAGATAACTAACTTGCTGATTTTGTGAGTTTAAGATCAAAGCTCCTAGAGTTGAAATCACCACAGCCATGTATTCGCTGGTAGCTTTTCTAAAGTTGGATCTTGCCCTACTAAATTATTACTTTTGCTTCTAAAACCAGACATTGTGGTTAAATGTTGTTGGCAGTTCATGGAATTCAAATCATTGAAGCGTATACAGAGGCAGAGAGTAAGTGGGTTTGTCCTGGGACAGTATTTGCATCTTTCAAGGAAAGTGAAGGCAGTGGTTGTGCAGTTCTACTGTATGAGGATCTGTTTGAATTGACCTTGAGAGAAGATTAACCCTTTAATTTGATGGAAAATAAATGATGAGGTTGTTGCGGAAGGGTTGGACCTCTTTTTCAGGATACAAAGAAGCATATTTTGTTTTCTTTAGTACTTTGTGTCCTGGCAGATGTGGTTCTTTTCAAAAGAAATACTAAGTCTGCACTGGTCTGTCCTTGAGGTAGTAGCTTGTGAATAACTCTGATTTTGATTTCTCAGTTCTTTGTTAAAAGGGTTTGATGTAATGCATTTTGCTTCTGTTTTAGAGTGGGGTTTTTCTGCCAAGTGATACTGGTCTTCATCTGTAGAACTTTCTAGGACAGACAAGCTGCATGAGACTTAAATTTTTCACTGTTAAAAAAGAGACAGGAAAAAGTCCTTAAACAACACAACAGGACAACATCATATCTTTCAGGTGACCTTTTCTCAGTAGTTTTACTCATATTTTTGTAAACTGAGGCTTGCTCTGGATTCTGTCTGCCTTCACTTTGGCAGTAGCTATCGTGGAGATTGGTTATGGCCCTTCACAATGTTACTTTGCCTTCAGATAGCTGAATGGTCTGGGTTTGACCTAATCCTACCTCTTTGTCTCTGAAATTTTACCAAGTGCTAATAATTCTGCAGGAAAATCTGCAGTAGACAGTCTGACTCCTCTAAAGAAAATTTTCATGGGGTCACTGTTCTAAAGATGGAATTTGCTTGCAGTTTTATTCCTATTTCATGGAAATGAATAATGCAAAGTGGGTATTGATTTTCTCCCCCTCCCCTTCCCCCATTTGTTTTTCATCTCTGGTTTCATCTGAGCTACATCTTTGCAAGAAAGCATGTACTGCAGTGCTGATCTCATCCAACAGGAGGGCATAAACCCAGGAGGGAATAGTGCCTAAAATGGGCATCCTATTTGATCGATGTCTAAAGGGCATTTGCTTATTTTGCATCTTTTTTTTTTCATTTCCTGACTAGTAGGTCTTAGAAGCAGCAAATGTCTGGTAACTAATATCCCAAACGTGCACACAATTTACTAGCACTAGTTTGGAGGAACTAACATTTAACATTTTATCTCTTTAAATTTAAAATTATGCCTGGAAGAACAGTTCCTGTTCTGTAATCATAGCATATGGCTATTTTTTTGTGGTATCTTTGCATGTAGTAGGAGCTAGGTTCTGTGGCTGTTAGTTTTTCTCAGCATTTCTTGCTCGTCTTCAGACTTAAACTCATTGTGAGAGAATCCTCTGTACAACACATGTTAAATCTGCATGAACCTGACAGGTTATGGTTTCTGCAGCTTCAAGGAAAGTAGCAGAGCTTACAGAAAAATGCCTGCGTTTGAACATCTCAATTTCCAGTGTTAGACCTGGCCTGTACCTTCTCCTTCATTCCGTAGGTCTGTTGGGATATGTGGAAAGCTTTGCTGTGCCTCCGGCTCGAGCAGTCCTGCGCATGCTAGTTGAGTACTAATGCTGGCAAAGGCTGCTGAGGAAGTACAGCCAGCCTGAACACCGTGAAGAAGGCACGGGGTTTTCTTCAGGTAGATGTATGCCACTCACTGGAGACACTTTTGGAGAAGACTTTGCCTGAACTCAGTGTCAGTGTTATTAGGAAGACACTAAGGTTTGATCAGTGTCAGTAAGAAATCAGTGGGATCTGATCCTAGTCCCTCCTTCCTCTCTGCTGCATTAAGCCACCCTTCTGGGAGCGCAGCAGTCATGATGCACTCATGCAGGGGACACTGCAGTTCTTACTGTGCCCCAGTATTTGCCTCAATCTCTCTTCTCATGTGCCTTCTGGTCTTTAGTACTGCTCATGTTTGCTCCAGTTTCGCAGCCTTGATTTATAAACCTCTTTATCCTTTCCACCGAGAGTTCTAGACAGGTCATCTTCTGTCATTTTCCCTAAAGCTTTTGAGTTGCTGAGCTAAATTAGGATCACCATTTTTAAAGCCTTATTTTCTGGGACAAGCAAGACCAGAGTGTTGCCACAGAAAACTCACAGGATTCATGAATTTATTTGAAGTAGGAATTGGAAGGGAGGCTGGTAACAAGTGCTGATAGTCTCCTGGACCTGCATTAGGGATGCTATTAATGCAAAAGGAAAACCTGCAGTCTTCTCTGTACAGCACACTGGTGAGAGCCTCCTACCTCTTCTCTTGGCATTACTTTGACAGTCTTGTGTAATGAGATTTCAGAAGCCCCGGACGCAGAGTAGCGGAGAGGTGGAGTTCTGTGTTCTGCGCACTCTGCTTTTTGTGCAGAGACTTGGAGAAAGAAATACCCGTCCTCCCTCCTGAAAGCATGTAACTCAGTTAATACCAGCACTATGGCTGAGCCAGGCCATGGCTGTTCTTTGACCCAGCACTTTTCAGAAGCTAGTACACTGTTCATTAGAATTCCTGTTCTCATTAAAGCCTTTGGCCTACCGTTGTGAAGAAAATCAAACGTATCTGAGTGTTAAGAGAGGGTGCAATGCAGAGCTCCTGTTTGGCAAAGCATGACCCCTCGAGACTCAGCACATGCTGTAAGCCCTGAGCGGCATTACGCTTTAGCTGTAGCTCTTGTCTATCTCATATTTCATAAAGACATGCAGCCTTCACGTATACAAAAATGGTTTAAACATCATGATAGAGAAAAGCATGGAGGTGTGCCCCTGTCTGCACCCTGGAATTTGAAAACAACAGGAAAACATTCTAAGAAGTCACTTCTGTTATTTATGCAGGCCTGGGGGAATAGCTGGGGCTGGGGCTTCTTAATGTTCATGATCCAGTGTGATACTGACTCAGGTGTGCAGTGGTGAATGAAGTGTTCACATTAACAGCTTAATTCTGTATCCTTGTTGGAAGGGAACTACACCTGCAGACAGGGAACTGAATTTCTCAGCCAGAAAACAGGATCTCTGCTTCAAACCATAGAGATTTGGTGACTGTTACCTGAGTAATTGGAGGAGAGTTTACTTTGTTAGCATAAGTGGGAAAAGCTCCATCTCTTCTCTAATTCTATATTTGAAATATATCTGTCCTTGCATCAGAGAATAATAGTGCCTTTAAATATCAATGTTTGAGTGGTCCTTGGAATTGAACACCAATGAGCCTTGACTTAATACCACTAAGAGCCTTGCTTTTTCTCTTAGGCTTGGGGCTTTTGGTCTTTTTTTGTGGGGGTTTTTTGGTGTTTTGGGGGGGGTGGTTTGGTGATGGGTTTGGTGTGTTGGGTTTTTTTTTTTTGTTTTGTTTTGTTTTCTTTTGGGTTGTTGTTTTTTTTGAGTTTGTTTGTTTGAATCCTAAGCCTCCTGATACCTGGTCTGTGATGTCCCATAACTGTCAGACAAAGCTCCTGATTTCCTGAAGGACTGAAGAAACCAAAATGGTTTTGATAATAGCTCTGTAGATCTTCCCAGATTTAGAAAGTAGGAAGTAGAAACTAGAAGCTCAGTGCCCTCTCTATAGGAACTGGAAGAAACTTGAAGCTCACTAAGTGCTTTCCTTATTAGTGCCCCTTTCTTCTGCTTTGGACAGCTATTTTTAGGTTTTTTGCTAAATGATCATTTGTTGTTGTCTTTAAAAGCTATCAAGAAGAGGTTATCTAATCACATTAAGGCAGGAGGGCTGCTTCAAAGAGCCACTGTGCAGGAGGCTTTTTAGGCTAGTTAAATAACTGGTGTGTGGAAAAGGCAGCGGCTACTTTAAGAACCTCTTCAGCTTTGAGTGATGGTCTCACTGGTCAAGCACTACATGTGTGCCAAAGAACTGAGCTTTGTGAGAACCAGCATACCTTATAAGTAATTTTTCTTTGTAAAAAACCCTTGCAAAGTACAAAAATACACCTGCCTGGCTGCTGTGGTGGTGTGACAGGGAGGGTTTTTTTTTAACAATTACTAATATCAGTAAATGTCCTGATTAGATGGTTATAGCAAATCTTATTTGGCTGCAATAAAAAACCCCATACCTAGCCATTCTTGCCTTATACAAAAGACAGTGGAAGAGCAGCATGACAGCTAAAAGAATATAAACGCTTTAGGGAAGGTTAAGGGGAAATGATCCTTTTTTTTCCCTGTCATTCATAACCTAAGAATTAAGGAATATCAAATGAAATCACTAAGCAGAAGTTACAAGCCAAATACACAAGAGGAAGTAGTTTTTACACATGATGCATCACTCAACAATTGCTGCAGAGTTCAGAAGTATACACAGCTTGAGAAAGCAAGAGAAGCTCATAAAATTTCTACATAAGGATACAGAAACAACCTTTGTTGGTAAGGGCATCAGCCAGGAGCTGAGAAGCGTAGTTGAAGGTATATAAATCTGCCATTCAACACTTTGTCCTCCCAACACTTGTCCCAGGATTTAACAATCCAAAGGCATATATGAAAAAGAAGCACTCTTATCTCCTCGTGGCAGTTGTCGCTGTATTCCCGTGGCTGGAGGTTATGCTGTACTGATGGTGAGTAGAAGAGAACTGTGTCCCTTACCGTCTGCAAGTTGTCTGATTTGACTGTCAAGTGAGGGTTGGGTGTGGATCTACAGAACTGCTTTCTGCAGTGACTTTTGTGTCGGAGGTGAAAGCAGAATCCAGAAGGCTCTGTGCTCTCCCAGTGCTCACGATAGACTCCAGACCACTGGGTGTGGTTTCCAACCCCCCCAGTAGACTGACTGGCATCATGAAGTAGCTGGTGTTGCTGCCTGTGCTTTGGAACTGTCAAGCAGAAGACTGGGATGTGACAGATGTAATGGAGCAGTTCAGCAGCTCCCATAATATGGAACTATTCTTTTCAATAGTTTGCACCTTGAGTGTCTTGGAGCCAGACACTGATACTGGTTATGAAATGAGTTGCGAGGTTCTCAGATAATGATTTAAATGTTTATCTGAAACAGTGCTGGAAATAGGTCTCCAGAGGTCAGGAGGTTGTTCTTGTGTTGTTCATTCAAGTTCTGTTACCTGTTCAAAGGGATGTGAGATCATCCTTGACACATCCCTCTTCACTAATAGGCAGACGTGGGGTGTGTGATAGGAGGCACAACTCTCCCCAGCCGGGCTGCTGGTGCTGCGTGTTGCTTTTCTTTAACTGGAGAAGCTGCTCTGCCAGGTATGAGGTTCCAGTTTAAGAGTAACTTGCTTAAACCAGGCATGAGTTTAAGAGTAACTTAAACCAGAGCCCTGCTCAGACGAGAGGGGAGTGCCCGTCGGGGGCATTCCTGTGAGGAGCAGCCTGACCGTCGGGCAGCGGAGAAAATTGTTCGGATAGCATAGGAACCCACACATTCGCAGGAGTTTGGAGTTTCACGTACTCTGGATCTCTGGCCGGAGTCCTGGCGCCCACAGGTGCCCGGGCTCTGCGTCACGGCCAGCATCCCGCAGGAGCCGCGGCGCCGTGCGGTGCGGTGCGGTGCGGAGCGGTGCGGTGCGGCGGGAGGCAGCGGCGGGCGTGCCGGTGGGATGCTCCGGGAGCTGCCGGAGCTGCGGCTCGGAGGGGGTTAAGCAGCCCTGCGCACTGTGCACGGGTGCGGGGGGCGGGGGGGGGGGGGGGCCCCGCAGCTCCTCCCTCCGCTCGCGGTGACACCGCAGCTGCTCTCCGCAGCCCGGGCTGTGCGGGCGCATCTGCGGCTCCCCACGCACCCCGCCACGGCCGCTGCTCCGTGGGCCGCTCGCCCCAGGACACGATGGTATGTGCGCGATCCTTCCCTTCCCTTCCCTGCCTGCCCGGCCCGGCGGCTGCAGGGCTCGGAACGGGCAGCGCAGGGGCTTGGTGCCGGTCGGGAACGACGAGCCCCTGATGCTGTGCCGGGGAGCGGGGTGGGTGCGGGACCGAGGCGGCCAGCGCTGGCTTTGTTCTTGCTCCGATGCTGTTTGGTGCTTTGAAGGAAGCTGGTTGACCAGGGGCGGACGGGTTGTTCCGTGGGAGGTGGCTGTAAATGCAGGTACCTGGCAAGCGGATTTAGCCCTGACCAGGCTCTCCCGCTTTCCTCTGCCCTGGCTCGGGGGGTGAGGTGCTGGGTCTGCTACGCCCTTGCAGAGCAGCGGGTGAGGTCTCTGCGGAGTACAGAGGATGCGTTTTCCTTTCCTTGGAATTTGTTCCTATTGCAGGAGGTGGGGTGACGGACTGGTGGTTGAGGGGGAAAAGTGACAAGAGAGAAAGATGGAGCTTGCCTCTTTTTTTTTTTTCCTTCTTTTTTTTTTTCCCCTCTTATGATCCGAGGACCTCGCCCCTTCTCAGCTGCTTCTGTCCCGAGTATAGGAACAGAAACCGAATTCCCTAGCTGCTCAGCTGTTGACTGCACTTGTGTCATTAGCACAAACCCAGAGACGGATGTATGAAGATGAGTCTAGAGAAGAATCTAGAGAAGATATTCTGCCCCTCAGGGACTGAAGGAGCCCCGCAGCATTAAGATTTATCCTAGTGTGCTCTTTTCTGAAGACAGTTTGCTACTGGAGAAGGGAGGAGGTGGCACAAGGCATCTCACAGATGCTCCCTTTGGGCAGGGCTTGGTGAAAGCCAGTATTAATGTCTGTATCTCTGTTCAGCTCCGTGTTGATGCTGGAATGAGGCTAATGCCAGTCAGGAGGGGGGAGGGTTGTTAAGGTGGACTGTCATGCTGATGATGAGATACAGGGCCCCTTTTGCAATTTATCTCTCCTTCAGTGCTGCACACCCACATATGAGTAGTCTGGAAGTAGCCAAAGTCTGGCTTCGAGCGGCTCAACACTACATTCTTCCGCTACAAAAAGCCAAAAAGCATCCAAACGCGTCCAGCTAGCGGGGGAGGAAAAAGGGAAAGGATCTTGTAAAATGTGAGTGATGCAGCTTTTCTAGGGCAGCAGAGGAAAGATGTGGCCAGGCTTGGAGCTGATTTTCATCCTAGCAGGCTACAGGGAGGGATTTTGTGCTTTAGAAATGAGAATAGCAAAACGCCTTCTTTTTCTAGCAGTGGTCCTTTGTCATCCCTTACCCTGCTCTACTTCCCACGTAGCACAGAGGTAAAAGGGGCCACCTTCTCCCTTTACGATTAACTCTCCTGCGTCGCCAATGGTACAGTGTGACCAGGGCACCTTTGCAGTCCACAGATGCACGGGGTTCTATTTTCGTAGTGTGTCTTTGACATCCTTTAGTGTTGCCACCAGCAAACGTCTTGTTAAAGGTATGAAATCATCGGTACAGTAATGCTAAAATGTGTTGAAGTATCTCAAAACAGGGCCTTTTACCTCCAGAGTTCAGAGCTAGAGGAGCTGGAGCAGGGTTTGGCACATGGCACAGACCAGGGTGCGTGCCTGTGAGTGTCTGTCAGGCACTGCTGGTTTGGGTAAGAGGGAGAAGTAGGAGAGGCAAACCTCACTGACCGGGGAGGGAGCAATGCAAAGTCAGTAATGATACCAACAAAAGCTTTCTTAATAGAGGAGAGAGGAGGCTGAGAGCACTCAGACAGAGACTGTCAGTGATGTAGGGAGGGGTAAAAGGAGGGAGTTGGACACATTTATCACACAGGGAGCTTGGAGGGGAGGAGCGTGGCTGCTGCACACTCGCACACGCAGAAACACACACACACACACTGCGGCAAATTCTGCAGCTGGTGCCTGCTGGCTTATGACTGCAGAAAAAACAAGCTCTGGTTTAAACTCTCTGATCTCAGAGACGATGCTGTTTCTATTCCAGTAGCTCTGGTTCCACTGATAAAAGCCCTGCAGGCTGGGTGCCGTTCCAGAACGACAGGGGTTCCTCTTCCTTCTGATGGGGCAGGGGGCCTTTTGCTGTGCAAGGTCAGTAGCCTCCCTGTCTCTTTGGTGGCTCCACGCTGGTTGGCTGCATCCAGACTGCATGCCCATTCTTACACTTTCTCCAGCAAGTAGCTGTGGTATACAGTCTGGGAACCCTTTTTTTCCCCCTCCTTTCCTTTCCCGTGATCTGGCAAGGCCAGGCTGCAAGATCCTTTGCCCTGCTCACGTTCTGCAGACAGAGATGTGTAGTTTTGCAGTAGTTTCTTTCCTGGCAAAACAATCTGTCCTGTCATGTCTTTTTGTCACTCTTCCTCATGTCTGTGGTGTTGGCATACCTGAGTCATGTCTGCAGCAGATCTGGTGGTAAATGGATGATTGACTTGAGCACGGAAGTATGTTAAGTGGTAGGCAGCACAGTCTCTGGTGAAAGCAAGGAAGCCGTGCGTACATGAACAAGAGGAGAAGTGTGTCTCATTCAAAGGAGCATGGCTGAACACCTGAGTAAGAGTGGAAGAGGGGTTCCTCAGCATGAGCCTCTGTGGGAAGCTTGTGCTCTTTGTACATATTCGTACACAGGCCACCTCAGGTAATTCCTGGGATGGTTGTGTCTCCAAAAAGAAGAAGAAGCTGAGATCCAAATAAAGATCCAGCAATATATCTTTGTGATAGATGTCTGAGTATAGAGATCCCAGTGGGTGCTGCTTCTGGCCACTTGGCTAGCACAGCCCAGCGTGCTATGTGCATCATCACAGGGTTTCCACTACTAATTGATGGGTAGAAGAGAGAGACCTCCAGGCCCTTGAAAAGAAATGCTAAGGGAGGCCAAAGAACTGGAGATTGTCTGGTTAGCATGCAAGGACCTGGCAGTAGTAGCTAGCTCAAAGCGAAGGGTCTATCTGCTGGACTGTGTTCATTAGGCAAAAGTACCTGGGGAAGAATGGGAGATGACAGAGGCTATCCATCAGCCCAGTAACTGTGTATGGGAGGAAACAGAGCAAGTTATGTGTAAATGAATGCTTAAAAATTAGTCTGGAAAGAATTTGCTGAGATGGAAAAAGAGGATTTAATTTTCTTTGCCCTCAAAAGTCCTGAATTAGCTACAGGACCATGACTTTCTGGACTCCAGCACAAGCCTTGTAGCTTTTGACAGGAAAGACTAGAGAAAGCATTCAGCTACTTTGGTTCTAACTTCTCAGTTTGCATTTGTTTTCTCGCCATCCCCACAGAGGTTCCTGGCTGAGTAGCATGAATTCCTTTTACAAATACACATGCTTTGTGTTCGTCTGGAGTAAACACTCTCCCTTCCTCTAAAGCATTAAAAGTTCCAAGTTTCTACCAGTTTAGTGAGAACTGGTGGGGCAGTAGAGGAGAGTGATCCGAATCAGTGCCTTCACTGGGACAGAACACATTCTGTCTGGCCTGGGCAGTCACCACGTCGCACTGGACGTCGGGCAGCGCGCCTCTGTCTCTGAGCGTGCTGGCACTTGGCCCGTGGGTACTTAAGACTCACAGGAGGGACTGAGCATGTTGCAGGGGGCTGTGGGGAGCATGGAGGGAGCCAGGATTATTGCAGTGCAACAGTGCAATGTGGACGCACAAAAAACCCAGTCTTTGTTAATTCTCTGCCTTGCTGTGCCTAAGCTGTGTGGCTTGGTTTTACCTTTGCTTCACACTAAAGAAATGGGGATAAATCTCTACGTTTGACTGCCAACTATAGGTCAGTTCTCATCCTCTTGTGCTTTCCTCTACAGGATCTCATAAGTTAGTACTAACAGAACAATTAGTTGTGTATCCAGCTCTTCAAGAAATCTTTGTCCTTTTGAGGCTTTAATCACAGATGAACTTCAGTATTAGTGTCCTTGGCCAGTAGGTTCTTAGTTCTCTGGAGACAGGCCTCTTAAGTCTTTCTATACTGATCTCTCAAATGTATAAAATAGTACAGCATTGGTTTTTTAATTTTTTTTAAATGGGGAATACAATTTTGATTCATTTCTACTTTTCTGAAAAGCATCGTCATCCCAGTTTCTGTATTTTGAAAGCAATGAGTGAGCCCTTCTTTGCTTTTGAAAGTAAAGATTTGAATATTACCTCTTAAGAGGTTGAGAATCTCAAATGGAAGGAGGGTAGGGTTTAATACGCATGTCTGTTATCAGTATGCCCCATTGAATAACCTGAGTGTGTCTTTGCACACACTGTTGTCTTTTGTGAGCCTTCCTGTGAAGCACCAAAGTCTCTGGCAGTTTACAAGAACCTACCTCAGGGTCCTGAGGTCGCAGTTGGACCAGGTGTTTAAGGTGCTTTGTGTCTCTGGCAGAACGCAGAACAGGAAATCTTTTGAGATCCTGGAGAAGAAGGTGCAACAGGAGAACTCATCTATAGTCACCAGTCAGGCATGTGGAAATCTCTCTCCTTGTCCTTAGTACAAAGCAAAGGTAAAAACAAATCTCAGAGCTTAAACACAGCAAGACAGTTTCAGACCCCTCCTGTACAAAAGGCTGAGCCTTATCTGCCTTAATAAACAATTGTTCACAGAATACCTGACCAGAAACCCTTGTAGCTGTTTTAAGGTTGGAGAATCCATTCCTGCCTCTGGGATACAGGCCATGGTAAGAAGATAGGAACGCCAGCTGGCAGGACATAAGCAGCACAACCTTAGCTCTCAGCTGGAGACTTGTCCAGAAGCTGCACAGTACCACTGTATGAGTGGGATGGAGTTTGCTAGCTCTGCTTTTCATGTATTTTGGTAGTCTTGAGAAAAGTCCTTTTGGGTGTTTCCAGTGAAAAGACAAATGCTGTAAAAGCTTAGTGCTACAGACAGATTATGCTAAAAGAGCATGGCAGCATAGCTGGCAAGTCTGGATCATTTGTTTCCTCTGCTGACCCTTAAGAGGTTAAGTTAATTGCTTTTGTGCTTACTGCAGCTAACCTTTATTTCACTGGGATCCAACCATCTTGCCTGTGCCACTCTCTATTAAGGTCCAGTGCCAAATTCTTAAATAATTAAGGAGAAAACTGGAAGGAAAAGACCATTAGTGTCTCCCTTTTGAATGTTGCTTGAGGAATGTCAGTCTGTCATCAGGCACTTGAGGTGCTAATAGCTATCTTAGAGAAGAGGGCAAGAAGACAGTGATTTACCTTCTGGTTGACTAGATTTCTATTCTGAGAAGCTTCCTAAAATGGTTTAAGAGGGGTAAGTTGCAGTCCTTGGACAGAAATGCGAACACAGCCCAGGTCATATGTGAAGTAAATGGCTTCAAACAAATACGGCTGCTTTCCATGGTATAAAAACACTGTATAGAGTGGGTCTCTGTAGCTTTGGTCTGGGTGGCATCTTTTTGAAGAACAAGCTTGCAGGCTGGGAAGTATGAGTGCAGTATGTGTTCTGGCCAAGTTCCTGGTTGATTGATTTGCATGGGATTTTAATTGTTATGGGGTTTCTTTCTTGCAGTTGGTCCATACTGGAAGACAAAGCCAATTGTCAAGGAACAGGGAGGACTAGGAGCATAGCAGGGTTCTGTGTGTGCATGGCTCCAAGGGACCTGAGCACATGAGAGAGGCCCTAAGATGAAAGTGCTCAAGGTGGTGGAGGCCTCTTGTAATCCTTTCTATTCTCCTAAATCAGTACTTTCAGTCCCTGATTCCACTGTGTAATCTGCAAGCTGAAAGAGACCTGGCTAGACTGGGTGGTATGAAGAAGTAGGGGCTTCTGTTATGAGACTTTGGTGAGCTCACTGCAAGGCAGATTGGTGAGAAGCAGTGGCCAAGTTGACTTCTCAGCAGTATGGAGAGATGACAACGTCTCTGCTATGTGAGAAACCTCCTTGGCTTCTCCCAAATGTCTCTTTTCAAAGCTAAACAGACAAGGCCTGCATTTGCTAGCAGAAGGAACAGAAGGCCTTGAAGCTTTGTACTTTGGAATAATTTTCTATATCCCCTTCACTGTTGCTGTACTCCGTGCTGTGGATCAAATCCCAGGAATCCTGACCACGCGGAGAATCTACAAAGTGGCAACGAGATCTAAGGGTGTGAAGTCAAAATGCAGCAAAGAAAGATGTTGGCAGAGGATAGCTGCTTTTTCTCAAGGGCTGGCAGAATACAGTCCTTCTGTGCTTTACCACCCCAGCCACTCAGCTGGTTTCATATCCGTTATCTTAAATGGAGATACCATTCAGCAGGTCACCTTCAACACAAGCAGGTGAGAGGGAAGAAAAGCTGCTTCGAATGAGACTGTTAACAGTATGCAACAGGAAGGAGGTTTGAGGAGTCTAAACAGATGCCAGAAATCAGAGGCTTTTGCCAGGGATTTGGCATCTCAATAGTCAAACAGGAAGAAATCTCAGAATTATTTCCTTCTTTGTGCCAGCTGTCCTCTCCCTGATACAACTGAATTCTTTCTGCCTTGGCTTGCTTACACATTTCTTGTTGATCAATTGTCAAAAAAACCCAAACAAACAAAAAACCCCACACCAAAACAACAACAAAACCCAAACTAAATCAGGGAGAGAAATAGGACAGATCATGAGCTGTACCTCAGTCAGTCAGAATCTGCATTACCCAGATACTTCAGAAGCAGGAGAAACACAGTTTTCTTGAATCTGTGCTATGTTCTGGTTGTAAGAACATGTATGCTGTGATGCATATTCTTACTAAAATTGAGAAATCAGAAGCTGTCCAGCTCTGCTACTTAGAGGAGTCTTCTTCAGTCCTGGACTCTGGAACAGGCCATCTGCCTCAATTCCAACAGGAACAGTTCTGTGGTAACCTCTGCTCAGAGACTGACAGCAAATCACAGCTGAAGTCCCAATGTCAGGGAAAAGATGAAACTTTTGGTTTTGTTTTTTTTTCAAAGGGACCATCTATAAGTCTTCCAGTGGGCAGTGGAGGGAGAGCACCTATAAGAGGGGATCATAAGGTGTGTTTAGGTTTCCTTTTGGGTTTGGCTTGAAACCTTTAAGAAGTCACAGCTCCAGCTCCTCACAGCTGGGATAATAACCCTGTGCAGAGCTGTGTGCTTGATTCACATGAATGCCATGCACTGTTTCACAGCAAAAGGATGCAAGGCTAGCTTGAGCCAGAGAAGCTGCTGAAGGGAACACAATCTCCTGACTGATTCTGCACCTGGCAAACTAGATAGAATCTTACCCATTAATGTAACTTCCAGTGGTAACTTCCAGTTGAGGAGAATTTAATGACCAGTTAGGAACAGTAACTTCTGGAAATAGATACAGCTGTTTCCAAACTGAACATCTGTGTCAATTAGTAGTTCTAAAATGGCTGAGCTATCAAATTGCTCTTTAGCATAAAAGCGAGACAGTATGTGCAATCAGGAAGCAATGAGATGGTTGCTATGGTTGGCACAGTATAGAAATAGAAATTGCCTGGGAGAAGAGATGTAGATGGCATGAAAATATCACAGGGAGGAGGGAAGATAGGAAAGACACAGGCAAATGGTTAGGAGAGGAGTATCTCCTGAGATGTGACAAGTGCCCACAACCTCCCATACCTTAATATTTCACCTCCTTCTTTCTCCCTGCTTGTGGTTCACCTTTGCAGTAATTCCCCCAGAGGTGGTCAGTCATTTTGCAGAGCCTGTTCTTGCCTTAAAGCACGATCAATTCTTCTGATGTGCAGCAACAGTATGTTAAGGTAAGTTATTAAATATCTCCAGCTAGTTCCACAAAAGGAAACCTGAACATGCCTTCAGACACCTCAACCCTCTCCATCCTGACCGCCTCAGCAATGGTTCTGGAAACCAGACCTTGCTCTTCTTCACCCCAGACCACTCTGTGCCTCTTCTGCTTTGTGTAGGTCTCCACACCACATGCTACTGGTTTTGACAGTAGTTAAATTGATCTGTTGTGCTTTCCCATATTCTTTAAAATCTGTTGCTGTCTGGTCCTCCCAGAGAAAGTGTTCTTTTGACCCTAATGGCTGGTTATTGCTGTGGTTTTCCTTTCTCTGTACTCTCTAGCGTGGTTCTCAATAGATTGCACTCTTTAACTCTGCTCCTGTTGAGAAACTTTTCTCCTTCTTGCAGTCATCTTGCTGATGTTGTCTTCTTTCTATACCTTTTTACACAGAGTTCTCTACTTTCAAAGTTCTGCAGTTTTTAAGGCTTTTTCTCCACCTCTGAGCTGTTCTGAAGTCAGTGCCTATTCCATCCCAAATCAGCTGCTCTCTTCTTTCTTGATCTTAGCACTTAATGACTCCTTTTACACTGAGAGAGTTAGGTTGTACTGGTGTTTCCTGGAAGGGTGACCAGTTGTCCTGTTTGTCTCTGGTTGGAAATGCTCTATTTGAATCTCTTGAAGGAGTACAGAATGTGTCACATGCTCTTGCATGTACTACATTCTTCTCCACTTGGTCCTCTGTGTGCTGTCGTGCTCAGCCTCCCGTCGGGGTTGGGTGCAGCGCCTGTCACCCTTTTCTCTGTGTACAGAGCCACACATTGGGAAACCCTTGAACTCCAAGGGTGTTTTAGTGCATTTGGTTGTGCCTTCCCAGGTGGATGCTCTTCCACCCTCTACCCAGCTTCAGTTTAAGTGGAATATGGGTAAAACAGACCACGTGCACCCCAAACTCCCATCATTCTGTGGCTAAAACCACTACCTGGAGATTTCTCCTTGTTAACAGGCTGGAGTCAGTGTGGGTGTGCTTTCAGGGCTACGGTCCCTAGGGATGCTTTGCTTTGTAGAGAAGTTTGAGTTATCTTCACTCTCTCTGTACACTGCTTTGTGTTTTCCCATCCTTTGTAATTGTTTATTCAGCTCCTCCAGATAAAGCAGGTCTCCTATTGCACATTCACAGGGCTTTATTTCAGCAGTGTTGTGATTGTAACTGCGTGACTCAGTATCCCAATACCATACACATCACACACTATTTTGAAACTTCTGTGAAAAATAAAATCTCCTACATACAACAGTATTTTCACCTTCTTTTTGAGGTGCAGCTTAAAATCCTGTATCGTATGTCCTGCCTGCTTTCATCTGTGTTGTGTTTGGTGATTGCTCATGTGCTCCCTTCCATTGCTGCCCAGGACAGCACAGAGCCCTACCCTCACCCTCCCTTCCAGGGACTCAGCACTTTGCTACAACTTCTCGCCTCTCAGTTTTCAGCTGATGTTCATATTCCCACTAAAAATATATTTCCCCTTTGTTAATACACAGTGATTTTCTCTTTCTTCAGCTAGGACAAAAAAACCCAAAGGAAAATATCTAAGGAGATAGATCTTTAGATTTAGCCATTGATAAAGAAATAGATATTTATCTATCTGTTTGAAGACTTAAAACCAGAAAGTATATGAAATAAATCTTCACTGCAGACTTTTTCAGACCATGAGAGGCAAAGCACTTGCTGGTGGACCACAAAGCACTGCCTGAAGCCAATTCCTCATCATTCTTCGCTGTTGAATCACACTAGAAAGCTAAAACTACGGCACTTTCCTAATAATGTTTCTATTATGAGTAGTTACTGTAACTGTCACATGTCATGAATACAAGTTGGAGGAGGAGACTGCGGGACAGCCCTTTCAGCTGTGATCACCCAGTAAGCTGGCTGTGCCCTTTGCTCAGCTCATCTCTGGAAAAGAAAGAGCGAGCTTGGGTGTACCCAGAATTGCTGGGATCACTGCATCTCTTCAGGCTCCTGAATGCAGGAGTCGGGCTCTAGTCTGAACTGCAGCCTCAGAATATCTGTGTCTTTTCCGGGCAGTTTACACCAAGCTCCATCTGTAGCCATCACATGGTGGTTTTCCACTTACCTGAAGGCCTCGTCTCATCCGACACAACGCTACAATTGAAAGGTAAGGAGCTGTAGAGTAGGAAATGCCCTGACGTGCCAGTAAACACATTCAAATGCTAGAGACTGCGTTTGAATTCCTGAGCTGGAACCAGATTTAGGACTGCACCAAAGCAAAGATGCCTCTGTAACCACAGGGCGCTGCCGGTCCAAGGGCGTTCTTTGTGTCCCCTGTTGAGATAGCGGTGGCTTGCGTAATTAATTAATTATTCCTTCGAGTTGCTGGGGGAGGGAGCAGAGACGCTCACTGCACAGTCTGGTGTTTGGGACACAGACGCGTGAAGATGCCGTTCACATCTCGCTGTAGACAAAGGAGACCAGCTCCAGCCGGAGGGGTTGAGAGCAACCCTGCTCTGGCTCCGGCAGGGCGGGAGCTGGAGGGCGGCCATCTCCTGAGAGAACGTGCCACTGAGCAGGCCCCTGCGCCATCTGCTTTCGGGTTCTCCGCCGTCCCCCGAGAGACGGCAGCTGGACGTAGGCCTCCGGCTTTCCACCCAGACTGCAAAGGAGGAGCTGCAGGCGAGGATCTCTTGGTTTAGGAGGGACACCGAAGCGATGGCGTCCTGCCGGGGCCTAGTTCCCGTTTCTTGGTGGCTGCCTCTGCGGCTGCTCCGCTGTTCGGCGCCGGTGGAGCCCCCACTGGGGTTGGTCACCTGTGCCGGAGCCGCGGCCGAGCGCGGCCAGGGCTGGGGCAGCCAAGCCTTCCGGTTCCGGCCAGGGAGGGCAGCTCCAATAGAAGCTCTTCTTCCTTAATACTCCTTTGGACAGAGCAGGATTGGGATGCAAACGCGTTATCATCCATGCCTGTGATCAACAAGTTGGAAGGTGTTTCTAACAGTCGCGATGAATGAAAATGGAATCCTGATTGCTCAGAGAGCAAAGTCGTCGTGGGAAGAAAGAACAAATATTTAAACTGAGGAAGAGCAGTGACCTTATTATATCTTCTCTGTCAAAACGTGCTGAGCCCAATACAGTCATTGTTGTCTGAAAAACAAACGAACCTGCGAGCCGAGGATTCTGTATAGATAGAGCATCCCAAAAAGAATTTTCACGGAGTCTTTAGGGAAAAGAGAGAGACGTCAAAATAACTGATGGATTGCTTCAAGTTTAAGAAAAGAATCTTTAATTTCTTTTATCAATAATTTTTGATAGAGTTACAGATGTTCTTAAAGATGTTCTGCTGTAATATAAAAACCTTAGTATTTTGCTTTGAAATAGAAATTAAAGTTTTTCAAGGCCGGTTTGCTAGTGACGCAGTTTACTGTTGCAGACACAACGCAAGCGCTGCATCAGCTCTGGAATCTCATTTACAGCCCGTGGAAACTATCCGAGCCTGTAGGTCAGCCTCTCTCTGGATTCTGAGGAAGCAGCCAGACTGCTTTCTCCGTGCCTGGGTGACCTGGTGTGGTGGTGGCCTGCGACTCATCACGTGATGGTGGCTGTCCTGTACATGGCTGAGCTCCAGAAGTGGAGGCAGCCTGCTTCCCCTGGCCAGGGCAGAGCCTGATGCTGCTAGCGTGTTCTAGACTCTCTTTTCGGAGTGAGATGCAGCGTCTGCTTTCCGTGCTGTGTTCGTGGCCCTGGCAAGCAGCAGACCACTACAGGTGCTCTGCTTAAGGCAGCTGCCTCCTCCTGCCAAGAGAAGGAAAGGACAGGTTTCTTTAAAATGGAGTTTGCCCAGAGCCTTTCCTTTCTAGAACTCACCATAAATGCCCACACACTGTTCAGATTCTCTTCAGCCTAGCCCTTTGTGGAGGGGTTCCTTTATAAATTTATTGAGGACTCTACTCTTGACCAGTTGGAGCATGCAGCCGTCGGGAAGGCTGAGTGCAAACTTTCCTCTGTAGCACATTCCATTTCCTGCTGCTGGTGGTGTGGTCGCCCACAGCTATGAAATCACCTAAGCACATCTCAAGGGTGGATGCATCCCTCTGACCCACTGTGACAGGACAGGGCTGCTACTCCCCAGTACAGCGAGGATGCCCAGGTTCACAGAAGCCAAGAGATGTTTCTGATATGTACGAGTCTGTAGGTAAGGAGGAGCTGTATGGTGAATTCACAGTTGCTGACTTGTGCACTGGCTGCCAAAGCAATCTTTGTGTTTATTTTTTAATTCGTGAGCCCATCTGACTATCTGGCAGAGCTTCCAGATCTCCACCAGCCAGATCTGGTCCTACCAGCTGTTCGCCGTTCAGTTTGTGGGCTGGAGGAAGGAGCATCAGCAGCTGTCTGGCCTTCAGGTGCTGGGTGTAGGATGTTGCTTCCAGCAAGAGAAAGTTCACTCCCCTCCCTCACTCCTAAACAACATGGGGATTCCTTGGTCATGCAGAGCGGTGGGTCCACATGGCAGGAGGAGATAGGCAGGTGTATTGGCACAGACAGGAGAAGAGGCAGGACCCTGATCACAGTCCTGTGCTGGACCTTTTCTCCCTTTCCTCTGGTCTTTCTAATCTCTGTCCCAAGGAGCTGTAGCTTGCTGTACTTGGTACAGTCCTGGAGTGTTTGTCAATGAATGCGTCGTTTCATTTTCTCTGAATGGACACCATTTGGGGCTGGATCCTTTTTCTCCCATTGGCACTGAAGAAGCTGCAGTTGGAGAATTCACAGCCTCAGAATGAAAGAGTCAGTTACTATCTCAGGGTTATGATGTCATTTCAGAATGAAGGAGATGGTAGTCTTTCAGCCCACACTAGCTCGTGTTACGAGGTGGATTTTTTGTCAATAGAGCATCAGGAAGACCATGTAATACAAGGCTCAGGTCTTTGCTAAAGGGTAGCAAAAGGTACTGAACCGTAGCAGTACCTAGGACCTTCTTTTAAGAGTCTTTTCAGAAGTACCACCCCAAAGACCTATGTTCATAACATCATGAAAGAGATCAGGAAGTTATAGAGTCAATTTTTAATCACTGTGGCTTGTGTGCCTTGATAACATGTCCAGACTGTGAAACTTTGTTACTTTTTATGTGTGCTCTTGGTGTTCATTTTACGTGTTGAACCTGGCCTGGTAAACCCAAATAATCTTAGGGACAAAGGAGGCAAAGGGTGTGGGAAGGACAAGGGAGGTAATGAGGAATAAAGAACAATCCCTGCATGGGGAGAGGGTTGATTTCTGTGTGGTCTGATGAGCAGTCTCCATCCTCTGTATGGTAGGGTCCCAAGAGCTCTGCAGCCAGACTTTACATTCTGCCATTGGATCCATACAAATGTCGGGAAGATCCCTCCCCTGAGCTCTCTCTTTTCCAGGCTAAACTTCTCAGCCCTCATCTCCTCAGAGATGTTCCAGTCCTTTAATCATCTCTGTGGCCCTTCTGTTCATTACAATTTGTTGTGTTAGTCGGAGCGTAGTGACTGACTTCAGCACAGCCTCTCCCTTGAAAGGTGGCTCCCTGGTGCTCTGGCCCAAGCGATTGTGTTTCACAAAGATGAGAACCTGGGTCCCGCTGTCCTGGCAGTCGGTCTCTGATTTCAGTGCAGGGACTTGTAACTGTGAGTCTTCCAGTTCTGATTAACAAAATAATAAGACCTCTGGGGTTTGACGATCTGAAGGATTAAAGAAAATGACAAGCAGCAGCTCTTGCAGCTGTCCTTGCCAGCCTTTTGGACCAGGCCTGAGTTTATTATTCAACTTACAGGGGTTTTTAGGTGCTTTCAATTTGAGTGGCAAAACACATTGCATACAAGCATCTGTATTGACAGCATGACCTCCTTTTCTGCCTCCACGGCCATCTGTCTGCTTCTAGGATCATCTCTTTCTCAGGCATCCTGTTTGTCAGATAGTCACCCTCGAGCACTATCCTCTGCTCTAGCCTAAACTGACCTCCCCACGTAGTCCTCCGTGGCCCTTCCTTCTCTCGCTCTCCGTCTCTGTGCATGTAAGCAGCCCTGGATGTTAATTCATACTGAATCCAAAAGCTATGTGGCTTTGCTCACCACTTGCTGTTCTCCACCACAACCAAATTAATTCTACACTCGACGGGACCCGTAATCATAGAATATTGCAAGTTGGAAGGGACCCATAAGGCCCATCCAGTCCAAGTCCCTGCTCCTCTCAGGGACTCGCTAAAACTAAATCCTATGACTAAGAGCATCATCCAGACACTCCTTGAACTCTGGCAGGCTTGGTGCTGTGACCACTTCCCCAGAGAGCCCATTTCAGGGGCCAGCCACTTTCTCAGTGAAGAACCTTTTCCTAGTGTCCAGGCTGAACTTCCCCTGACGTAGCTTCATTCCCTTCCCTCGCGTCCTTTTGCTGATCACCAGAGAGATGAGATGAGATCAGCAGCTCCCCCTCTGCTGCCCCCCTTGTGGGAGCTGCAGAATGCCATGAGGGCACCTCTCAGCCTTTCTAGTATGTAAGCTATACATACTCTTAAAAAAAAACCCCATAAAATCAGACTTTTCTCTCCTCCCCACTAATGACCCATGAGTGCAGCCTGCATGTGCTGAAATTTCCCCTTTAGCGTTAGCCTGGAAGTTTCTCCAGTACTGCCTAGAGAAGCTGTTACTCATCACCTCAGGGACATTTCTGTGTAATGCCTTCAAGGTCATGTCCTTCTGACTGCCATCCAAGAGGTTAGTGCCCTGTAGAAAGAGACCTTTATGTGTGCCCTCTGTGGTCAGTCAGGATGGGGGTGATGTTACTTCTGCACAATGGTAAGTAATGTGATCTGTGTGGAGAAGGATAATGCCCCTCTGTTTTCTGGAAGTTCAGTGAGGTCATGAATGAGGTGCATTTGTGTTTTAAATCTTTGCATATGCAGTGAGCACTTTGGGTGGGTAAAAGGCAACTAATGCCATGAGACAAAAACTACCTATGAGACGGAAAGCAAATTAGAAAACAAATATATGGTCAAGTTTGTGCAGCCTCCAGAGGTAAAGTACAAGGGCTTCATGTTTTCCTACTAAATATAAAGCTGATGATACAGCAATGACGAGGAAAGGGGTTGGAATGAACATGGAGTTAGCTAAATTGGTAGATGACTCAGTAACTTATCTCTAGAAAAGGCTGTGAGGAACTTCTGCAACTAAATAGAACAGTCACCGTGATGTCCCATTAAATTTGTCAAAACCCACAAAATTAAGCACATTGAAAAATTAAATAATAATTCCAGGCTTCTTATAGGGGCTCAATAGTGTAACAGCAGGGTGAAATTTGGATGTTACTGTGTACCCCTGACTGAAGATTATTTGGTGCAAAACTGGCGTCGGGTTATGTTAGGATGCATAAGAGTATTGGATAGAGAACAATATAAAAAATACAATAATGCCTCTCTATGAATCTTCTGTCTTCCTTTTCATCTTGTATACTTCTGCTTTTACTCATCTTGGTGCTCGTAGCAGAACTACTGGAGTTTCAGAAATAGGTGACGGTGGTTATGAGGGGCTAGAGAAACTCTGCTCTTAAGGAACAGATGGTAAAGGCTGGGGGCTCTCTGCCTTGGTGGGGACGTGATGGATAAGAACGTTTCTGGTAGCGCACAGGCATTGTGATGACTACAGTAATCAAACCAGAATGTGTCTGAAGACACAAAGTGAAGACTTGTACGAAGTGAGAAATTCAATGCTAATGAAGTTCACTCAGTTACTGGGCGGGAGGAGATTTCATTTAATATAGCAGCTTGTGAGCATAGCTTGAGAGGGCTGCGCAGGGTCAGGGACCTGTGTTCAGAATGTACCTGCTGATCTCTGCTCAGAGAGCTGTATTCAGATGTTTGCTCCGGACAAGTTGAAGACAACTGTCTTCAGGAGCCTGAGAGAGATGTTCCTTGTACTGGTACATGTAATTAAGCCATTTTGCCATTTGCAGTGGTATTGCCAGGTATGCCTGTCACTGTGGTAGGGCTCTACTAATGACAAATACCTGGCAATGAACTGAGCAGTGTGCTTTCAACCACCACGTCTGCAGTGTCAGTAGTGCCACTGCTGATTTCTGCTGCACGCAGTTTTTGTCAGTAAGAAGAAAGATGCCCCAGTCTGCGTGTTTAAATCCTTTGTGTGTGCAGCTGCTTCTGCAGGCCTGTACAGGGGAAGCAGCCAGAAAAGGGCTCCTCAGACCGATGAGCACTTGGATTCCAAAGAACTTTGGGCTGACGGGTATTCCCTCAGCTGGGCACAGCCCAGCATCGGCTCTGTCACGTACAGAGGTGCTGCTGGCACTGAACTGGGGCGGGCAGCTGGTAGCAGCCTGGGAGTGAGCTGGGGCTGGGGCACTCACCCTGGCAAGTTCACGGGTCACCGTGATGCCACCTCGCTCTCAGTTCACAGTTCAGCCCGCAGTTTGTGTGCTGTTCTGCTGCATCTCTGAAGTAAGTTGAGGCAGTTTTGGGTTTTGGTGTGCGCATGTGCGCAGCGATGGGTGTTTCTGGCGATGGCCTGCCTGTGTGGCTCTGCTCCTCTACCCTGAGAACCAGCTGCTGCAGCTGAAGAAAGGGAATCTGCCCATCAGTGGCTCAGGAGCGAGGGCTGCACTGCTTCACAGTGTCATGGAATCACCAAACTGGGCTGGAAGGGGCCTCTTGAGTTTGGCCAGTCCAATTCCACCTGCTCAAGAAAGGTCAGCTGCAACAGGTTTCCCAGGGCTGTGTCAGTTGGGTTTTGAGTATCTCTGAGGATGGATACTCCACAACCTCTCTGTAAAACTTATTCCAGTGTTTGACCACTCTTACAGTAAAAAAAAAGTGTTTTCTTCTATTCAGATGGAATTGCATGTCTTAATTAATGCCTTTTCTCCTCTCACTGGGCACTAGTGAGAATACATTCCGTCTTCCTTTTCTTCATTCCCTCCCATCAGGTATTTATACATAGTGATAAGATCCCCACCCCAGGCCTTTTCTTTTCCAGCCTAAACAGTCTTTGCGTGCTCAAGCCTCGCCTCACATGAAAATGCTCCAGTCCCCTAATCATCTTCACAGCCCTTCTCAAGACTCAGTACTCCACTGTTCCTACCTTCCATCTGCCAGCAGCTGCTGGCCCCACAGCTTGAACCCTTCTCTTTCTTTCAAGTACGGAGGGCCAGCCGCTCGGGGGCGAGGGGATGTGAGCAGAATGCTAACCAGCTGCGCTTTGTTTACCGGTCCCAGCAGCGACAGCTCAGCTGCTTGGACTGGAACCACAGAAACGGCAAAGAGCAGCAGTATTTTCATGCCTGTTAGTCCTGCTGTCAGGCTCCTTTCCCCGTGCCGCCGGCACTGTCCACCGAGCGCTGCCAGGCCTGCAGCCCTCCAGCTGGCACCTTGGCACCCAGCGCCCGGAAGGATGCCCGCATGCTGGGCACCAGTGACTACAATGGGCCTGAGAGCCCTTCTTTCACATGGCACGAGGAAGACACTGCTGGTGTTGGTTCTGTGCACCAAGCTGTGTTCTGCAAGTGACGTGGGTAGCAACTGCCAAAAAAGTCTGCCTGGGATGAATAGGCGGCAAGGTGGCAGAAGCTGAAGCCCGGGGAATGACACGGGTTTCGCTTTGTCCCAGCCCTCTGTTGAAAAGCAGGAGCAGATCAGTTCTGCTCTGGATGCTCCCAGCAGCGTATGAGAGGAGGGCTTGGCATGTTGTGAGCTGTGTGACAATGGCAGGGTGAGGTCAGCGAGGAAACGAGGCACTGCTTGCGTCCGCTGCGGGGATGTGAGCACTGCCGAGCGATGCCTTTGCACCGCTGGGTTTTGCTCCTTTGGGCTGCAGTGCCTGCCCAGAACTCTGCCTGGGCCCTCCTCAACTGCATCCCCTGCCACCCCTACCCCTCCTCCCCACGGGCTTTCTCTCAGCATCCCTTCTTCATGCAGGGGCTTGGCTCCCAGATTCTCCCATCCATGCCCCACCGGCAGAACAAACGTGTCCTTTGCACAGTGATGGTCGTTTTAGTCTGGAGGGACCATTTTTAGACAAACTGAAAGAACACAAATTCAGAAAGCAGCTAGAGATGCAGAGTATAAATAGTTCTGCTGGGAGCTTACAGCCACTCCCATTTTGGGGATATGCCTTATGGGTATATCTGTCTGGTTTGTACTTAATTGCTGGCAGCCGGAGCAAAACATCCCACAGCTTGATTAGAGCTATACTGAGTGCTGGTCTTTCTCTGACATCTTTCTTTTTGTGTCCTTTCGGTGTCTGTCTTTGAAATACCATTTTGATCACAGTGTTTTAGAAAAGATTGAGATCTGCCTAGGAAGAGAACTGCTAATGAGAGGTTGTGGAATAGAAAGGGTGAGAAGTACGACATTGTCAGAGAGCAACAGCTGTTTGGTCGATGAAAAATAGAAGTCCGTTTTCAGTGAAGGTCTACGGCCCTCCCATCTATATCAGGGGTTAAAGCCTATGAAAGTTGTAAACCCTATAAATTATAAACTCCAACCGTTAAGTTCTAAGTGCCTGGCTTGTAGAATGGACACAATGTCCAGAGGTAGGTATTTGCAAAGATCAGAATAAAAAAAAAATGATACACTGCCTGCAGTGGCAGGGGAAATGCTGCAGGAAGGTCACGTACAACGTCCTGCTTCCCGGAGGTCTTTGCCGTGGGTGCACGGCCTCGGCTCTCGCCCTGCCTTTCAGGATGGCAGTCACTCACCACTGTTCTTTCCAAGAAATGATTAGGGCCGAGGCATTATGTCAACATTTTGCCAAATATCCAGGTAATGCCCATGCCAAGGTAAGCACAGAAACTGCTTTTGGGCACTGCGAGGCTCTTGCTCACTCATCCTTTTTGCCGAGATATATACAGAGCAGGCACAGAGTCCCGTCTGTGTGCCTGTTTGTGCCTCCTCCCAAGAGAAAGACAGGAAAACAAGCATTTTAATCACCCAGGTGGTTCCCCTAGCAGCAGTTTACCTCAAGGAGTGCTCATTTGGACTAAAGAAGAACAACTTGTTAAGAGAAAAGACTTGGTAACAATGATGAGAGATTGGTTCTTAGTGCCGCAGTGCTCTGATGAAGGGCGAGCTGGCACGCCCCAGCCGGCACAAAGGCTCTATGGTGACTAAGGCTTGGACAAGATCCAGAGATACCTCTCCACGGTAGCTGCAATGAGGCAAGATACTTCTGTCTGGAAGGGAAAATTGGTCTGTGCCAGCATTTATGGGGCACAGCTGCCTGGCACAAGCAGGCAGCCTGATGTGCCTGGCACTGTGGACTTCAGAACACATTGGAAGTTGAGTTGCAAATTGTGCTGATCCAGAAACAGGATTTTTTTTTTTCTTGTTACTGAAGAGAGTTTGCTTTGTTCTGCGAGATCCAGGTGTTAAATTGGGTCTAGAATGCAAGGTGAAGCCTTGCAATCAAACCTGTGCTGAAGTGGAATTTTTGAGGCTGAAACAGTGGTAGGCGGATACTGTCTCCTCAGCTTCTCACATCCTGTCTAATCCCTTGCTTCTCCCCAGGCCAAAGAACCCTCCATCACCGGAGCGATACCCTGGAGACGGTGATCCTGGTAAATCCCAATGTGGACAGCATCGTGTCTGAGGTAAGGAGCAGATGCTGGCAGGTTTTTTTCACATCAGCTCTCCTGCCCTTGCTTGTCACAGAGGTCATGACCGTCACACTTTGCATTGTCTGGAGAGTTTGAACATGCTGCCAGTCTGCTGCGAGGTGTGGTGAAGCAGCCAGGTGCTCTGGTCTTGCCAGGCTGATATATGCAGTAGCCAGCATTCTGTGGCAGAATCTACTGCTAGACAAAGAAACAGGAGAGTGGGTGTTTTCTTGTGTGCTGCCCCTTTAGGAATGCTTCCTGGAAGGGTTAGTGCCTTAGAACTGCCAGATTTTAAGGATTTTTCAGGAGCATGTAGAGTTCCTTAGCAAACAAGGTGGAGGGCTTCTGAACCTTGAGCATTCTAGTTTGGTGAGAGCTTGAATGTGCCGACCTCTTAAATGTCAGTGCAATGCCAAACAGTTTCTTGTAGCACTGCCCTACCTTCTCAGTGTGAATTATGACGTGACCTGGAGTTGTGTTGGGCAGTAGCAGTGTCTTCCCTCTTCAATACGTAGAAAACATGTTCTCCCTTGAACGCAGAAAACTTGGGTTTTAGATCTTTGTGAATAATATGTAAGTATTGCCTGTCCATGTGACTGGCTTTCTGGGTGCTGGTGATGAATACAGATAACTGTTTGACTGCAACATGCTGTTTCATATTAACAGGTCCGCTCACTGGTGTGTGATTCATCAGCCCACAAACTACTGATCTTCTGTGGTCAGAGCTCAGACCAGGAAGGAGACTTGATCCTACAGACAGGGACCTTCACTTACAAGAAGTTTGCTGAGATACTTTCAGACCCGGAGGTGAGTGTGAGCAGTAAGCCAGCACATCCCCTCCTGTTCACAGAGGGCATGAAGGAGCACGGCCTGTGCTGCTCCTTCAGGCTGCAGATCCCCGGAGGGATGGACTTGAAAACTAGCAAAAAATTGCAGCCATGAGTAATTCATGCTATTGTCTCGGGCATCTTGCTTTAACTCCCTGGCTTAAGCTTTCCAAGGTGCCAGGCATGGGTGATTCCACCTTTAAGTGCTCAGCTTGAAATAGCCTTCCAGACTGGCTCCGCAGTGGTCAAACACTCAAAATGTCTCAAAGTAGCTCTCAAAATACCTGTGGGCAGCTTCCAGAAAACAGCCAACAGAGGCCATCATTGCCCTAGTAAACGTGGGTATTTCTCTTCACAAGTCAGTCCAGCAAGCATAAGCTGTTCACAAGGTTCAGAGAGTTCTTTATGGGTGTGTAAAGATGACAAGGGGATGATTAAATGCTGATTAAGTAACTGTGTGATGATTAAATAACTACAAATGTTGTTATTTAATTGTAGAGTTGCAGAATCATTCAGGTTGGAAGGGCACTTCAGAGGTCTGTAGCCCAATCTCCTGCAGAGAGCAGGGTCAGCACTGAATTTAGACAAAATTTCTCCAGGGCTTTGTCCAGTGGGGTCTTGAAAACCTTATAGGACATCTGTGAATCTCTGCTCCAATGCTAATTATCTTAGCTAGGTGTACTACAGCTTTCCTCAGAAGCTTTCAACTTTCTTTCCATTGAGACTCGTTGCTGGCACAGAGTGGTGCTCTGCTTTGGTTTTTGATAAGCACTGCTTCGACTGATCTTTGTGTGACAGATGTTTAGAATGTCTCCATCTGACTGAATGCACAACTGCTGCAGGAATGGCTCCGATGGCTCCATGGCAGAATGTGGTTTTTTGACAGTTGATATCACTGTTGCTGTAATTACACCAGCAAATCTGCTCATCTTCATTTATTATTAGGCTGATTGTTCTCATTTATTTCTGGTACCTGTTTATTTGGACACTAACAGGTCAGTTAAGGGCTGTCTAAGCAAAAGAACACAGTGTAAAGAAGTTCGTTAATCTCATTCCAGATGCTTAGGAGGTCTGAGGTTTAATGCTCTTTGTTCAGCATAGCTCTAGGGAGTCTTGGAATTATATCAACCTCAGTTCTACTTTTAGTAAATACGTAGCATGTCTTCAAGCCCGTATGTGTATCAGAGATGGAGTCACAGCTTTCAAAATAGGTCCCAGGAAAGAAAAAGAATCTGAATAAAAACCAAAGTCCCATGGCACTAAAACTGCACAAAGTGCTGTATGATTGTTCACTAGCCAGTGAGTGAGGATAAGTTCAGGCAATGGTGCTTAGCGTTGAAAAGGGTATCTCAGGGTTAGAATTCACAAATCAAAAAGAAACTGCTACTTCTGAGCCCAAGCCAGGGAGTGACAGCCCAGGTTAAATAGGAAGAAGTAAGGAAAGAGGACAGGGTCATTCCTGCTTTCATTTTCTTTCCTGAGGTCTCATTGCCATGCACTCCTAACAGTCAGGGAGCATGACAGCCTGTCAACAATAAGCATTGCAGAAGAGAACAGAACACGGCCACATGCAGCTCTTTGCAACAGGCTTTTGGACTATGTAGTCTGCCCCCAGCATTTTCTGTCAGTAAAGTGTTGATGGCATCTTCAGTATTTCTGCATTAACTGGTTTTTTGGGGTTTTTTTTAAGTGCTGAATTGGTCTCAGAGCTCTATTTGATCTTTATTTGTCTGTCCTTGTCTCATTAGGTCACCCAGATTCTTAGCAACACTGATTCAGATACCAAGGCCTCCCTTACTGTGTCCTGCTTGGGAGAAGGAGACTGGAGCAACCTTGGGCATCCTCGATTTCAAGAAATTATTAATCTGAAACTGAATCCTGATCCAGTTCTGCCAGAAATGGATGGGGTGTCTGAGTTTGCAGAATACGTCTCTGAGACAGTTGACGTGCCATCTCCTTTTGATCTTCTGGAGCCACCCACCTCAGGGGGCTTTCTGAAGCTTTCTAAACCCTGCTGCTACATATTCCCTGGGGGAAGAGGTGATTCGGCTCTCTTTGCTGTCAATGGGTTTAACATCCTTGTGGATGGTGGCTCTGACAGGAAATCTTGCTTCTGGAAGCTGGTGAGGCACCTGGATAGAATTGACTCGATCCTGCTCACCCACATTGGTGCAGACAACCTACCCGGCATCAATGGGCTGCTGCAGAGGAAAGTTGCTGAGCAAGAGGAGGAGCAATCCCAGGGGTCAACCAACTATAGTGACTGGATGAAGAACCTAATTTCTCCTGAGCTAGGAGTGGTTTTTTTTAATGTTCCTGAAAAGCTAAAGATGCCTGAATCGTCCATGAAAGTAAAGAGGAGCATCGAAGAAGCTTGTCTGACACTGCAGTATCTCAACAGACTAGGCATTAAAGCAGAGCCTCTCTACAGGGTGGTGAGCAGTACCATTGAACCTATCACCCTTTTCCATAAAATGGGAGTGGGTAAGCTGGACATGTATATACTGAATCCTGTCAAGGACAGTAAAGAGATGCAGTTTCTAATGCAGAAATGGGCTGGTAATAGTAAAGCAAAGACTGGCATAATTCTCGCAAATGGGAAAGAAGGTGAAATTTCTGTTCCCTATCTCACATCCATCACAGCCCTAGTGGTGTGGCTTCCAGCTAGCCCAGCAGAGAAAATTGTAAGGGTTTTGTTTCCTGGAAACGCTCCTCAAAATAAGATACTGGAAGGTCTTGAAAAACTCAAGCACCTGGATTTTCTGAGGTACCCGGTGGCTACTCAGAAAGATATCACTTCTGGAATACCTCCACCGGTGCTGAAGCAGACCAAAATTAAACAAAGAACTGACAGTAAAGAGAGTCTTAAATCTTCCCCCAAGCCATCTGCGACAAAGCAAGCTAAGAAAGAAGAGGCGGTGGAGGAGGGGATTAAGGAGGTAAAACCAGAAGTCATAAAGGATGCTAAAACTGAGAAAAAGGCTAAAGAGCACTCAGAGAAAATTCCTGAGAAACCTGTTAAACACGAAAAGATAAAGACAGAAACAAGTGATGCTCTTAAAGCTGAGAAAAGAAAATTGGCAAAAGACAAGGTTGGAAAAAAACATCTCAAAGAAAAAGTATCCAAACTGGAGGAGAAGAAAGACAAAGAAAAGAAAGAGATTAAGAAGGAGAAAAAGGACTTAAAAAAAGACGATGGAAAGAAAGAGGAAAAAAAGGATTCCAAGAAAGAGGATAAAAAGAAAGAAACCAAACCAGAGCCCAAAAAAATTTCTAAACCAGACTTAAAACCATTTACCCCAGAAGTAAGAAAAACATTATACAAGGCAAAAGTTCCAGGCAGACTCAAAACTGAGAAAATCAAAGTCAAACCTGAGAAAGAAGTACCTGCTGACCTAAAGATGTCGCCAATGGAGAAAGCTCCTGTACAGGCAGAGCCAGGAGAGACTTCCATAGCTGAACAGAGGTTAGTCCTGTCTTCACCTGAAGATCTTACAAAGGACTTTGAGGAGCTGAAGCACGAGGAGAAAGGGGCCTTGCAGGTGACTCCAGAAATGGCTGATATTGAGGTTACCGATAAGATTATGAGAGGACCTGAAGCAGAGATAAAAGACTCTGCTGACGTGATTGCTCCGAGGTCCCTTGAAGCGGATCTCATTTTGACAGCAAGCATTCCGGATCAGAGAATAACCTCTACAGACAGGGAAAAAGAATCACCAGCAGAGGAAAAGGCAGTCCACCAGCGAGATCTCGGAGCAGGTCATGCAGAAAAAATAGACGATGAAAGAACAACAACAGATGAAAATCGCGACATGAGATACTCTGAGGGAGAAGCTGAGCAGGACAAGGAAGGTCAGCTGTTTCCAGACAAAGAACAGGTACCATCACAGGCAGACCTCTTAGCAAAGGGTGTTCTCTCATCAGAGTTCAGGGAGGAAGAAAAGGAGGAAGAGGAGAAAATCTCTTTGGACAGAAAACAGAGGGAAGCAGAAACAAAGACTCATGAAAAGTATATTGAGGGGACAGGAGCACAGGAAGAGGGTGAGAAAGAAAAGAGAGAAGATGTGATAGAAAAGGCAGAACTGGAAGAAAAGGAAGAACAGCACATGAAGGCAGAGGAGAAGGTGGAAAAAACTGGAGATTTCTATGAGTTGAATCAGGCTGAGAAGGAGGGCAAAGTATTTACCACTATAGAAAAGGAAAAAGAATTTAGTGACATGACTGAGAAAAACAAGTTACTTGGAAAGGATGTCACAAAGGAAGAGTCATATCTGAGCAGTCTGCCAGTCCCACCAGGAGCAACAGCAGAACATGTTTCATACATCCAAGATGAAACTATCCCAGGCTACTCAGAAACAGAGCAGACCATTTCGGATGAAGAAATACACGATGAACAGGAGGAGAGGATCCCACACTTGAAGTATGATGTCAATGCCTATGACATTTCTGTCCCTGACCGCCCAGGCTCTTTTGAAGCAATACATGGAATACAGGCCATGCCTACTGCTGACCTTTCAGCCAAGGGCTATGCTGGCCAGGAGTCTGAAATCCTGGCATATCCTACAAACATCGTGGCAGCACCTCTAGCTGAGGAGGAACATATATCCTCCGCTACCTCCATTACAGAATGTGATAAGCTCTCATCGTTTGCAACTTCAGTAGCAGAAGATCAATCTGTTGCATCTATAACAGCACCACAAACAGAAGAGACTGGGAAAAGCTCTTTACTTCTAGACACAGTAAACAGCATTCCCTCCTCTCGGACTGAAGCAACACAAGGTCTTGACTATGTTCCCTCTGCTGGCACAATCTCTCCCACATCATCCTTGGAGGAAGACAAATGTTTTAAATCTCCTCCCCCTGAAGATTTCCATGCGTTAGCAGAAGGAGAGAGAAAAACGGAAGCTCATAAAAAGGATCGCCATGAAGAGGCAGAAGATGAAGAGGAAGATGAAGATGGTACTCCAAATATTGAAATGCCTGAGAAACTCAGAGGGCATTACAGTGCCCCCATGCTTGCTCATCAAGGATGTCCCGATAATGTGTTAATGAGCGTTCCCCCTGAAGTGCTGCAATCTTCTAGTCTGCCGTTATCGACTGAAGAAACGCCTTTTTCCCAGGTTGACTCTGCAGAGGCTGAAGAACGATGCATGAGTCCCGATGACAGTACAGTCAAAATGGCCTCTCCCACCCCATCTGGCCCCACCAGTGCAGGACACACACCTTTCCACCAGTCTCCAGTGGAGGAAAAACTAGAAACAGTAGATTCCGATCTGTTTGAAAAACAAACAGATGCTGCTTCTAAGAAATCAGAAGCCCAAACATCTGCTGTGGTGAAGGAAGCCAAGGGTGAACCTCTCAGAGAAGATGAGCTATCTTCAGCTAAATACAGACATGAAAAAGAAGTGCCTGGACCTGTACAGCACAAGCTGGACTTGGGCAGTGATGTTGCAGTGTCTCCTGGGGAGGAGGTGCAGGAAGAACCGGTGGGGAAGGAGGAGCTGCCCTGGCTTTCCTACCACAAGCAGGACACAGTGGTGATAGGGGAGGATGAGGAGCATCTTGTGCTGCCCCGTCCCGGCACAGATGTGTATCTAGAGCCAGGAAAAGAGCAAGGAACTAAAACGATGACAGAAAGTTTAATGGGATTTTCAAAAGACTTGTCCTTCGAGCCATTCTCTACCACAGAAACATCTCTAGGAGATGTGGATATTCCACAGCTCACAAGCCAAAGCAAATCTGAAAGCGACAAGTCTTCACAGGTTTCACCAGATGATGCCAAATCACTTTCCTTTACAGAAGGAAGTGTCAGTAAAGAAAAATCCTCAGATATTTCTGTTAAGGGAGTGACTACTGAAGAAGGAAAACTGCTGTATTTCACAGGAGACACCTCAGAAGAAGAAAAATCTTCTCATGTTTCCATTAAAGACATTTCTCCAGAAGAGACCAAATCCATTTCTCTCACTGACAGTCCCAGCAAGGAAATGTCTTCAGACTTTTTCATTAAAGGAATTTCTCCAGAAGACGTCAAGTCTCTTAGTTTCACGGAAGAGATACCCGCAAAAGAAACTACGTCTGACTTTACTGACAAATTGCCTCCAGAAGCTGTGAAATCCGTGGACTTCACAGAGCAGAGTCCAGCCACATGTGAAAAATCACTGAAGATTTCTGCCAAAGAACTCACAAAAGAAGTGTCAAAATCTTTTCCTTGCCCAGAAAGTAGCTCAGTTAAAGACACGTCACCCAGAGATACTTCAACTGAAGAAATGTCTCCAGATGACAGCAGTTTATTTTCTGCAGCAGAAAAGGGCCCGTTCAGGGGAAGAACTGCAGGCTTGGACTCTGGGGAAATATCTCCAGATGCGAAGGGCTTACACTTTGCAGAATCTAGCCCAACTGAGGATAAAACGTCTTCACACATTTCTGCTGAAGGCGTAAAATCTTGCAAGTTCAAGGAAGCTCAAGAAGAAAAATCTCCAGAAATGGAAGACTTTTACATGAAAGATCTAAGTTATGAGAAGAAAGTGTGGTTTCCAGAAGAGGTGGAGGAGATCCCTGTTCAGGGAAGGCGGCAGAGATATGATAAAGAGAGAGAGAGCACATTCTTGGATGAGGTGCCAGAATATGAAACAAAATCCCTTCCTAAAATGGGAGAGGAGGAGATCCTGTCTCATGCAGTGCCTGGCAGTCACGCCTGGGGAAAAGCAGAAAGTGAAACGTGGGGCTCTGCGTATGGGTATCTTCAGGAAAGAAGAGAGACTGGAAGAGGAGGGCAGTTACCTGGTGAGGAGGATGGGGATCTCCGTTATGCTGAAGACAAATCTCTGCCACTGCCAGCTGAAGCAGAATGTTTAAAGATGCAATCGTATGGTTACAAAGAAGACACACAGAAGAGTGCCAAACCTACATCAGAAACAAAGAAAGTGGAAGTAGTTTCTGCTGACCTCAATCTTCCAGAAAGAACACAAACAGAAAGTTCCCTGTCCTATCAGTATGTCTCTGGTGAGGAAAATCAGACTAAAACATTAACTGGAAGCGAAGATAGGCAAGAGTCGTCACTGACATCTAAACAAGATTACTCCTATTTAGATGATGAGGAGAAAGCTGTCCTAGATATCTATGCAAAGTCACTAGACCGAGCACTGATGGCATCTCCCCTGCCTGTAACAGCTAGCACCCTGGAAAAGAAGACTGACACAACTCCGGAAACAGAAAGGCCTTACAAGTTAGATCAGGGCAAGCCACCTTCATGGGAGGAAGTCCCATCAAAGGACACAGAGAAGAAATCAGACATCAGCGGTTTGTATCAGGAAATAGGCTGTAAATACAAGTCAGACAGAATGCACGAGGATGACTGCAAATCCACTGAGGGTCTTTACGACCTTACGGGAAGAAAAGAGCAGATGGAAGCAGCTTCTGCTCTGTTGCAGTCTACAAGACCAGCAGAATATGAATATATAGCAGCGACCCCAGAAGGAAGTGCTCTAGTGTCAGAGCAGCATGAACACTCCCCTCTAGGACAAGGCCCTTGTCAAAAAAGCAGTGGTGCCATGGGCCACGCTGAGGGTTCTGCCAGCCGAGTGGCGTATCCACCAGAGACCTATTCCAGGAGCTCCCCTGAGCCTTATTCCTATGAGGAAGAGGTCTGCAGACCCAGAGGTGATGACAGTTCTACAAGACAAGAGCAAGAAGAAAGAGAGCCAACTCCCTACCCCGATGAAAGAAGTTTCAAGTATGCTGACATCTATGAGAAGATAATTGTGTCTGGGGTCGGACCCTCCCCTTTCACACCCAAGGGTGCAGACAGCTCAGGTCACGCTGACAAGGTGCCGGCAACAGCACTGATCCCTCAAAAAGGTCACAGTTTTCACGTCTCTGCAAAGGAAGAAAAGTCCTGTCTTTATACCTCTGCTGAGAAGGAGCTGTCATCTCCAGCATCCCCTCGAGATAAAGCGGATTCTGCCTTTGACTATACAGACATCCATGAAAGGTACTCGCCCATGTCCGAAACAGACAGGCCTAGGATAGCTGAAGGACGGGAGAAACCTGAGGTGTCTTCTGCTTTGCCAGGACTGGACTCTCAACTGCACCCGTCATCTGCAAGCACAGCCTTTGCTTCTCCCACGGATACGACTGACACGTTTTATCAGGAAAAGAAGAGATGTCCCGATGAGAACATCATTTTATCTAGCCAGGAGCAGATGTCTCTGGCCCTGAAGTCTGCAAGGCCAAGTCACAAAGACACATACTATGAGAAAGCAGGTGGAGGGGAAGAAAGCGTGAGTGACTCGGAGTTAGAAAAAGGAGCTAAGGAGCAATCTGAAAAGGAGTCTAAACTGCGCAGCCCTGCGGAAGCTGCGGGCGCAGTCTACGCAGACATCTCGGCTGCGGACGAGTTTCGCGTCGCAGAACCCCTTCTGCCAAGCACACGTCAGGAGTCCACTTCACCCAGTTCTACTGCCTCTTCTCCCTCCGATCCAGGGTGGAAAGAGGAATATGGAAGCAGGAAAACTGCTGTTGCGGGGACGTACATTGCTGGTTACAGTGACCTGCCAGATGCAGGCAGAAATGAGCAGGCTTCAGAAACGTGCCATTTAAGACAAGATCCTTCGCAGAAGAGAGAGGTTGCTGAAAAATCCACAAAGGACTCATATTTGTGTGAAATGGTTTATCCAAGCGCGGCGGTGGTCTCGGAGCGCCAAGAGCAAAGCGCGTACGAGAAATCTGCTCCCGGAAGGCAGGGAGAGGCTCAGAAAGAGGGCGCAGGCATCGAGGGCAGAGCGATGGACAGCGCGTCTGGGTTTGAACGCTCCCTGCTAGGAAGGAGCGAAGCACCCAGTACGTTCAGACACGAGCAAACCTCAGCCAGCCGCTTAGGGGATATCGCTCTTCCTTTAAAGGCTCCCTGTGCTTTGCTCTCAGACCAGGGGAAGAAAGATGAGTACTTGGAGGTTTCTGAGAAAATCAGCAGCCTCGACTCATCGTTTACTAAATTCTCACCGCTGAGTCCGTATGAAGAAGGTAAGTTGTTCTCCAAAGCTGTGGAAAGAGAGTCTGTGCCCCAACAGCAGCTGAAAGATGACTCCAGCCTGTCAGAGGAACCGTCATCTGAAGCCACCACTCCTGTGATACCGACTACAGCGGAAAGCTTCTACTCGCAGATGTTTTCCACATATGCAGGTGCAGGAGCAGAAGCAGGTACCAGGAGCCTTTGGGACGCATCTCCACAAGTTCCAGATAATGCTGTGAAAACACATACAGCTGAAACCAAAGACTTCATGTTTGCTGAAGAACGGGGTTCTCCATTCACAAGGGACATGGGTGAGAGCATTTCACCGTGCAGAAAGGAGTGCCAGAGCTCACAGCCCACACCGTTCTCTGCAGAAAAGCAGCGGCAACCCTGTGTAAGCAGTCCAGAGCAGAAGGCACCATTTGTAGAACAGCTGATGACACTGACATCTCTCCCTGATGTGTTGACATCATTTCCTCATCATCATCATGAAGATGAAACCACAGCCAATGGTCCAACAGAGGTGAGCACCAGTCTGCAAGCTTTCCAAAGTACATACCATGCAGCAGAGGCAAAAGATGAAAAAACATGTCCTGATTCTGACAGCGGTTTCTCTCCCTGCGCAGGCAAAGAGGGCACAGAGAGGCAGAGCCGTCCTTCCTCTCTGATGTCACCTGAACACAGTTTCCAGCCCTTTTTCTCAGATGTGCGGAGGGGTGGAAAAACAGAGGACCATGGAGATGCTTCCCATGAGATGGAGCCACATTTAGGAGGCAGTTTTGATTGTGGACAGAAATTTTCCTCAAGTGATTACAAGCACAGGAAGGGAGAGCTCTCTCCCTCATTCATCAACCCAAGCCCTCATGAGCTCTCTGAAGATAGTGACCTCTCACAGGAGGACGGTCATCCTTCAGTGCAAGGAAGACCACCCAACACTGGTAGTAGCCCTATGCAAAGTGCCACAGTGGAGGAAACACCTCCAACATCAGTGAGTGATTCTGGAACATCCCAGTCAGACTCAGATGTCCCACCTGAGACAGAAGAATGTCCGTCCATCACAGCAGATGCCAACATGGACTCAGATGAAGATGCTGATTTCCTCCCAGTGGACAAAGCTGTTGGGAATGCTCATCATGCCAGTTCTAGATCCAGCCATGATCCTCAGCCTGTTCCAATGGTAGATCCCCATCCCCATCCTCCTCACCCTGATGTCTGCATGGTAGACCCTGATATGTTGGTAAATGAGCAAAGCATGAGCAGAACTGATAAAATTTCCAGGAAAGACATCAAAGAAAAGAACAAAGGTGTGAGGAAGCCTTTGAGCAAACCCAAATCTTCCTCACCTGCCCGGAAATTAGATGTAAAAGGGAAAAGATCACCCACTCCTGTGAAACAGCCATTGGACAAATCTCCAAAATCTGTCACTGCCAAAAAAGAAAGAGATGGAGGAGATAAACCGAAACCACGTAGTGCACTGGTGCAGGCTCCTCACACAGAGGATGAATTATCCCGGAGTAGTCACAGCAACCCTGGCAAGAGCCTCGTTAATGGCATCAAAACAAACCCTGGTAAGAAATTCTTGCTTAAGGAGGCATTTTCTCTTTAGGTCCAACACAAAGGAAAAGTGCTGGGTTAAATGGAGCAGAACAGAGAATAGGACTTCTCCGTCAGGCATAAAAAGTTATAAGAAGTGATAAGGCAGAGAGGTGGTCACACAAGTCACTTTAAAAGATCAAAGTCAAGAAAAACTCTCAAGCTCTGTAGAGCTGAATGAGCTGCCTCTGAAGAGAGACAAACCTGTGAGACCTAATTCAGAACTTTACAGCCCAAGATTCAGTTCCAGCCAGGGGCTGTGTCTGTGGAGGGGCAGTAGGTATTTAGGGGTGGGTGCTGTCAAAGAAATGGTAGCAACTGAAAGACAAAATACGTGTGTGTTTTAATGAGAGGTGGCAACCTATCGGCCTGTGAGGCTGGCAGGTGCATTGTGCTGGGCTGAGATAAAGCTGTCACCTGGCGTGACAGGACACCATGGCCAGACGTGTCCTCTCCTCTGGCATGTTAAGCAGAGGTGGGATGGGGCCTGCTCCCACTTCCGAGTGCCCCACGGAGGGCACTGCCAGGCAGTTTGATGGTTGGAGGATGAGGTCTCTTCGTAAGGCTGTGAAAGAGGGTCTTGGCCTCCAGTGTCTGTGCAGCCCAAGGCTAAGTGTTCACACAGAGATCAGTGCCCGGCTGGTACCCTACCAGAGGACACCAGTATTAGGGGATAGAGTGTTGCATCATCACCGTGTCCGCTGAGACCCTGCAGTGCCAGTTTCAGACACAGCGCGAACGCTGATCTCCCGTGGGAGAGCCAGGGTAGTGCCAGGGAGAGCGGAGGAAACTGAACCCCGGGCAGCGCGCTCTGCTCTCAGCAGGTGCCCGTTGCAGACGCTGTGGCAGGGGGTGGGAAGCTCCTCTGAGAGAGAGCAGCTGAAGGGGAGAGCTGAAAAGAGCCCCTGTGTGCGAGGGCTGCAAATACAGCTCCGGGGAGGCAAACTGGTGGCACTGGCAGATGGTGGCACTGACGGCAAGGGTGAGGGACAGGCCAAGAGGCTGATGAAGGCGCTGCTCAGTGCAGCAGGGAGCGAGAGGAAGGCAGCAGATGGAGCGGTGAGGGGGTCACGGTGCCAGGCCGGGGCAGGGAAGCGTGGGCTGAAGAGGGGCTGACCAGCTGACAAGCAAATAGGGCACAGTCAAGGGAGAGCCTGCAGCAGGGTGCCAGCCGAGTGTCTGTGCAGAGCCCTCGCATCTCGGAGGCTCCGACCGAAAAGGGCTGGCAAGATGCGGCTCCTGGAGATGCAAGTCTGAAGGCAGCGTTGAGACAAAGGTGGAACGTGCAGAGGGTGTGCACGGAGCAGCGCTGGGAGTTGCCCGAATTAAACTTGTCAGCACAGCGAGTTGCCCGTGGCGGCAGTCAGTGGCGTTTTGCTCGCAGAAGAGACTACCCAGAGACAGCAGATGGAAGGCAAAAGAGGACAGAGGCCTCTGTAGTTTCACAGAGAGCAGGGAGAAGGGACAGTCCTTCTGTGGGTTGCGTGTGTATATATGTGCATATATATTGCTGAGTATAACAACTCTTGTTTGTCGATCTCTCATAAGCATAAGCAGCAGCAAATGAAGAAGAGAGGTACGAAAGGTTGATAGAAAAGAGAAATATAGTCCTTGGAATGGCAGCAATTCACAGGGATGGCAGAAAGCCAGGATGGAGCTTCCAGAAATACTGCTGTAACACTCTAGGATAGCATATAAAGGTCACCAGAACAAGTTTCTTTATCAAATGTGGATTATTAAACAATAAAAATTATGACTATATATATCTATTGGGATGACAACTCTATAAAAGCCAAGAATGGAGATTTTTGATTCCCTTCCCCCGGAAAAGCTTCTGAGCCTAAAGCCTTCCAGTCCCTCCCCAAAGAACACGAGAACCCTCCTTCTCTCCCAGAACCTGTGACAGCACTGACTCCAAAATGCACCCAGGTCACCTCTGAGCTGCAGAAGCCTGGATGTATCTTAACTTTAGTGCTGCAGCTGCCGAGAAAAACCTTTCTGGAATACAAATCCTTTAGTGTTAATTTGAGTGTTTGTCCTTTGCAGGAGAGTTTGATAGCCTCTGTTTTCTTTTTTTCTAAAGCTTCCAATAGTCCTAAGAGCAGTATGCCTGTGCCCATGGGTCCACCTGTCTATGTGGACTTGGCATACATCCCCAACCACTGCAGTGGAAAGAACACAGACCCGGAGTTCTTCAAGCGGGTTCGAGCATCGTATTATGTTGTGAGTGGGAATGATGCAGCCAATGGAGAACCAAGCCGTGCAGTGCTGGATGCGCTCCTGGAAGGGAAGTCTCAGTGGGGGGAGAACCTGCAGGTAGGTCATGGAAATGCCAAGGAGGGCTTGTGATGCTCCTTGTGTCACAAGTCCTGGGGAGAAGGTGTGTGTCGCAAACATACCCAGAGGGAGTACACTGAGAGGAATCAAACCTTACTGGGCATGCCCTGCTCTGCATTCTTAGAAGAGTAACTGTGCTCACGAGGAGGAGGAGGAGGAGGACATCCACAAAATACTGTGAGTGGAAGTAGATATGTCCTTCTTTCTACGTCCTTCTGAAGAGAGGAAGCGTTTAGCGATCATGCACTCCTGTCCTCGAGTAAAACCAAGCACCATAACAGTCTGAATTTTCATCACAGTGTCCCACACATAGTGGCATTTGTTGCTGAAGATCTTTCTGATCACAACTTTAGCTAATTATAATTTTTTAACCAGAGTGTCCTTACACAGCGTTCTTGCTTAGTGAGGTTTGCAGGACATCCTGGGTGGGCACTCTTGTACTCACAGGTAGAAAAAAGTGTCTATGCTCTTTCAGGGGAAGCAGCCTCAGATTTCAAGGTCCCCGAGTTGCACGTTGGGCCAATAGGCACATAAAGTCTAATATGAGGTTATTAACAGTGATGATCTCAGCATTGTTCCTGTTCACACTGAGGGGTCTTTCTAAGGCTGTTTCTGGAGCTCCACGGAGAGATGCTCTCCCCTGCACTGTGGCTGCTTTCACCCTTATGGTGCTGCCAGCTTGCAGCCAGCTCAGCATGCCACTGTGCTCTTCTGCATCAGATAAAGCATCAGCACTGCCTTACAGGACCTGACATCTGAAAGACATTAAGTAGAACAAGCAGTACCAAGGGTACTGTGTTCCACAATTAATGGGAAATTTTAGCCTCAGCTCCTGTGGGCATTGTTTGTCACTGCAGTTGTTCGCAGACAATCAACCCCGCTGCTTTTTTTTTTCCCAGGTGACTTTGATCCCAACGCATGATACTGAGGTGACACGAGAATGGTACCAACAGACCCATGAGAAACAGCAGGAGCTAAACATCATGGTACTGGCAAGCAGCAGCACTGTTGTGATGCAGGATGAATCTTTTCCAGCCTGTAAGATCGAATTCTAAGTCTCCCCCACTTTGCGTTCATCCATTGACTCTCCAATCACCAATGCAACATCAGAGACACCATCTAATCACGGTCCAGTTCTTCTCTGGTTTAGTCCTCTACATGGTTCCCATTTGTCAGGCAATCGGGTATCCATCTAGCTCAGCACTGGATGCCATGAGAAAGAAGTGCAGGGCTCTGTAATATTCTGGACTGAGCTAAGAGTTTGTGCAAGAGCAGTTGCAGGCCAGGGGCACTTTTACTTTCCCTGCTTTATTCTGCTGCCTGTACAGTTTCTGTATACTATCTTGGCTGCCTTGCTGCTGTGAGAGCTTGTTCTACTCTCTTCCTGGCTGCCTTGCCATTTAACGTGCAGCACCATGAACCTCGTCTTTCTGGTGAGGGCTGGAGTGCTGCTGCTGCATGCAGACAGTGCATGGGGGGCGGGGGGAGCAGAGAAGAAAACTCATTTGCAAAGAAAATGCACCTAGGAGATGAGGGAAGGTGAAACCCTCCAACTGTAGCCTAACAGTGAAGGTCATTCTTCCATCTTCCATCCCGAACGTGCGGGTGGTGTTCTGAGCAAAGGGACCCGTACTCCCAACGAGGCAGGACCACCGTTTGCCAGCTCTGCGGGTTTCTGGCCCGAGTATTTGGTGGTGGCATCCTGCAACACCTGCTCGCTATGCTCAAGCTGCTGGGACAAAGGACACAGTTGTTTGGGGGTGGCAGTGGGAGGGCAGGGTTCAGCCTGTTGTTCTTTGCTACAAAGAGCACATTCCTAACCTGCTAACTCGAGCTTTGCACACGCAGAGTAGCCAACTTACTCCTGCGCATCAGCAGTGCGACAGGAGGAGGCACGGAGGGGCTGTTGCCTGGACAGTCACACAAAAAGAGCATCCAAACGCACAACTGCAGCCCCCTCTAAAGCGGAGGGGCTGAAACAACCCTGGCCCCTGTTGGCCTAAGATGTACTAGAAACATCCCTATCCTTCTAAACCAAAGGCTTTCCTGAGGAGTGTGGTGAGGCCGCCGAGGAACCCACGCGCCATCCCGAGAGAGGCCAGGGTAGCTGATGTGTGCCAGCTCCGCAAGCAGCAGCAGTTTCCTCGCTGCCTGAAGGCCAGCGGCCCAAGCCTCTTAGCTGTGTTCCAGCTTTCTGTTGTCCCCCTAAGTGTCCAGGGCGTGGGGAATAGAACCTGCGGTGTGAGGAAGGATAAACTCCTTCCACAAACACTCGGAGAAAGTTGTTTAGTAAGCGTAGTTGCTCTCAGTTCCTCCACACCCGTGGCAGGAACACGCAGGCTCCCGTTACCAGCATAGATGAGGTGCTGTCAAAACCGTGCTGCGCACACCCTGCAGCTCGCAGCCTGCTGTGGGCAGAGGTCCTTGCTCTCCGGCCATCCTGGCAGAAGTGGAGTTGTGTGCCCTGAGCGCATCGCTGCTCCCCAGCAGTCACCACGAGCCTCCCTGGCGGGCGCTGCAGCCGTGGGGCTCCTGGCCCCGCAGCGAGGGTGGCACTGGAGGGTGGGTGCTGGGGTGCGCTGAGCCCGCAGCGCCCGGGAGCCTCTGCCGCGGCCGAGAGCATCGCAAGAGGGTCATCGCAAAGAGGGCTTTTCTCTCCTGTAAGACACAAAGGGTGGCAGTAGCGTGTGCTCTGGGGAAGGAGAGAGATGGAAAGCGATGCTGCAAGGCATGACGCACAGCTCAAAGGTATTTCCATCTGCTGTGTCACCCACTGTGCTTGGCCCTGAGCTGAGGTCTGACTCCATAATAAGCATCCTAGGACCCTGTGTTGTGCTTGCCTGGGACACTTCAGTCTCAGTGTTAGTTTTTTTGGCAGCTGACATAAAGAAAACGCTGCTTAGAAACCTTCTCCTAGGACTAAAATGGAGTTTCTAGGGAAATGGTTTATTTTGAATTTAATTTATATATTTATTTTTTGATGTTAAGCTGCATTTTGTGTGGATTTAATATTTTAATTTATACCTGTTAACATGACACCACGTGCTCTTAGTGTCAGTTCAGAGGTTTCTCGGTACAAACACTTAGATACTGCAATTGAAATAAGAACAGCAACGACATAAAAAGAGAACTTGCTGGTAGCAAAAGGGGTCTCTGCTTGCAGCCTGTAGGGCTGTGTCTAAACCCAGCAGCTGCAGGACAAAGCCGGAGGCTGGCAGCCCCCCTCCAGGAGCAGCCCCCGGGGCTTTACTCGGGGATTTAGCAAATCCCTGCCCTGCGCTGCATCCATTTTAACCGTGGAATCACGGTGTGTCTGCCAGGAATAAACGTCGTTCTCTGTATCCCAGAGCGGTCAGCGCCCGTCGGTGCTGGGCATGGCAGCAATTGCCAGCAATGGGGCACCTGCTCTTCTCCCCGGCCGCTGCTGGGGGGCTGGTTTCAGTGCTGGGGCAGCTCCTGGCTGCCCCGCCAGGGACTCGCTGCCAGGCAGAGCAGGCGTGGGGTGCCAGGCACGAGAGGAGCCAAGGTGACCCTCCCGGCCCCGCTCCCTGGCCCTCCCCACGCGTAGCTAGGTGTAAAAGCTAATGCACTAACTTTAGATAGAGCCACACATGAATGTTTTCTCAGTTTTAAACTTGAAGCAATTCTGACTAAGCAGCAGTAATAGCGAGGCTTTGGAAGGTGCCTGCATCCTCCGGGCGGGAGCGCAGTCACTGGCAAGTGTTCCAGGAAAACCACCTGCCCTCTGCGCCCCGAGCTCCTGCGCTCCGCAGCTGCGCTGCTTGGACAGCTTTATCCTACACCAGTTTGCTTCCCTGTCCTCAAGGCTCCACACTTCTTTTTTTTTTTTTAGTCTTTTGTGGCAGTCTGTTCTGCCTTCAGCTTCTCTCCCTCCCTCTCTTGTCTTCGTCCCCCCCACCCCCGTCTTAAAAAAAGCTACGGGAATAAGACTTGTAAAAATGCCAGTTTTTAAAGAGTCTGACCCTGCTCAGCCTGCAGGAGCCAGCAGAACCCATCCAGAGCCAGAGGTAATACAACACTATAGAGAGAAACAGTTAAACTCTGCTTTTGCTTGTTTCTGCATGTGGGCAACAACGCGTAATCTTCCTGTATGTAATAGGTACAAAATACTATTTTAAACCTATAATTAAAAAAAAAAAAGTGAACGTCTTAACTGTATTGAAATGGCAACTTGTGCTCCTAGCTTCTTCTATGCTAAATGTTTTAAGAACAGAGCCCTGATTCTTTTCTTCAGCATCATGTTTCTATTTGAATTTAGTTCCTTGAGTTCTGTCCTCCTGCCCATTTCCATGTGAAACACTCTGTAACTAACTGCTGTCAAGAGAGGAGCCCAACACATTAATAATAAAGCCACATTAATTGCGAACAAGACCACTTCCAGCGGTTTCAAACTGTTCTTTGGATGAATCCCTGCTGCAGACCGGAAACTGCTGCCATTCCTCCCCTCCAGCTGCCTCCCAGCCCCACCAGTTCAGGAAAGCCCAGCTTTGCCCCTGACACCAGCAGCTGCTAAAGCCACTGTGGCCCCAGGGAAGGGACACGCACCCCAGGGGCATGGAGCCTGCCTGGGACACCCAGCCTACCTCCTTGGCCCCAGTGGGGATGTTTACGGTTCTGGCCACCTCCCCTCCTGAGGACACTGGCACAGGTTGCCCAGGGAAGCTGCGGATGCTCCATCCCTGGAGGTGTTCAAGGTCAGACTGGATGGGGCTCTGAGCAACCTGCTCTAGTGGGAGGTGTCCCTGCCCCTGGCAGGGCAGTGGAATGAGATGATCTTTAAGGTCCCTTCCAAACCAGTCTGTGATTCTGCGACACCTCAGGCCCTTGCAGAGCTGTTTGGCCAAGGGCCCAGGCTGGGACGCAGCCCCCATTGCTCCAGCATGGAGCCCCTGCCAATGTGGCAGCTCCTCAGTCATGGTCTCCGCTCTTCCTGCCCCTGCCCTTGGGAATGGCAGGTCTGACCAGCACTGCTGGCATTCCTTGAACTGGGAACGTCTGGTGCTGTGGGACCACGGCAATGCTCAGCCAGACGCCTGCTACCAGCCAGACAGTGCCCCTGCATGAGGGACTCAGCTCAGCGGCTGTGGCCAGCCGGGCACTGACGGGGCACCGCACGCTGCCTACCCCTATTGCAACAGTGGGACCTCTGCAGCCCTTCAAACTGCCCTCTGAAGGGAAAGTCACCTTATTTCAGCTCTTTTAGCTACTCAGCAGAAAACTGGGGCAGCAGCTGTTCCTCTGCCTGTGCTGGAGTCCGGAGAGGCGGATGGATGCCCAGTCAGCTCTGCTCTGCCTGGGTATCCTCGGGAGGAAACGCTGGCACAGGTGACTGCACGGGAGAAGGAAAGCAGGTACTGGGGTACAACCCTCACTGGAATTTGAAGACATAGTCTCAGTTTAGGGATGTGGAGGTTCGTATTTTTCATCACAAGAAGAAAGCCCCCAAACTATTCTGGTGTCTCTCCCGTGCTCGATCTCTCACCGAGCTGCAGAGCCGCAGCAGAGCCCCCGCTTCCAGCTGCCCCCCAAGCACCAGCCCCTTTCTGTTTCCAGGTGAAGAAACGGGCTGAAGATTAGGGAACACTGCAACGAACAGTGGGGTTTGTGCGTGGTGGTGATCTACCCAGGACCTCAGCTACTGCAGCACACAGCCAGCCCTTCTCGCAGAGCGTGGCCGTCAGAGCTCTGCAAGAAAGGCCACTCTGTACTCGGCTGATGCTCCTGCAGAGCAGCTCCTGCGCAGTGTCCCTGCCAAGCACCAGGTCTCTCCAGCCAGCAGCTGTTTCCTCAGGGGTAAAGGGTTCCCAGACACATCGCCCACTCTGGGCTCCCCTGGCACTAAGTCCAGTCCAGCTCCTGCGCTGCTCGGCCGTGCAGCAGGAGGGCAGCCAGCACTGGCAGAAGCCCCTGGCCCTTTCCTGGCAGCACAGGGGAGCAGAGGGGCAGGAGATCTGCTGGGCACTGGTACATGGTAAAGCCATCCCACGGCAGCCTCCAGGGCCCTGGAAGTGATGAGCTCCCAGCTGCGTGGGGGTCAGCACCCAAAAGCCAGGCCCTCACCCCACGAGACCCCGCTCCATGACCTGTCGTGCCCCTGTTGAAGGAGCAGGTGACGCCGGGCCCCTCATGGCAGCTCCTCTGCCCAGGCCCGGGCCATGGCCTCCACTCCATCAGCACAAAGGTGGCACTGCCAGCCCCAGACAGACACACGCAAATCCCATCAGGAGATGCAGCTCTTGTGCCAGGCAGGAACCCCGCTGTGGGTGCCACCACTGCTGGCCCTGGGAGGGTGCGGGCAGGATGGCAGCACCATGGGCATGGGCAGCACCGAGGGGTGTGGGCAGGACCTGGTGCCGTTCTGCCACCCACGGTCCTGCAGCCAGCTCAGGGCAGGGCCACGCTGCGGCCCAACGCTGGCCAAGGCATCTGTTCCTCCAGGTCCCTAATGTGGGGCTGCCTGTGAAAGCCAGAGGGGTTCCTCAGCCCCTGGCACGCGTCCCCAGGAGCAGGCGTGCGCAGGGGCCAGGCCTCCTCCCAGCTCTGCGCTGGAGGCAGCGGTGCGACAGCTGCATTTCAAGCGTGAGCAAACGTGACCTCTCTTGACCACCCAAACTGGCAGCGAGGGATGATCAGGTATGAGGAAGAGGACATGGTACACAGGATATGCTCGGAACTGGTGAGAAGATGTAGACCAAGTGGAAGGAGCTGAACGCGGTGCCACGGCATCTTTGTTGTACTGCAAACCACCCTGGCACCTGGGAAGCCAGGACCCCTTCCCCAGTATGACCAGTTCTTCTGTGGATAAAAAAACCCCACAGTGCCTGGCCCTCTTGAGCAAAGACCCATGGCTGTGCACTCCCTTCAGGGAGGTTCTTCCAGGTTGGCAGAACCAGCAGGACTCACTGTCCCGGGCACTGCCCACTCCGGCACACACACTGCTGCCCGAGTCAGCATCAGAGACGGAGACGCCAGACCCACAGCGTAGATTTACTGTGAACACACATCATCACAACACAGCGTGGAGATCTTTGGGCACAGCTTCACAAAAACACATATCCTAGCTACAGACAGACACGCAGACTTGTCCAGAAACACAGGAGGCGCAGGAGGCAGAGCCCTGGCCCGCACATGGGACGTGGCAGGGACACCCGTGTCGCTCTTGCCCTCAGGCTTGTGCTCACAAGTCATTTACATAAATATGTATTAAATACTTTTCATTTTATATATAATAAAGAGTTCTCCTTATTGGTTTGCAATAATCCTGATTTGTTCAAATAGCAGTTTCTTTTAATTTCTATCACCAAGACTTCAGAGCTGTACCCTGCTTGACCCTTGGGGACTAGAAAAAAAAACCCGTGTGTGTCCTCCCTGCCCACCTCTCTCAGGCTGGACCCCCTAGGCTCCCCCTTGCCTGCCCCAGCCCAGCAGGAAAACATCCAAGTCCACACCAAAGGGATGTCTTCTTGCAAGTGGCCATCTTGAACCTGATTCCCTTATGACTCTCCATCCCATGCTCATCCAGAATGCTTTTTGCTTCTCCTAGTCTTCCTACTAGGAACTCTCTCTACTCGGACTCTCTGGACCCAGTTTTGGTGGCCAGCAGTGGGAATTGAGAGAGGAAGACGGAAGGAACAGAGAGGAGGTTGGTGGTTGTGATGGATCTGATTACTTTGGGCCAGACTGCCCTTCTCTGAAGGCTATGGGCCAAAAAATCTCAAGGGAGCATCTGTCCCCTTTGGACTTACCACCCAAAGGCCTTGGCTATACCAATCCTCTAACTCTGCTGTCCCAGTGAGCGTACGGCTCTTAGGACACCAGTGCAGCCCCATGTCCCTGCTCCGTGGAGGTGCCATGCCAGCACCAAGACTGCATGTTTTGTTCATTTAATGAGGCTGATGGGGCATTGTCTCCTGCCAAATGGCAAAGAGCTGGCTTGGAGAGGAGCAGAGCAGACTCTTCTGCACCCCAGAGTCCTGTGGCCTTGGGACATGGCCTGTTCTATGCTGTGGACAGCCAGCTCCATGAGGTGCTGTGCAGGAAGCTGGGCTGCCTCTACGCCAGAAGCGCTTGCAGTGTACTGCCCAGTGAGCCACTAATTCTGCTGATCCTCCTGAGAGAGCAGCTGCAGCTCCTCCACACTCTCCTCAGGAGACAGTGGCTGCACTGGGCACGGCTGACCAGAGAGAAGCTGGCCTGACAGAGCACTGTCCCCCAGCAGCTCCTTGCCCACATGCTCTGGGTCCAACACCTCCCTCAGCAGCTCCCCTTCACAGGGCATGAAGATCTCGTTGGACGGCCCTGACTGACCCAGGCCAGCCATTTCCCCCACACCCCCCTCACCTGGCTTCACCCCCTCCCCAGCCAACCTTACACCAGACCCCAGACCATGCTGTGGACTCCCTGTGTTACTTGGCTCTGCCATCGCCTCAGCTGGCTCCTCTTCATCCCACTCCACCACGCTCTTCTCCTCTGGGTTAGAGTCCTCCTCTGCCAGCACCGTCTCGCACAGCTCCAGAACTCTGCCTGGCTCTGGGCCCTTATTCCAGGTCAGGGTTTCTGGGGTGTGTAGCTCCACGCCCACCAACCCAGACACCCCTACCTCCAGATCAAGCCCTGTGCCTGGAGACTCTCTCTCTTCTGGCTCAGGGGACTGGCCAGGCAGCTGGTCCTCACTTTTTGGGGGACTGATGGAAAGTTTCTCGGTGAAGCTGAAACGAGAGCAGTTGTCCACAGAGGTTGGGGAGGATGGGCCTGCGCTGGAGACAGTACTGGACGGGCCACTGCTGTCTGCAAAGAGGAAGAAAAATCTTAAACATTTAGCTGATGTTTCCCCAGCCCAAAGCCCAGGCACACCCAAGTTGTTGCTGTCCCACAGTTCTACAACCAGCAGGTGAGGGCTGTCTCCATGCTATGCAACGTGGCAGGGGCGTGCAGATGCTCTTAGGTGTGTTTCTGGTAGCTCAGCTGATGAAAACCCAAGCACAGACACCATATCTTGTCATACGTGCTGTGCTGGTATATGGCCAGGATGGATTCTGTTGTCATCACAGAGCGGTATGTGATGAACAATGTTGGGCTTTCAGATAAAAAGCAGTTTCTTTCGTTCACTTATTATTATGGAACAGTCTCAGCTTTGGCTTTGCTCCTCTTGGTTCCTGACACACACAATCCCTGAATGCTGAGGTAGACAGGCAGCAGCAGGGCAGGGCTGCCCCTTCAGCGGCAGCCTTGACTGGTGGGATTAAGGCACGGGCTGCACAGCAGCTCTTGGCTGACACTCTCCCCTTCGAGTTCCACTCAGAGCTGCAAAGGGGACTAACAACAGTCACCAGCTCTGCAGAGACTGTGACAAGTGAAGCCCAGGAGCTGAAGAAAAGACTGTGAGTGAAGAACTAAACAACAGACTGTCCTACACGGAGCTCCGGATGAGGCGTGTAGGTGGCTGGCTGGCAAAGGAAGGAATTGCCACATGCCAGCACTGAGCTGACCACGTGCCATGGAGAATCACAAAACCCATGGTGACAATGAAGTGCATTTAGGCCCTCCATGTCCTAGTGCACAAAGCAGGGGATGTCTGAGGAGATGACATCCACCCAACAATAGACGTCCCCATGCTATAGAATCCTACAGAGAGTCCCTTTTTTCATCTTTGGAATCTTTTTCCACAGGGCACATTACTACTTTCCCTTTTACCTACCGCTCCTTTCTGCTTGTTTCTGTTCCTTCGAGGGCAGAGCACAGAAACCCTGAGCACATATACTTGGCTTCTACTGTTTGGCACCCTTTTCTTCAGGCCCTCCCCATCACCTTCACCCCCGACCAAGAAGGGAGCACACTCACACCAAGGGGGCTTATCCGAACGCTGGCGCAGCGGCAAAGAGGATGATGACAGGATTCGCTGGGACATAAAGGGGTCTCCTGGCATCTGGCTGACAATCATCGAATTGAACAAAGCTTCAAGAGAAAACAAACCATTACACAGGTCAGTAATACTCAGAGAGACGTGAAGGAATGGCTTGTAGCCCATCAGCTGCGAGCAGGCACACTGGGAAGAGCTCAAGAGCAGAGCAGACTGAGAGCCATGCCTGTCCCCCAGCTCCCGGGAACCTGATGCTAAGATTTCCCAAGCTGGAGTTTGTAGCCACGTCACTGCACTTATCACCAATTACTTGTCTCTCAAGTGAGTGGCCTAGGATGGCTCTGAGCTGGGTTCCATAGCTCACTCCTGGACTACAACTCCCTGCAACAGGTTCAGAGACTGTGCTTCTCGCCAGTCCTGTCAGGCTGCTCTGTCCTGATAACGTGAAAGGCCAGAAGTTCTCCTTGCCTCAGCTCTGTTCTGGCTTACCCTGAGACAAGCCCACCTCACCAGTACCTGCGGTAGACTGGACATGCGATTCACTGCAACTCCTGCACACAGCCGTCAGGAACTCGTTGACCTGTCGCAAAGAGAGGGAGTTGTGCAGGGTCTCCAGGGGATAAATGGTGGGAACCATGGAACAGCCTTCAAAACCTGGAAAGAAACCCAATCAGAAAGTGAATAGAGCAAAGAGCAACCTAAATCCATGCAGGACCACTGAAGGAGCTGGGCAGCCTCGGAACCAAACAACAGGCACACTCAGGTCTAAGGTCACCTCTTCCAGGCCAAGAAAATCGCCACTAGGCACTGACATGCAAGAACAGACCTGAAAGCAAGCGTCCAGGCACACACAGGAGGGGGAAGAGGAGGAGATGTGTCTAGCAGCAGCAGAGTTTGCTGCAAAGCCTGTGACCCTTTCGCTGAAGTACGTGGTCATGATGGAGACCTCGGCGCAGTGCCCACCCTTTACAGAAGCTGAACAGAACTGAAGTCACTAGGATTTCCATAAAGGGACTCCCACCACCAGCAAGACCCCGGCCGGGGCCGCAGCCACCCGCTCCCCTGCACACTGCTGCAAACACAGGGAGTGGCAGAACCTCCCTCTCACAGCAGCCCCTCCGGCGTGAGCCTGACAGAAGGTATCCCAAGGAAGTGCTGGGCAACTGTCTGAATTATTTGTCCTCCTAACGAGGCTTCACTGCCAGCAGCCCCAGAATGACTAGAAATAGGTATCTCAACATTTAACAGACGCTTGCTCCAAGCTAAGCTGCATCACAGCCATTCACAGTAACTTCTTTGCTACTTGAGCTAGCGCAGTGTTATGGCAAAGCATCTTCCTCGTCATCCAAGCTTCTTGGCAACGCTCTGTGGAACCAAGCCAACCCGAAACTGTCAGAGGAGCAAGGAAGAAATAAATGAGTCTCTGAGCATATGGGAATGGGGCCTCCTCCTGCTCTACGCCTCTTGAGTTTGAAAGGCTCCTAAACTTCTTAAGCTGCGACTCCCTAGATCCTGACAAGGAGCAAAATAGGTTTGTTCCTACAAAGGAGGAAAATGACTTTGAAACGCAAAAAGTGCAACAGCTCTTGATGCATTACTGTGTCAGGATCGCTGCCCAGCACAGGAACAGGCTACAGCTGACCCCTGCAGCTTGACAGCACCGAAGGAGAAGACCTAGAGCACCTGGATTATCTGCTAAGTGTAGTCATTGCTCCAGTCACCTCCAGGATGGTCTCTGCTCCAACCTGCTCACCTAACCCAGGAGGCAAGGAGCATGAGCCAGCAGATGGTATTCAGAGCGAATCCACACGCGGTATGAGGAGGCCACAAACTAGACCATCACCAGTCTGCAGTGCTGCAGAAACGTTCCCTGCCGTAACAGCTACGGAGATAAAGAACCTTCCAGAGAGGCTGGTTACCTATGCCACAAAGGAACTGCAAACATCAATTCAAGACACAAAGGATAACAAATCCTTGGCTAGAACGAAGGAATGTAAGGCACAGAAAAAAATGTCATGCTCTTCTGTCCCTTCTGAGAAGTCCTTAGCGTGGAAGTGCTGAATAAGGAAGAGTAGGCGTTGTCAGGGACAGAGCTAAAGGAAAAGGGTGAGGGCAAGACTAAATGAAGAGCCACATGGAGATGGTTGTGGACCGCACAGTATGAGGCTAATGTCATTTCACAACAGAGTATGGTTTAAGAGGGGCTGAAGTTGCCTCAGCTATTGGGGTTTCCAAAGAAAAAGGGAAGAAGTTTCACTAGAACACAGGGCAAAGCAACATAGCTACAGGATACACTGAAGGCACTGACGGTGATCTGAGGGCTTGAGCACTCCTCTGATAAAAGGAGGAGCTAAAGGAAATATGACACTGACAGCTCTGCTGCTGTGAAATGATTATACCCCCCAGTGCCAAATGCCTGCTCCCACAGCTCTGCCCAGCGCTGAGTCACTTAACTGGTCTCAAGCGAGTAAAGAAAAAGGCCAGAGTTTCCCCTCTCAAGGTGAAGCACCAACGTGACACTGTTCTCAAGGAGTCCCTCTCATCTGGGTGAGGCAGCCACCCTCCCTGACCTGCTTCTCTGCTGGGGAGAGGCCAACCATGGCAGTTTTGTGCAACCACAGCAGAGCCAAAGCAGAAGTTACCGCTCCAGACCGTAATCCTCACGAGTACCACAGCAGCAGCTGGCATCCCCTGCCAAGGCTCTGACCTCTGCTGCACCACACACGTTTAGCAAAGAACTGACAGCTTTGGGAAGGGGCAATAAAAATAAAGCTTGAGTGCAAACCACAGGAACCTCTCCAGCCTGGGAGTTACCCAGCGCTGACCACTCGTCTACTATGATGCTTCCCAAAACTCTTCTCCTGGGGCCTGCAGGGCAGGAGCCTGGGATGAAGACAACAGCACAAGAAATGAGACAGAATTCTATTCATTTTGTACCAAAGTTAAAAAGCAGCCCACGGAGGAAGAAGCTGCAGTTCTCCTTTCATTCAGGTTTGACTACACCAGCTGCAGCAGGGCAATCTCCCTCCCCCAGATCTAGGCCTGCCCTGCAGGGAGAGGCACATGGCAGTGGTCTGCAGAGCACAGTAGCTAAAAATGAATCCCAAAGTCATCTGTAATCTTCTCTGGGCAAGGAGTACAGCGTGGTTACGTCTCCGAAATTTTTTTTTCAGTAAAACAGGAAGAAACCATCTGTTAGAGTAAAGAAATCAAGATCTGGTTATGGGAAAAACCTCCAGATACACAATGCAGAGGAATCTGTTGAGTACGTATTATTTTGGATGTCCAAGGAGGCTGCGTGTGATGTGTGGGGAGCCACGGTGGGGGACTCTGCAATCTGAATGGATAATGCAGCAGCATCCTGACACAGCCACAGTAAAATCCAGCTAGAGGATTACAAGTCCTGTCTTGACTCTCCCGGGGACGATGATGCCAAAAGCTGAAGACCCACTCACGTGACAGAGGAGTTAATGATGTTCCAGAATGAGCTGTTCTCCCTGGAGCTTCATGTTCTCAGCATGTGCCCCCCTTTACTTCGTGCTGTCACAGAGTCCACTTGGCGTAATCGGGGCTTACAAAGAGGTCAAAGTCTTCCAGATGTTCAAGGAGGGAGCGACCCTCCCCTCAGAGTAAGACTCTGAGAGCTGCCTAGTACTGACACATACGTTTCGTAAGAGTATTAAGAAGGTGATTGGGCTATAAGGACCCTTCTGCAGAGATCATCTAGCACACTGTACCACAGAAAGCAAACTGTCACCTGTCTCACATTGTCCATCTAAACCTCTAAACCACATTTCCAGAGACTCCAGCAAGCAGCAGGAACACACAACAGCTGCCTCTTAGCAGATGACCTCAAAGAAAGAGTCAAGAAGCACCACCTTTTTACCTGGACTACACAGTGATGAATTCAGGAATAGCCAGCACCTACTTTATGATCACACGGCTTGAACCGTGGCCAAGCAAGTGCATCCCTGGTCTCTGAGCGAGCCCCATATGCTGTGCTGCCCCTCCACTCTGCCACAGCAGATCTAACAGGTACTTCCATCTGTTCAGCTACATTTGTTCCAGTCACCCTGAGGTCTGGAAGGAAATTCAACCAAAGGTGTTAGCAGCAGAAGTAAAATGAGAAGATTTTTATACTGGGAAAAGTTTGTGAAGAACAAGCGAGAAAACAAGACCGTGAAATCATTTGCATCTCCTTGATTACTGCCGATGTCCCACTCTAAACCCTCGAGAGGAAGTCAATACCATTTCATTAAGAGGAAACATCTAATTTGAATCAAGGTAACACAAAGTTTCCTAAATTCTAGGTATGTGGCAGAGAGACAATAAGAAAGATTACTGTGAGTTGGGAAAGTTGAGTTTATATGGAACACACGCTCGCCCTGGAGCAAGATCGGTGTGGTTATCCCTCAGAGCTGGTAATCCAGCAGATCATCTGGGAGACAGCAAATCCCCTGGCTAGCACGCATGACAAAGGAGCAGTTCTCCAAGTAGTCCAAATGGCACATTCCTCGGCTTTACTAAGGTGGAGCTGAGGTCCCACACACGGCAAGCTCCTCTACTACCAGAGTGGGCTCATGAGAAGAGAGATTGTGCTTGCTGCTGCAGCCAAACTGTTTTGTCAGCCAGCAAAGACAGAGGCCAAGGAAGACTCAGGTGAGAAGTCTTTCCAGTCCAAAGCAATCCTTTTTGTGTATTATATTTTTGCCTGAGAGTTCTGAGGACTACTACACATAGTTTGATTAGCAGAAGGTGCCAAGTTACTACCCCACTCTCCAGCTGCGAGCTCCACGCTGGAGTCAAGAGGGTGCCTTTCTGATGGAGATCCTGAGAGCAGAGGCAGAGCAGCAGCACCTGGCACAGGTCTGTACGCCAGCTCTTCTGGACTAAAGAAGCACTTGCCCAGTCTCAGCACAGATTCTGAAGGGCTCAGGATAAAGCACGCTCAGCAAGTTCCTCTGGACCATGTTTGGCCAGCCCAGAGCTCCAACGTGCCCCGGGTGTATCTGTCTGTGTTTATAAATGCACATACAGTACGTACACGAACTAGGACTTTGCTAACCAGCCTTTCTAAGTTCAGTCAGCCTGAAGGTCTATCCTGGCTCAGCACCTCCCTGCCCACAGTGCTAGAAGTGGCTACAAAGATAAGGGGTACGAGACAAGACAGCACGAAGTGACTCTCCCCCCGGGCAGACCCCACTCTCTGGTGGCCAGCAGCTCAGAAGTGCTCCGAACCTGATGGATGTGTCTCTTCCATATTCTCCTGTCTCCCCTTGAACTCAGTTAAGCTCCCAGCACCCCCATGTACCATGGTGAGGAGATTCACTCTGCATGGAAAAAAATCACTTCTGTTGGAAGCTGCCTCTACTGACCCCATGAGAACCCCTCTACGCCTGCGCTGCGACAGCCGCTGAACTGCAGATCCCCAGCACCCCTCTCCAGCCACTATCACAGACATCCTCCTGCAAATTTCCACCTCTTCCACACCGTCGCAAGCGGTGATGGTCAGATCAGAGCCCACCGTTTTCCAGATGAATCTGGGGCTGTTTCCCCTTGTAACTTACATTTATTTACCCTGACCATGACCTGCTGGGTTCTGCCCACTCATTATCACAGGGCCGCTCTCTGGTTCTTCACAGCTGACCTGTGGCTTCAGTTTCACCACAATTCATTACCAACACGAACTTGCTTCACGCTCTTCTTTTCCCAGCTACAACCATGCAGATAAGCACAGGTTCCCAGACAGATTGCTTCAGAGCTCCATTGTTAACCTTTCCAACTATGGATGCCAACTACATACTTCTATCTTTTAAATCACCTTGTCTTTGTGTGGATAGAAGTACAGTTGAAAGCCAAGAAAGAGAGGCTAGGAGTACAGTTTTCACAAGGGGGGGAAGCTGGGCAGTCAGCTACAGAGACCAGAGAAGAACCCCAGCAGGAATCCCAAACACACTGATGAACTGTGGGCTTGAGGACAGACTGAGAAAGCAGCAAGAATGAACTCGCCGTGTGCAGAGATCTGCTTTCCACCCAGGAAGGCTGCTACGCTGAGGTACGTAACTCATAGGTTTGGCTGCACTGGGGCAGGCTGCACAACCCAGCACCGTGCTGCAATACTTGGCGTATCGCTGCCCAAAGCGTTGGCCTCATTTCCCCAGTTCCTACTGGGGCTCAGAGGAGATGGCTGAGATCTGCAGCTGGGGAAGCTCAGCTTTGGCTTTGGAGCTGTCTGCTGCATTCCAGCATCTCTTCCCTTGAAGCAATTTTGCTCCTCGTTAGTATTTGTTGCTAGGAGACCAAGGATTGTCCTAATTATACATGAAAAGCAACAGCCATCTCCAAATTACTACTTGATAGAAAGGGCCATATCAAGAAAAAACAGACTGTGTAAGAAAAATTCTCATATTCCAGGCTCTGAAAATGCTTGATCCTGTTGCTTCACTACCTGAAAAGCTACCCTGTCTCTGCCCTTTGCACCTACAGGTCTGAATGCAAAGGAGGTCCATGCATCACACCACACAGCTCAGCAAGCCACATGCACCAAGCAGCTTTTATGGTGCAAGGTACACATTAGCAGCCAGCCCGAGCTAGCTGCCCCTCTTGGAGAGGAACCTCTCTGCTTGTCTTAAAAGCACCGAGACCTTGACGAATCAGACTTCCTGTCTGTGGCAGAGGCTGAGAAATACCAGAGAAACAGCAGCAGGCTTTGATTTTATGACATCTAGATCCAATGCTGAAATCACCTACCTCTGCCCACCAGAGACGTGACATGCTGCAACAGTCCTACCAGGCAGAACAGATGCCATGCAGTGCAGCCACACAGAAGCTCAGTTTCAACCCTATCCTAACATGGTCCCTCTGGAAACACCACAATCCCAGAAGCACTCAGCTCCCCAAAACTTCCACAGCAAGCTCACTCTGCGTGTGACCAGCTGCAGCACCTCCTGCGTCTTCTTCCTTCCCGTGCTCCTGCTATTGACTTGGGCTCCTCCGTCAAGAGCGGGATGCCCTGCGGCACCCCCCCGAGACCTGCACAGGGGTATCCCCTCCGCAGAGCATCACAGCGGTGGGAGCTCAGCACCTAACCTGGAGGGAGCCTAAGGGCTTACCCTGGCTAAAGGAAGGTGGCAACGACCAATTGCCAGAGATGGACAGAGCAGTTACGGCCGGGCGAAGAGCGCTGGCTCCGCGAGGAAAGGCCACTCCTGAAGGCTCCAAAACTGCCGGGTGCAACAGCCCACACAGCTCGCTGCAGCAGCAGCCCGGATTTAAGGGATGCAGTGAGCGAAACGCCTTCCTGGGTTTGAAGCAAAGCATACTTTGCATTCTCAAGCAGACAGTGAGTCCCTGCTCAGCTACAAGAGCACGGGACGGAGGCAGCTGCAGCGTGCAGTACCGTAAAGAAACTCCAAGTCATCCTGCCCTGAGATCAGCCAGCTCCTGAAGAGGCGCAGGTGGTAGGAGCACTGCTGGAGGTGATGGGCTAGAGTGGCATCCAGGGAGATGTTCCGGCTCGTGGCATAGTCAGAGGAAAAACGGCGGAGCAACTGGGCAACGTGGTGGTGCTCAAGCGCATCTGGAGGAAAGGGGCCATAGAGAGTGAGAGGAGAGGGGCAGGTGCAGTTGGGGAGAGAGAGGCTGTGCAGATGTGGGGATGGAGCTGTCAGCACCAGGGCTACTGGGTGGGAAAGACCCGCTCCACACGCTGAAGCCCAGTCCCACCCCCAGCAAGCAGGCCAGCAGCACCCTTAGATGGACACAGCCACAGGCAGGTTGCAGCAGCCCAGCCTCCCACCCAGCCCAGCCTCTGCCAAACACAGCTGCAGCGCAGGGGCCGTCCCTCAGCAGCGAGCTTTCATCTTTGTAAGTGAAAGTCTGCCAAGAAAAGACATTTTAGGACACGTTCCAAGTCCGGTATGGCTCAGGTTTGGCTAGATAAGAAGGTCATGCCCACGCTCGCCCTCCCCCAGCTGAGAGAAGAAATCCAGGCTGCCCACAGAGCGCTCGAGTCCTGCATCCAAATGCCACCAGCTGCCTCAGCACGGGGAAGAGAGCAAACAGCCCAGCGTGAAACAACCCGAGGCTGCGAAAGGCACGTGGGGACAGCAGGGTTTGACTGAAAGCACCGTGTTCAGAGTGTGGAAGAACAGTGGGGCACAGAGAGCTCCTCTCTCTGGACTCTCAGAACAGCCCTGTGCGATCTCCTGTGATATCCTTCATGGCAGACAAGATAGTAACATGCAGGCACATCTTCTTCTCCACATACACAGCCTCGGGACTCATGTCACGCTCCCAAGACTCTCAAGACCAGGGCGTAAACCATCAGGACTGATGCTGTGCTTGGCCACTGCTCTGGTTCACCCATCCCATTTCACCACACAGAGGCAGCTCTTCCCGATTCAGAGCTGTGAATAGATTTTGCATCCTCAGGAGAGTGGTTCGTGTGGCTGAACATCCTTCCTGCTAAAAGCAGTGCCAAGCCAAATAGACCAAATAGGCCTAACTTCACGTTCGCAGTCCCTGGACCCCTGTCTTTTGTTTTCTTGATTAAGGAGCACTTTGCCATCAGAAATATTCCCTGGGTTCTTGGGAAAAACCCGATGCCCAGTCTCACTTCATTGTATTTGGGGCAGGGGGAGTTGCTTTATAGCGTGGCTTAGGAAGGACTGGTGCTTGGTACAAGTTTTGCTGGCAAGATAAAACGACACATCCTGCTGACATACACCACGTGAGCTCAGATGGTATCCAGACATACAAACAAATCGAGCAGTTGGCCACTCTGGGAAAAACAAAACCAAGCAAACACAGAAAATTGGCTCCCTTCAGTTAATTGAAATGATAAAGCCCCTTCCCCGTTCATCTTTCCCAAAACTTTGGTCTTCATAACAGTCTTCTGAACTTCTTTCATCTTCCAGATCACGCAGAGCAGAATATCTTCATCTTTAATAAACAACAAGATTGCAGAAGCAGCCTTGATGACATAAGACAGAAACACTTAACCTGGTGTCTTTCGGTGACCTGCTTTGGTTCTAACTTGTCTCAACAGCAGGAGCCATGGGGTAGGAGCAATGCTGTGAAACAAGCCTTTTCACACGCTCCTGTGCAAGACTCGCGTAATAAACCCTAGTTCAAGGCATCTGCTACAACAGAGCTAGTGGTCTTTAACCTGAAAAGACTGACAGTTCAGGTGTCAGGTTAGTAGCAACAAGAAGCACAGGTAGCGAGTCAACAGAAGCACTGTGAGATGTCCTTTACCAAGCCTTTTCACAGCTAGGAGCGTGACGGGAGTGAAGCAGGCTGCATCCCCTCCCACCTCAGGAAGGCAGCAGGACCAAGCCAGCACTGTCTGCCAACAGAGCTCTGGAGAGACACCATTCCCAGGATGAGGTCTGCAGGAAAGGTGAGCCTACTCCCACCAACAGCACTAAGCTTGGAGAAACCAAGGGACCGCCCTAACAGACAAGTTTGCAAATTAGAGGCTACCAGTTAAAATGAGGTTACCAGTGCTCCCAGGATGACTGGGCTGAGGAGTGCCACGGGCAGTGGGAATACTGGCAGACTGCACTCTTCCAGGGGAGCCTCAGGCTGTCCTTGTTTTGGTCTTGCAAATCTGCATTGTAGAACCTGAGAACCTAAGCTGCTGGTGCTCTTAGGATATGGAGTGGATAAATCCCCCGAGTCCAATGGCATTCTCCCCCCGGCCCCCACCCTCCAAAAGGGAGCATGACAGACATTCTCAATGTCAGCAGTGCAATTAAAGGCTGCTTGATGAGCACATTCACAGAGCCACCGCTCTTGTTTGCTCACCTGGGACACAAATGCTGTGGGGGACAGCAGAGGAACCACTGAGCAGAAACAGAGGATGGATGAACACGTTAGTCACAAGGAGACAATGGGGGAAGGTGAAGCGTGTTTGCACACCAGGTACACAGACACAAAAACCACAAGAAGGCTGAGAGGAGAGTATGTGCAGAGAGAACTGAACGTGAGCATGGGGTTAGAAGTGTGAGGGAACGTCAAATCAAGGAAGCAAACGTACCATTAGTCGGATGCTTTGCAAACGACACAGAAAATCGTTTTACGGCTGGCATAGACAAGAGCTCTGAGGAAATAAAAACAGATCATCTCAGTTAATAGCCTGTTTCTAAGGACTCCCCAACCTTCATATGCTTGCAGCTACCCTTTCGGGTTCACCTTCTTCTTGACCCCCGTAACACATGCTCCCACTGGCACTGCGCCCCGGGCACCCTACCTGCGGGTCTGCCCGAACCTCTCGGCTTCCTCGCACGCTGCCAGCTCCCCATTCCCCTGGCTGCCCTGCCAGGTGCTCCCTGACGCTAGGAAGACCTCAGCCACACTCTCTCAGTCACAGACAGCATCTCACACCTTCCCAACCACACTTGCAGCCATCCTGAGAGCAGCGCAGGCTCAGCCCAGCGCGAGACGCGTGGGGCCATGCTCGCAGGCAGAGGAGCACAGGGCCAAGCAAGCAGCAGCACCGCAGCGGGACGGGGCTCAGGCATCACCTCTGCCCATGGAAAATGGCCACCCCTGATTGTGCAGAGGGACTGAGGGGCTCTGGCCTGGGTAAGTGCAGCTCTAGAGATCCTCTCAGCGCAAGCTAAACAGCTATTTGTGAGTTTACAGGTAAAGCAACCAACTAATCAGGGAACAAAGAGAAGAGCCATGAAGACAAGCCTCTACAGTTCTGTCGCTCAGAGCACTTCTGAACAGAAGAGGTCTTGGGACACACCTGTCAGTGGCCCTCAGGCTTCTCCTGGCCATGTCCCAGGTCAGGCCAAGCTCTCCCACAGAAAGCACCCATCAGAAAGACAGTGCAAGGACAGACTCTATGCGTCCGATGAGATTCAAACAGATGAGCTTTAAAAGATGCGGATTAGTTTCCATATGCACCAAAAAAAAAACCCCAAAACACTGAAAACTTCACTTTGTGCCCACTCTGAAAATTCTTCAGCCATCATGGGAAACAATGGCATAGAGCAGACCATCTGTGTGTAGGATTTGACACAAGGCCCCAGCCAATCGTACCTGTTATTGCTATACAGGAACTTTCAGGAAATATTAGGAAATGTTTTTATTTCTCTTTTATGTTTCATGTGTTCATACTACCTAGTCGATAGGGTCTGTACACGCATCCCTCTGCACCAATGTTAGGAGATAGACATCAATTTAATGCTCCACACCCCCACTGTGCTCCTTTAGCTACATCCACTGATGCGACCAAATAGTATCTTTAAATCTACTCTCAAACCTGCTGCCATTTACCTTGGCCAGATAACAGCCCTAAAAGATCATTTTTCTTTCTTTAAACTCAACAAACAGAGCATGACATCTTCCCTACACACACAGTCCCTTAGAAGTGTCCAAGTCCTGCAGCTGCAGCCAGTCAGCTGGTCACCATCTCCATTGCACCCCACATCTCCCCCTTGCCTTTACAGCACAGTTTAAATGGCACTGCAACACAGCTCACTGGAGCCCTGGCGTCAGACAAGACAACTTCGAATCAGAGCCATTGGGGGACCTTCCCTCAACCTGAGACTGGGACATAACCTTCCACTCAGCCCTCCTCAGCACCAGCCCCAAGCGAAAAAAAAAAAAAGACTTCAGAAACATGGCCCGTTGGAACTTTGCTTGATGAAGAGCTGTAAGCCGCACACCACAGCCAGGAAAAAATACCAGAGTACGTGCAAAGATGTGCTCCAGAATCTGAAGGTTTTTAAACACATTTAGCCTGATGACTGTGGAAGAGGCCTTGACACAAATGTGCTCCCGAAGTCTGCCGGCGCTGCTGCGTCACTGCGTTCAGCTCTAGCGACGTTTGGTTTACGTGCCACTGTTGAGCATTCCACTGGTGCTCATTTAAGCAGGAGCAGGCAGATCAAGGGCTTGTTTCATACCACAAACTACCTTCCCCAGCAGCTGAACACCCTTCTGCCTCCTACTTGTTTTCCCAAGCCCCCCACTTCTTCCTCACAACTGCTCCTACGCCAGCAGGGTGCGGGTAGCACGGGGTGTGCCACAGCGCACTCGGAAAGATGAAAAGAGAAGTGCAACACCAAGATGAATAATTCTGGGCTGCGTTAGTCACACCCTAGTTAATTAACTCTGCCTTTTAAGTACCTGAGGGTACAACTCCATCTCAGCAGGCAGAGACCTTGTCCCCGAGCTTAGGCTGACGCAGCGGGACTCTGCGCGCTGCCGGCTGCGGGCACACGCCTGCGGCAGCCTACGGAGAAAGGCAGAGCAGGACCAGGGCTGCGCAGAACCTGGCCTTCCCAGCTGGGCACGGAGCAAGCAGCCTTTGATGTTCTTCCCCAGGAACGAGTGCTGCCTGGGATTCACTGCTTGCAGGGTTCTGGAAGCAGCCAGAGCCCTCGCTGGCCTTCTCAACAGCTCTCCTGGTGTTCACACCCTAATCTGCTGAACACCATGAGCTTGTTCTGGGACCTACAAGCAGCCAGCACTTGCTGCCTTGAGCAGCTCAGACTGGTACAGCAGGGCCAGAAGTGCTCCAGCTCATCACCCCTGTCTATCACTCACAGCCCATCTGTCCCAGAAAGCCACTACGCGTAATGGTCTCCATACAACAGCATTCAGGAGGTTCCGATACGTCTGAGATCTGGATAGCATATTCCTGCCCTGGTTTGATAGGCCATTTTCCTTGACTCAAAACTAGACAAAAATCCAAAGGAACCAACCTCCTATTTTCCCCAAGGACCCAAAATGACTGCCTCACTCACCCGCCCACCTTGTAATCCACCAGTGCTAGTGCCCATTATTATCCCAGTAAGGAAGGCACTGTAAGCTGGTTCTGTGAAGTATCGATTAAAACACCATTTCTTAGAAGGAGAGGAAAAAGAGAGGACAGATGATCTCACATCCGTCGGGATGCTGGGCAGGCCGAGTTGTGCAATGTCAGGTGGATCTCCACCCAGGGCACAGCGCACCGAGCAGCTCCTGCCCACAGAGCAGTTTGTTCGACGCTGCTCAAGAGGTGCTCTGTTAACCAGGACTTAGAGGCTCCAAGCTCCCTTCTTATCAGGATCACAATGGGCACTCGTACTTGAGCATTACGCCAGCTCCCCCAGGTTGTCTCAGCCCTTCCCTCTGCTTTAATTTCCCTGGGAGCAGCAACATGCTCCTTGCTCCTCGATGCAGAAGCACTGACTGCAGATCTGCCCACAGCTGGCAACAACGCCCTGTCACCCAACTGCACCGGGCAATACCTGTACCAGTGTGGTGTCCCTGCCCGTGGCGGGGGGGTTGGAACCAGATCATCTTTAAGATCCCTTCCAACTGAAGCCATTCTGAGATTCTAGGATTCTGTGACTCAAATGCATTTCACCAGGTTGCCTTGCCGACCTTCAAGAGAGTTTCTGCAGAACTGCACAGTCACTGGACTTCCTGGTCCTTTCACAGTATTTTATCCAAGGATCCCACTTACCTCAAGCATTTCAGGCATATCAGACTCACTCTCTGACAGCTACCTTGGACTCTTCTGTGTGCCCAGCCTTCCTCTAGGACCCACCCTCTCCACCCTCAAAGCACATCATTCTGCCTTTGGACAGATCAGTCTCCACAGGGGGGGATTGCTGTCTCCACAAAAGCTTCGTTTAGCATCAGCAAGATCACCAAGGTGAGCAAGGTGACGTGATGTGCTGGATTTCCAGACCAGGACAAACTTATTGAATACCTATATTTAATATTAACAAATCCTCCTCTATAACAGCAAGTAGTATGAAAACGTCAGACCACAATCAGACCCCAGCAAGACTGCACATCAGCATAAACCTCCTTGCACAATGTCAGCTCCTGTCCTGTCCTAGCAAGGCTCACGGTTTCTTGGGATCCGACAAAAGGCGTTACCGCGGACACGGCGAATATGCACATTCGCCTGTCATTCCTCTCAGCGCTCTAAGCCTTTGCCTCAGGAGCATCCTGAGACACCACAGGCCACGAATGAACCACCTGCTGCCCAGGGAACACACATACCGTCTTTGTATGTCAGGCTGCTGGCAAACTTTTTGCCATGGCTGCGTGCGTAGTCCTGGAGGTTGGGGGCACTGGAGGAGCCTCCCAGCACAGTGGTGCTAAACAGGCCGGTGCATTGTGACCCTGGAAAGGCATGGAAGGTGTTAGTATTGTATCTCCACTGCATGCAGCTACAGAAAAGCAGGGTTAGTCAAAGGATGAGGAATGAACCGGCCACTTTGCAGGCAATATCGGGGGGGGGAAAAAAAAAAAATACAAAAAACATGATGCCAGGGAGCACAGGGAGGCAGCATTCCCATTCTGAACTCAGTAGTGCCAAACGCACAACAGGTAGCCTGAAACACAGCACCAGGAAAATTCCTAATTCCATCCAGGGGTTTACTTCCATTTGTCTTTCTTGCCCTGACCTCAGAGAAACAGCTTGACACACCCCAGTCAGCAAATCTACATACTCGTGCCAGAAAAGCCAGGTTGCCAAATCACCAATGTTCATGTCATGGTGCTTCGTTTCCCTGCTCTTCCTCTTTGGAAAGCTCCTTTTTCTGTAGGATACTGAGAAGAAGAAGTGCCTGATCTGTTGATCAACAAGCGTGGATGAAATCACTCTGCCAAGCAGTAAGGAAAGCAACGTGACCAGAGAGCTTTCTTTCACGAGCTGCTGCCCAGATGATACCTCACATTCACTTGGCCATGCCTTGCTCCCCAGAGTAGGTCCAGCTGTTCCATGAACTACACTGGTACAGCACCAGATGTGCACACAGCATGGAACTTTGCTTATCCTGCGGCGAGGAATACAGCCTGCGAGACTGTCTCGGGCGTAGGAGGGCAACCTAGTACCAGTGGCTTTGGCAACTGCTGGTGTCTGCTTCTCCAAGGCACAGTGTTCTGCAGAGTGACTTGACTTGAGGTGATATTTAACAAACGCTGCCCATTTCAAACAGGATTCTTTCGACTGAGGAAGGCAATTGGGAGTGAGTCAAAACCTCATTACAGGCCAGGCAAAGCCACCGATTGGCTACAGATTCTCTGCTAAACTGCCTTGATGCTGAATTCTGTACTGAGAACACCAGCTGCTAAAAACATTACTCCCACATACAAAAGGCTTCCAGAAACAAGCAGGTTGATCTCGTTCCACCTTGTCTGCCAAGGCATAAAACCTGCTTATTAATCTTTAACTGGGACAGTGCAACTACTGTTACTACTGCTAACAGATCTTGTCTACATTGTAAGCAGCTCTAGTCTAAAGTACAGCATCACCGCATGGTTTAGGTTGAAAGGAACCTCTGGAGGCTTCTTTTCAACACCCCAGGAGGGCCAGCCAGGACTAACTTGACAGGGTTTGTCCAGGCAAGTTTTGATTACCTCCAAGAAAGAGACTTGACAACTGTCTTGGCTTGAAAAGACAGGTGTCTGCCAAGGAAGGCAGGAGTCCCCCTTGGAATGGAAAAATGCAACCCCCTCTCCTAAGTACAGCAATTTGATGAATAAGTATGGAAAAATTCCTTAAGAGAAGAAGGAAGTTCTTCCCCAGAAGAACTCCCCAAAACCCCAACAACAACCTCTCTGGGCCCCTGTTCCACTACCTGGCACATTCACGGTGAAAAGTTTGGTCCTCCTAGATAATTGGAATTGCCCATGCTGCAGCTTGTGTCTGTTGGTTCTCGTCCTGTCACCACACACCTTGGAGGACAATCTGTCTCTGTAACTTCCCCTTTAGTCCCCTTTAAGGTCTCCACTCCCCACAGCTTCTGATCTGGACAAACCCCACTCCCTCAGCTTCTCCCCTTCTTTGCTGTCAGGACACACTGCTGCCTCCTGTCCACTTGTTGCTCTTTGGGATCTCGGCTCTTTCCTCTGCAAAGCTCCTTGTTAGCCAGAGCTTCTCTGGAGAAAACACACGGATCCTGAGTTTTGAGCTATTCACGTGTAAACTGAGCCTAAGCTGACGACATCTGCTCCTGGGAACACTGGGGGTTTCTGAAAGGGTTCACACTGAACTTAAGCTGCTCCACCACTGTGACACTGCTGGTAGCTTTTCACAGGACAGACTAGCACATACGTGTCCTTGGACAAGCAGCCAAAGAACTCTTGCCAGCGGGGTGACTGATACACAAGCCTCAGAAAATTGCCTCCTATCGCCTTGAGTTGCAGCTCAGTGCTGACTCAGCGAGAACTGCAATCTGTGAGAGTGCAAACAGGATTTTGTCAAGCAGCAGCCAGGCTGATGCTCCTAATCATCCTTCTGTGGCTAAAAAACAAACAAACAAATAACAGAAATTAAAACGCCCCACCAGACTCATTCACTGGCAGATAAATATAGAAGAGAAGATTTTTCTGACTTTGTCTTTATCAACCTCATGCCACTAATCACAAAGCTGAGGGCCTCCCAGTGTTTCTGCTGTCCTACAGCAGGCAGAGGAATCCCTTCAGTCAGAAGGGAATTTACAAAGACAACTCTGGGTGACAGCAACTGTTTGCTGAGAACTCTAGGAAATCACTGCAGCCAAAGTAAACACACATGCCTCCTGAAGAACACAGTGCTATACCAGCCACTTGGACTTAAGATGTAGAAGCCTTTGCTAGAAATTACTGTATGTGCTGGACCTTTTTTTTTTGCATTTAATTTTCAGATGTACGCTCAGTGTTTCGGATGTTTAAAAAATGGAATCCCTTATTTCCCCAGGAGAGGCTCAGCACAAAGCTTCTTGCCCACCAGTAATGCACCACCTCAAACAGCAAGGGGTGATTTCACCCCATTTTGAAGCATTCCTGAATGCAAAGAAAGGCACTGACACTTCCCCAGGCTGCCCAGGCTGGGTGCAGACACGCTGCCGCAAGCAGGGCACAGTAACGCGCTTGCTCCTGCCCAGAACACGTGGCAAACTCCACGGCACCACTTTGCACAGACAAAGGGAGCTGCAGCCCACCCCTTTTCCAGACACTTCGAGGCATTTCTTAAATGACAGCGAAGACACAACTCTGACAGCAGGGTCATTACAGGGCTCTGCCCTACTGCCCACTCCTGCACGCCTGAGCAGATGTCCTCCCGGAGATAACCACAGCCAGCCACCGACCAGGCCAGGCAACAGGAGACAGGCTCTGCTTCAGAAAAGCTCAGGAAGAGTGAGTAGTATCTGAATGAACCCCCCCATAGCACAGCTGCTGAGACACGTATTAAAGCCAAAGCTCAAGCTCCAGTGAGTTCTATGTTATTTCCCACAGAGTGAGCACATTTGAGATCCTAAAGGGGGAAGAAATGAGATTCCTACAAAACAAGTAGGAAAGGAATCGGAAGATTCCTCGAAGAGCTTTACTTTCACAGGAAAAGAGGCATCGTTCTTCTTAACAGTTCTCAGGTTAAGAGAAATGTGGATGTCCAATAGCCAGGGATTGTGCAAACTGGTGTTGCACCACAGCTCTCTCCTGTTCAACCCTCCTGAGCCTGTAGCTGCAAGACTCAACAGAGAAGAATGACATCTGGACTGAGTTTCCAGCTAGAGATCTACTGTCCCAGATCAGGTCTAGCAATTCCTGCTCAAAGTTTTGTCTCTGCAGAGCTTCACAGTTGGGAGAAACACCAGCACAGGCTTCCCAGCGAGGCAAGTCAGGCAAGAACCTGAAATGAATCCTGCCGAGATCACATTGCAGACTTTTTTGTCAAGGAAGAATAGTGCTGTACAAGGGTCCAGTAGAGCAGTGGTCTTCTCTATTGCCAAAACAGATGTTCCTCAGAAATCTGGGAAAGGCTGCAGTAAGTGGGCTACAGTATCTGCTCTCCAAAGCACATGCCTTCTGGAACTCAGACATCCCAACAGTGAAGACAGTTTGCATGTAGCTTTTGACGTGTTCAGCAGTTCTCCAAGCAGATACACTTCCTTGACTGTGTGCCACCTCGGAATCCTCCTGTCAGTTCAGGTGGCTTCACAGAACAATGGCAGGTCTCCCCAGGCCTAAGGCAGGCCCCTTGTTACAGCTTGCTGAACCCCACAGGTGCTTCATGAAAGGCAGAACCAAGTAGATGCACCACATGAAACAGCACACTCAAAGATCACTGTTTCCAAGGCTACTGTGCCTTTATGAAAATAATGTGCACCAGCCATTCCTTCTGTGACTTTTCCAGCTGGCTGGGAGCATAGCTGGCAGATTCCAGGGACACTTCCTAACCACTCTGAAGAAAATTCCCTTTACATTAAGAGTTAGCTTCTGAAGAAGCAGATCATTCAAAAGTGACAAGGAAATGACTGGGCCTTTCAGAAATCTCTTGGCTGCAGGGTGTCAACGTAACAGAGTAAGGAGCTGATGAGTCACAATTGCTGCAAGTCTATGGCCATGCCATAATGCAATAATGGTTCTAAGGAAAAAGAAAGTGGGCGTAACTTGGGCACTTCCACCTCCTGGTGCCTATTAGTCACCTGCAAGATCTAGGTTTCACAGCTATCTTTGAACCTCATGACAACAAAGGCAGCTTTTCAGTTTCCAAATAGATTTTGCTTTTGCAAAAATATTTCAGGAAGAATTTCAACTATTAAGACATAGTTTAGTTTAGGATGATGGAATGGTGCTCTCACACACAGTCAGAGAACACCAAGTGCCACAAAATATTCCCTTCCACTGGCTACCATGCCAAGAACGGCTAACCAGAGATTCCAGCTCAGAGAGCTGTCAGACACCATTGCAGGTGACAGATCTGTTCCATAAAAGAGACCTTCATGAAGCCAAGGCAGAAATAGAATAGTCTTACACGACGAGCAGCTGTGCACCTAAGCCGCTGTTTCGCAGGACAGAAAGCGCGCTAGCTCTCCCTGCCAAGTTCTGAAACAGTACAACAAATGACATGGAACCAGAAAGCCAACCTGCAAGTATGCAGCTTGCTCTGTTGCTCCCACACTATAAAGGAAGGAAATCAATCTTCTGTTGCTAGAAGCTGAAGGAGAAGATCATACACGGAAGGAAACACAGTAAGACAGTCTCTGCAGTGGTCTACACAGTAACACTAAGAGGAGACATAATACACACTGAGAGACGTACGAGGAACTTAAGCCAGATGCACGTGTGGAAAGACAGTCAGATGCTCACAGACACACAGAGGTACAGGTGAGCAGGCTGAGTACAGGTCAAGTACAGTACCTAGGCCACTTTGCTTCATCTCAGAAGACTGCCTGGAGTAAGTGCTGAAGAGGCGATAACCTCCTGATTTGGAAGAAGATTCAGACAGCACCTGCAAAGACAGACAGTGTAATCAGTGCCGTGCTCCACATTACCCACTGGTCTCAATTGAAGATAAAGAAAAGCATGTGCCTCCCTGAAAATCACAGCTTTCAATAAGCATAAAGGTACTCATGTGCTAAGATTGCCACAGTGCACGCTCAATTTTAACTTCAAATTTGTGTCGGCTTGTGGAACAGTGGAGAGTTCAAAAATATGAAGGGTCTTGTGTACTGAGCTCCTTGTCTCTCAAGACTCCCACTGGGATCACTGGGACACAGACTTCCTTTGCAACAGGAAGGTATATCCCCTTTAACTTCCTATGTGCCTGTTGCCAAGAGCCGACGAGGGCTGCATTCAAATTGTGCGTCATGAGTGACACAGAGGTGGAAGCTAGCTAAGAAACACCCCCAGCCCTAACTCTCTGCTTTCACTGGTTCAGAAAGCAGACAGCAAGAATGCCTGTGAAGCCCCTCCCAAAGCAGGGGCAATTGTAGAGCACGTTGGAGGTGCCAGCTCTGGCCACAGGACACATAAGGAGGGAAGTAAGAACGGTAAAATTGATCTTCATTACTTTAGGAGATCAGTGAATGGGACAGTTCTAAACCCTGACAGATTAAACGCACTAATAAACCCACTGGTTAGCAGGGACCTCCAATTTGCATGAGACCTTAAATGGGAGGCAGGAACCAGAAATGTGGAGCTGAACTGTGAGAGGCAAAGGCTGGAGTCTAAGGGAAAGCAAAGGTGTCACTGGCTAGTTGAAGAGGCTACACTGGTTACACTGATGCCTCTACAGAACATGTAATCCAAATAGTTCTGGTGTCTCTCAAGCATTTACTTCCTTGCCTTTCCTCATCAGTTCCTCTGACCTGTGTTCCCCTTGTCCTTCCTCAATGAGGAGGAGTTTGGGAGGTCTGCCTTCCAAAAAATCCCTCTTTAACTTCTGCAGATCCTTTTCCAGAATCAATTCAAACTCTGGCACGTTAAAAGGAATGCCAGGAAACCAAAGCCAACCAAAAGACTTTCATTAGAACAGCCAACAGCACCCATCACATTATTACCTCCATGGACCCTGTCTTCCGGTTCCTGATCAGCGGTGATCTTCGCTGAATGCTGACTGGCTCGGAAGGCTGCGGAGACCTTTGCTGTGCACGGTCTGGCTCGTCGATGCCCTTCTCTTTGGAGAGGTCCTCCAGACTGCCTTGGTCTGCTTTCTTGTCCTCATTCTGCAGTAAGGAGACATTGACACCTACAGGCACATGGCCTTGCAGCACTGCCTGGAGGCTGACTCCAGCCCTGGATGTCCCAGCTCTGCTGAGCTCAGGAGGACACACGTTGTTCTCAGAGACTGCCCTGAAGAAGGCCAGCAGGGAACACAACCCGCTGACGGCCCGTGGGCACCAGGGAAAGAAAGGCCAGGGGAAGGCGTGCCGCTGGAGAGAGGACGGTGCAGGGCAGCAAGGTGCTCCCCAGGTGCCCAGCTGGCAGGACAGCCCGTGCCCGGGCCGCACTCTCACCTCTGCGGAGGCTGGACGGAAGCCAAACCCCGTGGGCACGTTCCCATCTTCCTCACAGCCCTTCACGCCGGGGCTGAAATGCAGCTCCACATGGAAACGCTCTTCTGAAGATGGGTCCTGTGAACATGAGGAACAGGGAATAAGGAAATAAACAAAAAACATGGTCTGGACCTAGGCCACCCCTCCACGCTGGCGTGGCACGCATCCCAAGCGCATCCTTTTGGAGGGAAGCAACAAGAAACCATGAACATTATGGCTCCAGGTTTGTCTCACCCAAAAGGACAGCCCTTATTAGCACAAAGCTGAGCCATTCAAATTGTTGTTATTTTGTGACAACAGACACTGGAGGACCAAGCCAGAATCGGTCTGTATGGGGGTGTGTATATATATATATACATCTATACATATATATACATATACAGACCTAAACCATAGCCCCCTCTGATCCACTCCTGTTGCAAAACCAGCACACGGTGGGACAGGGAGAGTCTGGTTCCCTCCTAGATCTTTAGTCAGGTTGTTCCAACGTTTAAGTAACTGTCTCTGATATCAATCTTTTATTTATTTATTTCAGAAGCCAGAGCTTTTACAGTATCTGGCACCAAGTTATAAAACCCCAAGTTTCTCCATCTCCACTAACAGATTTACACCACAAGGAGCTCTTTTCAGAGTTAGTTGTGGGGTCTTCTGACAAACAGCACTAAGAGATGTTTCACTTCTACCATCATAACCCCACACTAGCTCTGTGAAGACAAGATTCTAGTTCTGTAGTGTACGGCAGAAAGGGACTGACCCCCTCGCCCACAACCTCCTCCTGCAGCCCAGGACCCGACTCACGGGACCTGGGAATAAGGATGGGCAGTTTGGTGCCAAACCTACTTACAGTCATCACCATCAGTTTCCACATTCCAGCTGGTTTTTAAATGCTTCCCTTTACTTCCTGAACCATCAGTATATACCTCCCTAATTCTATCAGTATATTTTTAAAACAAAATGTTTACAAATGTGGAATTTCTGAATGTTTTCTAGAAATATTTGGAGAAAAAAATGCCAAATATATTTTTTAAATTTATCTTTTCCTACTGTTCCTTTGCAATGAAGAAACAGCACATCATTTTGTGTTAGGAAATGCTTTGAAACAGACGGTATTGATTACTCGAGTTCGGTATTACTGCTCAGGGTGGCATTCTGCTTACACGTAACAAGCATTAACTGGGTCACCGCCTCCCACCTAAAAATAACAACCAGCGGTCTGTGAATGATCCGTCCGTCTTTATTCGCAAGCGGAGGGAGCTCAGGCTACACCCTTCCCAGCTGAACTCCTCTGGGGACTGTGCCTCCCATCGCGGCAGGAAGGACGTTATCCTACAGCTCCATCCCTCACCTTGTTGTTGTCCTCGTAGAGCATGATAACAATCTGGGTCATGTAGTTCAGCTCTGAGATAGCACTCAAATAGTCCATGGCTCTCTTCCACTGCTGGTCTTTGTTTTCCTGATATATACATATAAACAGTCGCATGGAATAAGCAACAGCAGACACCTCGCAGCGATCGGTGACATGGCTCTGAGAGAGTTTCTCTCTCCACAAGATAACAACATCGTCAGGACAAAAGCCACCCGCTTAACTTCCAGGAAGACGGATGCCCTTGCAAGGGGGGAGGGGTGAAGCTGCACAGGAGGGCACTACAGCTCCCCATGCAGCCCACGTGCAGCTGCAAGCCCTGTGCCATGCTGACTGAGCCCGCAGCAGGTTCCCAAACACAGCCCTTCTCAAACAGCGCCCTACAGAATGGAGCACTTGAGAGAATTCTCAAAGAAAACACAAGGGATGAACTTGTGTTAAATTCAGTTGCTTTCACACCATGCTGAATGAGAAGTCTACAGAGCCATGCCAGCTCCTCGGGCTCCTCCACGAGGCAGGGCAGCCCACCCCTCACCTCACCGCTTCCCAGCACTGCTAGAGAATGGCCACACGCTGCTGTGGAGCATCTCACCACCTTGATGGACGTGAAATGAGCCCCCATGGGTACAAATGAACCCCGATGCAGACTAATATCCCTGTGCTGGCAACACAGCATCCTCTCACACTCAAGTCAGGGAAAAAAGTAGCGCCTTATTCAGTGAGCAATTCAGAGGTATTTGCGTGGTCACTGCCTACAGATCCACTGAGCTTCCAGAGATAGCAGAAATCACGCCTGCTAAGCAAGCCCACTGCAGAACACCATAGTTAAAAATGGGAAGAGAAATCAGAGGGCCTCTTGAGGAGCCTAAAGCAGAGCTTTTCTTAGGGTCTGCAGGCCAGTTCCTTCAGGAAGCAGGTTATAAGAGCAAGTGAAGGTTGGACTGGACAAGTAAGTCCCTTAAAAATGTGTCACCTGTCCCTCTGGTAGAGAGCACCCCCAATGCATTCGCAACCTCTAGTCACTTCCCCTGCAAGCAAAGCAATTTTCTTGACTTAGAATTAACAGTCACTAAAGAGCAGGGCCAAGATCTTGAAATAAAGGATTGAAGGAAGCAGGAAGAGAGAAATTCCCTCATTCCCACTGCCTCATCCTCCTGTCCTCCTACACAGGTCTACTCATCTGAAACCAGTGGGACAGCTCCCGGAGAAAATGCCTCTGTAGAAGCAAGGCAGGCAGTGTCTGGGGGGGAAGAGCAATCCTCCTGCATGCCAGGAAGGCAGGAAGCTGCAGCGTGCAAACACAGCAGAGATGGAGTTGGCCAAACGTCACTGATGAGGTCATTACTGGGGGAGCTGGCTAGAGGGGCAACCTACAAACGTACACTGTCCACCTTGGAAAGGGCCACTGAGAAAAAGCAGGGAGGCTTACTCTGTGGCCATTGCTGGGACACTTACATCCAGGAGCCCCCCATAGCGGAAGATGCTGAGCAGAGAGTGCACGTGGCTCTCACTGGTGAAGTAGAGCCGCGTCCGAACATGGCGACCTGGTGACAGAACTCCTCTTGAGTACCTACACCAAAACCAGCACAGCATTACTCACAGCCTGCCAATCAATGGCATCTACACAGAGCAGCATTTCCACACGCTTAGCCAAGCAAGATAACCCCACGCTGGGAGCTGTCAGAGAGCAGCAGGAACAGAACAAAGAGGGAGAGCACCGGGCACAGAAGCAGCAAGTTTTGTGATATCCTAATGGAGACGCATGGTGGGCAGAGGTTGCCTCATCACACCAGCACTTGCCCCTTACAGAGACAGGGATGAAGGCACCACCATCCAACCACAATGAGTTTAAGCTTCTGTGGCACCATGCTGCCACTCAGCAGTCTCAGTGTGGCTTTCCCTTTCCCTTCCAGTTCTCGGAGCACCAGCATGACTTGGTGTGTCCTTCAGTGTATGGTCAGTGCCTCCTCCCACACCAGCACACTCTTGTGGCGTGGTTCCCACACACTGCTCCAAACACACCCTCCCCACCAGCATCAGCAAGCAGCACAATCCTTACAAGGGATGTAGTTTGTTGACAGACTCATCTTCGTGGGTTCTCTGTAGGTCCAACTGGATCTTTTTGATGAGAGGAAGACAAAAGCCAATAGCAATCTCCAGTTTCTCCTCCTTATTAATCCCGTATTCCTGCAGAAGCAAAACAACAGATACCCTTGAGCCCTAGTTCTTTGTCACACCCTCACATGAAAGAAGGCTGGACTTCAACTGTCCTGTCAGCAAGCACCACTACAGTTAAGCAAGGACAGAAATGGAAATGTCACTCAGCACGCTTCTCTGTTTGGGTTTTTTTCCCCACTTACTGTAGAGGGTAACAGAGAACAGAGAGCCCCCCCAAGAACCCCAATCTTTCTAGAGAGTATTCTTCCAACAGCTGAAAGGCACAAGTGCCACCAGGGAACCTCCTCTCATGCCAATCAAACTAATACCCTGACCTGGCAGGAGCATCAATGCAACAGTTGCTATTTGCAGAGATAAAACTCAAAGTGCTATGCTGGAAATAGCCAAACTGCATCTCATTGGTGACACTCTGGCACCACAGACATGGTCCCAGGAGGACAGGCTCTACCTGGGGTATGATCACATCTGCCAGGGCTTTGGAGAGTTTGAAGAGTTCAGCTGTGCCTTCCAGCTTCAGAGCACAGTTGTGCTGTACATCATACTTGATGCAGTCGTAGATGTCGGGGATCTTGCTGATGTCGTAGCGCCCGTTCTTCATGCGGAAGTCTCTCTCCAGCTTACTCCAGCGTTGCAGCATCAGCTCTAAAGTCTCACTGTGGTACAGCTGCAGGTCTAGACAGCAGAGAGCACCAAACCACATTCACATCCTGACTAGTTCTGCAAAGATTTTGAGCACAGAAGGGCTCTGATTATTGTCACCCACAGGAGTCTTAGACTGGAAAAGCCACTGGACCTGTTGCGCAGAGTTTTAACCTGCAGCAACATGCAACTTCCAAAATACCTGAGAAAAGTGAAACTGTGTGCCCGTTGGCTTATGTCTGCCATAAATCCTGTTAAATGTGCCAGAAATGCCTTTTGAAAACCTCTCCAATGTTATTAGGAAAGATCTTAGGGATAAGCAAATCATGGCTGAAAAACTTGCTGTTTATAGCCCTGAGCCCCCCCTCCAGGAAATGCTTGAAAAAAATAATCAGGCACACCTCTCCAGGCTGTACTGCTGCTGTTTACGTTCACTCGAAACCCAAGACACACATATCATTTCTTTAACAGTAGCAGAAAGTGGAATAGGAGCCTTCTACATCAACAGCACATACAGAATGTCACTTTAGAATTACCAGAAACAGACGTAAAGCACAGTGGTGTTTGGTTGCTCTGAAGACGACAATAAAGTCCCAACAATAAAGGTCTGCCCCAGACACCTTCCAGTTCCCAGGCTCACCTGCAGATTTTGGGTCTTCCAGCCGTTTTTGTATCTGGGAGGTGAGATTCTCAATCAGGGTGAACACTTGGTTACAGACCTCTACTGGGTTCTGGATAAATGTCATGGAGTTGAGCAGGGAAGCGCTGCCTGTAGGTGCTAACTGAGAGAAGACAACGGTGGAGATGAGTTAGCATCTTCACAAACTGGGAACACAAAATGCCTGCCTTCCGCAGAGGTACTGCCTCTGACTGGGTACAGAAGTGGTGCTCCCTGCTGAGCATAATGAACTGGCCAACTCCTACGGGTAGTTAGGCATGCTTTACAAACTTTCTCAGGACCAAACTCAGAGGGAGCAGACAGCTGCTCCTATCAGATCAGATCAGATCAGATCAGACCTCCCTCCACCTACCATATCCACTCTTGTCTCACTTTGCTTCTGTGCTTGAGCAGAAGGGCTTCACGGAAGTTTTAAATAGTTCTTTGAGGTGATAAATATATTCCTTAATGGTAACAGATTTCAGTCCAGTGATCAGATCTCAGTCTGGGAAAAACAGTGTTTTGGGGACTTGTTGGAGAGGAAGCTATAGTGCTTTTATTGGAGGTAGCCCATACTCTCTGCTCTGCAGTTATCAGACACTGGCAGGATCACAAAAGGGTTTGCATCCAAAGGATCTGTTCACACGTGCACAGTGTGGATCTAGAAGCTGACAAGGCATACTCCCTGTCCACAGCTGCTGGGATTGTTCTGGGGACCGTGTAGTAAACCATGAGAACTCATGAGAATAAAATGTGCTGGGACTTCTAAAGGGAGAGGAAGGTGCATTCCACGATGATTCTTGAACAGGACTGTGGAGCAACACTGAGGATTTTCACTTGGAGAAGTTCCTGCCCATTCCCTTCCTAAGTTCTGTTTATATCCTGTAATTGTGACCAGAATTGATCTCAGACTAACCAAACAGCTGCTCACATACCAGCAGGCTTTACATCAAACCACTGGAGCAATATTATTCTCCTTCCAGGCGTGAGAAGAATTAAAGCCATGTAGGTGCTTTACCTTTTCATAATCCTCTTCAGAAAATGCCGCATCCTTCTGCATGATTTCATGCAGCCGTGCCTTCACTCTGTGTTGGCAGCTGCTTAGGGAGTCACTGTCACTGTCCAGGAGACCATTCATATTGGCACTTTTCACCATTTGCACCAGGATGGGGGTCAGCTCCCCTTCCAGGGCCAGCAGACCCTAAAGCAACACAGGACAAGATTTCAGCTATGTGCAACCCAAGCAACAAACATTTCTGATTGTTTTGATTGAGGGAAGTCTCGACTGCCCTTGAAGAGCAGTTTTACAGCAGCAGCACCTACAGCCACCAGTGACTCTGGCATGCTACTAGAGCCTTTGAGGCAAGGGGCCAGCTCTGCCTGCAGCAGCCCCAGATTTGTCTGGGCAACTGTTCAACAGCCAAATCAGTTTGCTGAACAATGTTGATACAGCAGAGGCTCTGAAGAACAGCTAAGGTCACCACAGGATTCCCCTTGGCTCAAGCTTTCACTGCAGGTGAACCTCCCCAACTCCCCACACTGCACCAAAAAGATTCATTCCCCTTTTGAATCCAGCAGTCAAGGAATAGCTCCTCCAGCTGGGCAGCCATCCAAGAAACACTAATTTTGTAGGCAATTAATCCTCAGCAACAGGCTCGATGTGCTCTAACATCAAACACCAGCAATACCCCATCACTAACTCCTTCTCTGGTCAGAGTCCTGTCCTGGACAGGATACTAAAGGTAACACACACGAGCAGCTACACCGGGCTTCCAGTATCGCCCACACACTTGTATTAGCATAGTGCACCTCCAGCTTCCCAGACAGGGGGAAACTCTTAGGACAGCTCCTTCCTCATCACCAGAGGTTTTCCTTTAGAACTGGCATATTTCAGGACTAACGTAGCAGAACTAAGAGATGCCCAAAAGAGAGGAGGCACCTTTGCAAAAGCTGCTGCTGTCATCTGAACTCGTCCCTCGTCTGAGGCGTAGATCTTGAGATCATGACGGTAGGTGCTGTGCAGCCTGAGCAAGCCACATCCAGGGAAACCAGCGTAATCACCTGGAACAGGGAACAAACTCAAAACTAATGCTCTGACACTGGCAGTATACTCAGCTTCTCTATTTTGAATACTGGCAGGTCAGTTGAAAGGACACTGAAGCTCAACCACTGCGGCAGACGTCTCTAGCCAGCTTTATCCTCACCGAGTGGACTCGAAAGAACAACAGCAGTGATGACCTGAGTCAAATAGGCAGCAGAAGCCCACAGATGCCTGAGCATCCCTCACACTGGTGATGGGTCACCTGGGCAGGGCAGCCTGTCCCAGCCACAGGACAGGAGACACATGGGCAAGGCTTACCTTGGCCCCCCGGGTACATGCAGCGAAAGGCTCTCCCCAGCTCTTCTGCCTGGACTCTTCCTGCTGGTGTCAGCTCTCCACCCCACTTAAGCACCAGGAGGAGGGATGGGGAAAACTCTCGTCGAGCTTCTAGGAGACAAACAGGTACTCACTACATCAGATCTCAAAGCTGAGTTTGCAGGGGGAGAGGAGGGGAGGAAGAAGAGATTGTCATCAGCATCTTGCAGAGTGTTCTCAGCACAAGTCTGACCCCAAATGCCCCAGAACCAAACCAGCAAGTACAAAATTAAGGGTCACTACTTTCTGAAGGAGTAGGCTGACATTGATGAAATTGGAAGCAGAAGCCCTGTGGCACCATCTGGGGTACACTACGTTCTGCACCACCCCAACCCTTCCTGTGATATGAGCAAAGATAAGATGTGAATCACTCATTTTTCTTGTCCATTCAGAGGCCTATAGAGGTGGGATAGCGGCAGACACTCTTGAACACCAGGCTTGAAGATCATGGCAGCAACATCATTTCTTTACCTTCATCTTCGCTTGCAGCTTTGGGATGTCCGTGAGGCAGATAAGTCAACTGCACCTTACGGTTAATGCCAGAAAAATGTCCATACCTGTCACAAGGAGAGGGGCAGGGGGGGAATTTAAACAAATCAACTCCACTCACCCTTTGCCCAGAGGTCCCTGGGCAGCACACAGCAAAAATACAGTACAGGCAAGAGACTTTCTGCAGGAACATTTCTGCCATCCCCTGTGACCTGGCACGCATCCCCAAAAGAGCCAAACCACTCCCCCAGATGAAATTCCAAGATACACTTACTTGCTGGCTCTTCATCTGTCAGCGCCCTGTGCTCTCATACCCCGCTGGGGCTTTAATCAGCCTTAGTTAATGTCTATCTCCATCTTTAACAAGTGAATTAATGAGATCACAGAACACCCCAATCTGCCAGCCGCTCTGAGGATAACCACATCTTAATGAGCTGAAAGAGCAGGGGAAGGAATCACAGCAAAAATTCACCCTCTCTGCTCCACAGACACGGCTCGAACACTGGCACTGCCCACGTACGCCACAGCGAGCTGCAGCTCTGAGAGAACCCTTCTTGTTTCTGAGATGCCAAAGCCACCATACCGTCTTTTATTTCAGCTGTATGAAGCCTAAAGGAACACAAACATCTTTTGATGTTTTCCAAGCTCCTTTTTGTCAAACTTCTGGCACCAGGACAACCTTATTTAAAACAAGATTTGCTCCAAATTTATCAAAATGCTTCACATCAATGTGGTCCCTGCAGGATTCCAGTTCCCCTCCCACAGCAAAGAAAGCTCATTTTTCTCTCAAGCTGTTTAACCAAAACCCAGACCCTCCTGGAAAAAGAATCAGCAGTAGTTCTGATGCTAAGGAGGAAACATTAAGAGCATGGCACCTTCATGTACAGCTGCTAACAGGGGATGGAGGAGACCCTGATCTGTGGGGAGCCAGCTGGCCAGGACATCACAGCACAGCTTGTTCCTACATCACATCCTGACCTGCAGCTCTGAGACAAACTCACAGCGCCCCGAGAAATGAGCCCTTACATCTCCAAGACGCTCTTCAGCTGTTCCAGTTTGGATTTCCTCTCCTCAATCTCACAGTCGCTGTGGGTTCCCAGGTCCACCACCAGCTGCCGTGCAATGTCCAGCACTTCCTGTTGGAGAGGAGACAGTCTCAACCATCCAGCAATTCTGCCTCCTACTCACCACTGTATTCTTGCAAGGCCTCCAGATGGCTTCACACAGCCTCAGGTCCACATAGACACTCATCACAGACATGTCATTTCATAAGACGCCGCTCAGGCAGGACAAACTTTCACGCTACGTTTTGCTTCACCCCCCACCCTGTGCTCCAGCCCCATCCAGAACCAAACGGGTGCCTCCAGCTACCCCACTCCCTAGGCCTGGACTCATCTTTCACCAGAGGCAACAACCACAGATGGGCAAGCTGCCTCGGGTCATACCCATCCTACCGTCTCCGCATTAGCCAGGAATAGTTTCCATTCCGCTCTCACATCATCACCCAGCTGAGCAAGCACAGAGTGGGGGATGAGAAAGGGAGTGTTTCCAACAGACCGTTGCCCTTTTGAGGGTTTTCATCCTCCCACATAATTGCCTTATGCTGGGATCCATATGACCTGCACATCCCACACGGCAGCCACTGAAAGGTCCCCTCACCTGTAGCTGCTCTGGTTTCTTCAGCTTCAACTTCCCTGTCTTGTAGCCATCATATTTCTCAAATAATTCAAAGAACCTGAACAGACAACAAAGAACCATTTTCTGCTGTTTCAGTGCTACAAGGACTGTCATCCCTACATCTGCATTCACTCTCTCTTCTTCAGGGAGAACCAGCAGGCCCACTGGCTCCTTCCTGTGCTTCAGTAACTCTGAAAAAACCAAAGTGCTTCCAACTGCAGGCACAAGAAGGAAGCAGCCACAAGCTTCCCGTTGAGTGGGGCACTTTCCTGTACAGCACCTACCAGACCTGCACTCTTTTCCCAGTGTTCACACAGAAGGTGCCAGCATCCCTATGGGGAAGGGGTCTCCCTCAACCAGGCAGAAAGCATTTGCTCGAATGGAGCCAGGAAAAAGCACTGCCTCCCATGCACTCAGCCTTTCTGCTCCTCCTTGATGCAGAGGATGGGCCCTCCTCACTTCCCAGCAGCACAGCATCTTCTTGCCTTGACTCTTACCGGGGATGCTTCACTTCCATCTTCATCTTCTGCTTCGGGGTGCGATCTCCATGCCGGATGACTGCAATAACACAGCGAAGCTCCATCCTGAGGAAACACAAGACACACCTGACAAATGTGCCCCTAGACTCGAGAGCTGTCACCAGAAAGTACTTTCCCATTTATTCTTTCCATTCTATCCTTTTGACAACTGCTTTCCTCCTCAGTGGCAGAGCTTCTCCCAGACTAAATCAGGCTGTAAAAGCGCTCAAAGTACTGCAGACACTCCCAGGTCAGCTGGTTTGTGCAGTGATTGTGTTTCCCAACTTGTTCCCAGTGATGACAAAGAAGGATGAACACAGACTCTCAACCCACCTTTTCTGTATCACCTACTTTGTTCACTTCATACAGTGCACGAGTGTGCTGAGGATCACAAAGAAACTTTTGCCTTTGGTCTTTTAGCCTTATGTGGTGGAAAACCAGTAAGGCCAACACACCTAACATGGGTCTGTCACATGTACAGGCAACATCAATACTTCAGCTATATGTTTTCCATCCACTTCACTGGCAGCTCAACATACACTGTCTCTGAGTAGCAGTCTACTGAACAGTGAGCCAGTGACAGCAGTGCCCTTATCTGTGTCCTGGGCTCATCAAGAATTTGGGCCTTCTGAATGCCACCTGTCACCCCTTTCATGTGCATGGCTAAGCTCTTCCATCTGCATTTCAGGCCTGCAACCAACACAGCAGCTGGAAAACACCGTGCTGCTGGGTGATGTCTATCACTTGGACAGGGTTTGCACTTTGTCCCTCGTCTTTTGAGAAAATGGCAGGTACTCACATGGTGCCTGAAGTTGTGGGGACAATGGGAATGTCTTCTGCCTCTGTTGGGATGGACCAGGGAATATGAAACTGGGGAGCCAATTCCCGCATGATTATATTTCTGGAAGAAATCAGAATACAAAATTCACAAAAGACTCCATTGCCTTGGTCCTCCACCTCCTCCTTAGCAGTGCAGCTGAAAGATTTGAAGAGAGCCACACAGCTTCTCCTCACCTTCCTTGCAGAGATGTCTTCCACACCGTGGACTAGCTAGGGCACCCCAAAGGGACACCAGTTTCCCTCACATCACTAATACTTCAGGTGGGCTTAGCATCCTATAAGACAGCTAATGCCAATGCAGGCAGGAGCTCCAGGGGCTAAAAATAATTAACCCATTCCTCCTGGAGCCAAGCTTTCACCCAGTGAACAACGTCCCCACATGACCCACCCACAGGCTTCTCTGACACACTGATGAGGATTCCACCATCATTTTACTTTGCTATGCATTACCTTACCCACTATCAAAACTTGAATGTCACGTACCCAAGGATTTTGGCACAGTCGTCGTAATACTTCATAGAGTTCTTCACAAAACTGAAGCCATTCACGTCGCAAACGAAAGAGTGGCCGTTTGCCCGCAGGAGGTCGAACCCACACACTGTTTGCTGCGTGAGGAAGAAGAGGACACAGGACTCAGGCACGCTGCAAGGGAGCACAGAGGGGACCAAGCAGGGCACACACAGAGCTGGGTGCACGCTGCCCAGCTCAGCCCCACTGGCGCTGCAATCGTCCTCCGTTCGAGGCCAACCTCTCCAGCCTCGGAGAAGTGTGGGAGCACATCCACCAGTCAGCAGTAAAAGGCCCTGCAGAGGAACATGTACACCTCCACAGCTGTATCAAAGGCCCAAGCCACGAGCCCCTGGATTAAGCCATCCCTGTACCACCCAGAGCTCTAAAGCCTTAAGACGGAACAGCTCCTGGTTCTGCTCTTCCCTCTATATCCAGCTGTTTCGAACCAGACTGACAAGCAGAGACAATAAGAGGTGCAGGCAAGGACACTATCCACCACTGTGTGGAAAAGGCTACAAGGTAGAACAGGCCCACAACTGCACAGGCTGCAGGCTGCAGCAGCCGTAGGAGCAAGTGGCCAAGCACTGCTTCTGCTGCCATTGCTGAACATGTTATGTAACTGCTCCTAGACTCACCCATTGACCTGTAAAATAGAAGACAAATGTGCACCAAACTTAGATCAAAAACAAAATAATAACAATAATAAAAAAACAACAAACAGAAGAAAAGATGACCAAACTTTCTGTACAAATACAACCAGGAAACAGTAAAGGTGGGACACGCACAGGTCAGACAGACAGCAACAGAGTCAGAATCTGATAGGAAATGCTCAGATGTGCGCTGGACACCAGCCACTTGCCAGCACAGAGGCATTTGCTGCAGGCCCTCCTGCCTTCCCAGTCATCTCTGACCAGAAAACTGCTATGGCCAGAAGGAGCAGCTGCACCTAGCCAGCAAGAGATGGCAACTGGCATCAGGCATGGAAGATTCCACATCAGAGACACATTGGGGTAACACAGCTCAAGCTTTAACAATGACCAAGATTCAAATCAGACACTTGTGGAGTATCCTGATGGCACAGGAGAGAGAACACTGACCTTAAAGGCTACGCAGACTTTCCGAGCAACTAGTTTCTCCATGGCAGTGAGCATGACCGGGTAACGGATCTCCTTCCCCTCGCTGTCCCGTTCAACCTTCCCATCCAAGGCAGGAGATTTGCGAGCCTCCGCGTGGGCATAGTCTGGCCCAACAGTGTACACCTGGGAACAGAAGCAGTTACACACCATACAACCACGCAGGCTGACTGCAGCTGCCAGGAGGCATTTCTCCTGCAGACACAGAGAGGAGATCAGATGGTCTTGTGCGTGCCTCCTGCTATGACCCACAGAACACCCACTCCCGCTTTAGGGTCCAAGCTGCACAGCCAGCACCTCACAGCTAAACAAACACTCCAGGATCTAAGTAGGCCTGGGCAGGACTGCCCAGCCTCCAGCTATGCCAGGCCTGGAGAAGGAAGGAGCTATCCCAGGCTTCTCCTTACCTTTACATCAGTGCCATCTGTAGGCATGAACTCCTCGTAAATGTACGAGCCTGTCTTCCTCACACTGCTCTCTGGGGAGTACACGCTGCTCCGGCTGCCAATCTGGAAGCACAGAGTAAACACCTCAGGGAAAAGCAGTGGGCTCCCTTTCTTAAGATGGAAGAACAAAAGTCAGGAGTTTCACCCCATAGGTGGAGAATTAGCAGAACACCCCTCCGAACCCCCAGCTACCACAGCACGCTTATGTATGGAGGACAGAAGAGACTCGGGAGCACAGGCAGCAGGTACGTCCTTCGCCAGGCTTTACAGAGGTGAAAAGCTACTATAGACCAGGAGACTGGTTCCAGTCTCCACACGGAGATGGAACGAAAACCAGTGGAGAAGGACCCAGAAAGTAAGGAGCCAAGCTAATGAGCAAATGAGAAGAAACAATGACAGGTGATAATCACAGCAATTTAACTTCCTTCTAGGGCAGCTGAGTGATCTTAGGAACAGAGAATGATGTTGTTTTCATTTTTTAGTAAGGATTTGGATACAGCCTGCCTATATGGTAGCTAAGGAAACAATCACTTTAAGCTAATTAATGGCAGATATGTAACTGATTGGAAAGAAGATACATCATGGCTATTAACTGTTTGCTGGCAAAGCAGAGGAAGTGAGTAAGGGCAGATTCCCTGTGGAACCTAGAAATAAATACTGCATTTATCACATCTGTAAGCTACACTAAGCTGAGAAGGGCAACAATGATGTTAGAGGACGGGAAAGTAAGTTTAAAAAAAGAAATCATCCATCTTGATAAACTGATCTGGAAAAAACAGCAAGCAATTCAAGCAGGGGCACAGTAGTCCATGAATGCCAGATGGGACACGGGTCAAAAAGAGGATAGGGAAGGTGAAGTCAGCACTACCCCTGGAATACGTCCTGCAATTCCCAGGTAGATGGGTTGAACTAGAAATTCTAAGAAGGTCTGGATCTCCCCAACACAAAACCTTCCTTCCCCCTTCACCTGCCCAAACACTCCCTTCTGAAGCCACATGGGTCTCAGAGCCAGAGATCTGTTGGTTCCTACACAAAACGTGCAGTCCTGCTCCTCACCTTCCGGAAGAGCCGCTGGCTGCCCCCGCCTGCTGATGTCGGGTAGTAAATATACACATTATGGTCTTCAGCACTGACTGGCTTCTCCACAAATGGCTTTGGGAAAACAGCTCCATTTACCTCCACGTGGTCCTCTCCTTCCACCAAGTTGCACTCTGAAGACAAAGCACAGCAGCGTTATGTCAGGAAGGGGTGGACAGCCCTAGTGCAGAGCCTTCAGTCCTGGCCCGCCAGCCAGCTTTGCTGTTGGGACTTTTGCCACAGAAACCAACAGACTTGTGAATCGGGCCTCTCCAAGCTGCTCGCCAGTTCCTGTTCTCTGCAGAGTATCTTAAGCAGTACAGTATGTGCAAATGGCTTTCAGGAGAGCCTGGACACCGACCTTCTGGTCTATCAGGGTCTCGATTGAGAACAGCATAGCGGGGCAAGTCTATTCCCTCTTCCTGAAGGATCCGATACACTTCACGCCTGCAGAGGACAGAAGCAGTGTCAGAAGAGACTGGGTCTTTAGTACACACCAGGAGAAAAGGCTTTGCTCACACTGACAAAGAACGAAGTCAAATGGACACAAAAAAAAAAAGCTTCAAGTCAGAATATAAATACTTCTGAGCACACACACTCCAGTAAGACCTATGGGGCATGTGCAGTCCTACTCCAGACAGAGATGTCCCAGAGAAAAATCTCTACCTGGCCTAAACATGGATGCTGATTTACAAGCACAAGCACAAGCCACAGCAACACACCCAGCACATGCCACCTGCCCAGATCTGCCCTCTCCAGGGCTGCCCAACGCCCAGGCCAAGCAGATGCAGCAGAACCTCTTCTCATCGTGTGTCAGCGAGGAAACAGCCATTCTTCCCCCAGAGTTACACCTTGGGGTGCCTGTCAGCACCCACAGGAACACCACTCAAAACCCAGAGACATGGCAGAGGGTTTGGGGTCTGGCTGTTCGCACTGGTGTACGTAACTGCTGGTGGCCTCTCCAGGAGCTGAGAAGCCTCTTGAAGTGTCTGACCAACGTACCCTCCTCAGAACCTGACCTGGCCTTGCTCCCAATCCCTGTCCCAGAACCCCATCTCACTACTTGTCTCCTATTCAGAGACTAGTCTTCCTGTCTTAGTCATGGCAGTCTTGTTCTGTGAGACTTCTTCTACTTCCTACTTCCTCTAGCCTTTCCTTACAAGACATTTGAACCAGAAAACGAAACATGTCAAGTGTCAGTGGTTTTACCCTCAAATCTATTCCCTTCCATGTTTCGGAGAAACAACCCCTAAAAGCCACTGCTAAGGTCCCCTTCCTCCCCATCTCACTTATTTGCTTGTGGCCAGGAAGACAAAGTTTGGACAGCACGATGAGGAGAGGAATCAGACAAAGGAAGAGGGAAGGGGCTTTAGTGGATCAGGCACCCACCTGTCCTGGATGTAATACTGCATATCGAGGTCATTAATCAGAAAAGGCTTGCACAGCTTGGCATAAGCAACCGCTTTATCCAGAGGGAACCCTGAAATACAGGAGAGGGTGGGGGGCAGAATGAGAGGAAGGTCCCTTCCCTGGATCTCCAGTAGGCTAAGGACTGCCACAGGCTTCTTACCCTTGGAGTGGAACGATATTAGACAGTCACAGGAGGGCCAGTTCTCCACCGGTTCATTCAGAATAACATCTTCTCCCATGATCACCACTGTGATATACTCAAACTTGCACAGACGCTCCAGAATCTGCGTCATGGGCTTTGACTTGGACTTTTTGGTCATGGCACAGATTCCTACCACAATCTGCCGTTCAGGTGGCTAAGGGAAGACAGAGATCAGTTCAATACAGGGTCAACTGCTTTGCTGAATTTAAACTGTTAACAGCGTAGAAATGCAGCAATACAGAACAAGGAATTTCCTTACAACCTTAGGCTCTTGCTGGACTCGAACCCACACACACTCCCATCTCCCAGTAGAGTCCCCTGGGGGACATCTTTGAGGAGCAGCCCAAAACAACTGCTTCTTTGCTGGGTAGTATGTACCTCCTCTGGGCTCTGATGCTAAGGTCAGAAGCAAAATATCTGGCACCTGAACAAGCAGCAGGGACTGGAATCCCACATCATGTTCTCTGGCCCACAGACAGTTGGTGGACTTAGGCAGGCTCAGAGAAGAGCCACAAACGTTTTATAGCAAAAAAAGTCCAGGAGCTCAGGCTGTTTGTCTTATCTGAGAGACTGTTGTACCTGAAAAAGCCCTGCACTGAAAAGGCTGAGATTCACTGCAGCAGAAGGCAGCGAGAGGCAGCAGGACAGCACTGCTGTCCCCAGGACAGTGCCACACACCCTGGTGCCATGTCCCCAGGAGTCCCGACTGCCTGCGGCCGCAGCAGTAACCACACAAACCCTGGCTGAGACCCAGGAATTCTGCACAGATGCTCCAGCCCAGAACGTCAGGACATCCTTACCGACTCCTCCTCTTCATCGTCTTCAAAGAAATCGGTTTCGTCCGTCTTCATGTTTGATCCCAGAAAGTCTGTCTCATCATCCCTGGAACCAACAACAAACCTGGGGGTGGAGCTCTCTCCCTCACTGGAGGTCGTCAGGGACGACATTGCAGCTTTGGTGGCCGACCATCCCGCTCTGGAATCACAGCGTGCAAACAGGGATAGAGAAGGTCAGAGGCAGGGTCTGGCTGCAAGCTGGTGATGGCGGAGAGGGCAAGGACCGATCTGGTGTGAGTGAGCACAGGGACACTGCCCGGCACAGAAGGAGGGAGCAGGAAGAGACCTTGGGCTGGGAGGGGATCCGGGATTGGGAGACAGGCAGCTCTAGTGTGCAGCTAACCCCTTTGCACCAAGGGACAGGGACAGTGTCACCGCCAGCGCTGGAATCACGTAAACCTTACAGTGATGCATGCTCCAAGCCGCTGTCTAAACCATGGAAGGGGACAGTGGGCTCCCCCGCAGGCTCCTACGCCCGAAGACATCAACTGGGACTGCAGAAGGTAGGACGAAGCTTAGGACGGCGATGGTGACTTTCCAATAGCAAATTTTCATCCTTTCAGCTCAAGAAGACCTGCAGTAAGAGAGAGACCAGTTTGAGAGGTGCATGAGTTTGCTGGGAGGAGGGAAAAGGAAGAAGTGACAACTCTTTGGCAGGGAAAGAGGACACAGAGGAAGCACCAGCAGCAGTCAGGGCTTCTGGGTTTGCAACCTGGCTCCGATTTACTCTGTGACCACGGAAGCTGATTACTGGGATACAAGCTTTGCTTTATAAATGCCAGGAAAGGGGCACGTCGTGCTCTGCCACCTGCAATAGCAGTGCTGTCACCCACAGAGGGGACAGCCTGGATACGCAGTGCGCGTGACCGGCACACACCAAGGACACAGCTGTTCACCGCTGACCGCAGCTGCACATTCATCAATGTCAACTGCTTGCCCTTTACTGGGTTTTCCCCAACTTGTAAAGCAGTGGAAAGCATTTCTCCCATGTAAATAAGTGCAACCTTGAGAAGAGGACATTGGGAACACCTGACGTTACTAAGTACTTCCTGAAAATGGACACGAGACACTCTACTGCTGCTTCTCACGCTCTCCTGTGATTTCCAGCATTCCAGACAGAGTGTTACTGCATCCCCTCCTCTTTGGAGAGTGCCTTTCCCCACAGCCAGGATACCACAGGTGTCGCTTCCCTGTCCCCTGGTGCTCAAATGCCATTGGCCTCACCAGGAGAGCTGGCAACAGGCAAAAGAAAGAAATGCAGAGAGAAGTCCAGCTGTTTGTGAAATCCCCTTGGGAATAAGGGTAAAAACAAAGCATGCCTCCAGCGCGCTTCCGGAGAGGGCGGGGATGCAGCAGGTAAGTGCGCAGAGGACGCGCTGGACCAGAACTGCGCCAGACAAGGTCCCACGGCCACGCTGCCGGGCACCAGTTTGACAGCGAGCCCACCAGTTATCCCCCCGACACGGGATCTCCTGGGGAGCCGACACCAACCCGACAGAAACCAGAGAGGTGACACGCTACGCCTGGACTTTGCACCCACCGCACCGAGGCCCATCTCCTCCGACAGACTCCCGGCTCTGGCCAGTGCCCCACTCGGGCACCCAGCCCAGCGCTGCCACAGAAACCCGGGGGCTCAGCACCCAGCCCAGTGCAAGAGGGTGACCCGCTCAGCGAGGGGCAGAGCTGTCACTCACCATCAGTGCAATCTGCTGGGGGAGCAGCGGTGCTGGCGGAGCGGGCTCTACGGGCATTCCACCCTCTGCTCCACAGAGCCTCGTGTCCTCGTGACAAGAGTGGGATTCCTGAAACGCTCGGGAGCTGTTCCCGTTCCCGTGCCAGAATGAGACCTCAGCAAGTACACTGTCAGCTTGATGGCTGATGATTTAATGAAGTAAATCATGCAAGAAGAGGAGGAGGTTTATTTTCTCCAATCCCTTACTCTGCCCTCCCCCCTGGAAAAAACAGATCTAGTGGCAGGAAAACCTTTGCCCTAAGAACTAAGAAAGCAGCAAGTTCTCTACATATCCCTGCTCCTACCCCAGAAAAAAAGCCTCAGCCTTGCTCTGCAGCTATTTCAATAGGCCATGACTTGAACCGGGTAAATCTAGAGCCTGACTGAAGCTGATGGCCACTGAGGCATCAGGCATTCCGTGGTGTTAACATGGAAAGCCTCATGACCTCAGGTTTCTTCTAGTATGGGGAAAGGGAGAGGGTATAACCAAAACCTTTTTCAAGTTTCTCTTTAAAGTAGATCCCTTATCTGATAGAAACAGAGGCTACAGACCCTTGATGAAATAGAACTTTTAGCTACAGGCATAACTAAGGCTCCTAGAACTCAGACCATTGTTCTTGAGGGGAAACAGACAAGTGGAGCTCTGTGCTGTCACCAAAGGCCAGTAATGTGGGGGTTTGCCAGCATGCCTGGACCAGCTCTGGTGCTGGACTATCAACCAGTTTCTGTGCCAGAGGGGTGGCAACTTTCCTCTCAGATGCGTACCAGCAAGGCTCAGCCCACACCTCCACCACACCACGACTTCTTTTCTTCAAACCTGGAGCTACGAGAGGTGCTGACAGTAGATGATGCTGATGGTTCTGCATCCTTCTTACCACTTCCTGAGCTACCTACTCCTAAAGGTCACACATTAGACCAGTCCCTGCTTGCTTAGAGTGCTACAGGTCTCACCTTTCACTAATCACAGCAAGAAAATTCAGGGTTGAGCTGATGCTGATGGCTCTACTGTCTAAGAGACAAAAGCCTCAACATGGCTGTGGCACACACACAAAAAAGGTAAAGATGGTTCCGGCTCCGAGGACAGAATATTCAGGATGATAGTCCAGTCCCATCAGAGCTACATGAGGAAGCAGACACAGCTGCTATGGCTACAGATGGTCTCGCACTCTCTTCCAAGGGCAGCTATGATCTGTGACACAGCCATAGCAAAGGTTGCTGCAGTCACCTAACAGCAGAGGTGCTGACACACAACCTGAAAATGAGATGCAGACCTTGCCTCTGGTTCTGGGACCCATTCAGCTCCCTGCACTGCCCTGTATTAGTGATAAGAAATGAGATAGTGAGTTGTTTTCCGGCTCCCAGCAGATCGCTCTGGTGCTGTCCAGATAAGGATGTTCACAGAGTAAGGGGATTATTCTTTGTGCCCCACTTCTGAGGTACCAGACATTAAAGAGAGTCTTGTAACTTTGCACTCAGCGGGGCGTTAACCACTAAAAGAGTGGGTTTGGGTGTTGGGTTTTTGTTGCATTTTGGTTTTTAAACCAAGCCTGGTACAAGTGCAGGTGTGTGATTTGACAGCATAGTCCCCACAGCAAGGGGCTGAAGGACGAGGATGGCAGCAACCAAACAGGGTGATCACAGTGCTGGTGGCAGCAGCCACAGGCAGCGGAAGAGGCAGCTCTGGGAGCGGACACACAGCCTGAGCACCCCAAGGAGCACGGGGCAGGAGGCACAAGGGGTGCAGGGTAGCCCTGCACGCAGAGGGGTCGCTGGGACAATTCCATCCACAGAGCCACAGCCTGACCCAAGCCAGGTCATGTACCCGCAGGATGGTAACCACTGAGAATATACGTGGCTGGCATTTTAAAATACTAACGCTGGCAAAGTCTTGTTAAAGGACCCGAAATCTCTGTGGGCAATAAAAATGAAACAATGAGCCCAAACAAACCAAAAAACCCAACCCTGAAAGTTTAGGCCTTGATCAGTGAAGAACCTTTGCACGCATGACCAGTGAAGCACCTCTGCCCAGAGCTCACCCATCGTCACAAGGGCTATTCGGATTAAGGTTAATTACACTCTAACACACAAAAGGTGAAAGCTGTACTCTTATCACAGACACTTAATTGCTCCAGGAGGAAAAGCACACCTATTTCAGAGTTAATGATTAAGGGCTGCTTGGACTCCGTGTATCAGAGAAAGCTCGGCATGCTCTAGGAACACAGATGTTCAGTGCGTTCACAACCAGGCCACACAAGCCAGCTCCTAAAGGTGCAGTTCTGCCTGTTCGAGCAGCTCTTTCCTCGGCTCCAGATCTATCGGCGCCCTAACACCCAGGCAGGGCATGGCGATGCTGGAAGCGCCTCACGCTCCAGGAGCTCCTGAGACACAATGTTTGCAAATTTAGTAAAAACCTCTTGCCTTATCGCTTCTACACCTCAGCGAGTGTTATGTTGCTCACACAGCAACTGTCACTGTAAGATAAATTCTTTCCTTAGACTGGTTTTAATGAGATTTTTTAATGAGATTTATGAGATTAAGTGTGAAACTTCAGAGCATTAGAACTTCCCCACGACTGTTACTGTTAATGAAAGTTCATTAACAAGCGAACTGCTGCGGCTCGATCCCTCCCTCGAGCCCCGGGGCGATGCACACAGAGGGGGAGCCGGGGAGGCCGAGCGCGGCGGGACGGCGGCTGCAGGGAGCGGGGCGGCAGCTCCTTCTCGGGGGGCAGCTACAGGGGGCCGGCCCGGGCCGAGTCAAGCCCCCGTCGAGAAGCCCCGGGCCGAGGGGACGGATCGACAGGGACATGGCCGGCCCGCTCCCCGCCAGTCCCCGCAACGGCCAGGAGGGGCTGCCGGGCTCCCTCCGCCGTGGCAGGGCCGGGCCACGGCCCCGCCCGCCGCCGCCCCGGCCCTCCCGGGGCCGCGCACAGCGCCCGTCCCGGCCCGGCCAGCTCCGCTCCGCTGCGCTCCGCCCTCCGCTGCTGCCGGC